>VZRV01002858.1:1294650-1442295 GCA_013398115.1 Falcunculus frontatus
TGCGGGGACTCGGGCGCCGGGGCCGCCGCCGCGACGTGTTGCGCTCGGAGCCCCGCATGGGCTGTGCCGCACCGGCTGCTGCGGCCGCGCCGCTCCCGGCCGCCCTGCTGCGGCCGCGCCCGGCTCCGCAGGCTCCAGCTGTTCGCTGCGATGCCTTAAAGGACCTCTGCGTTCCCGCAGTTCATTCCGGGCTACTGTCGCCTCCTCCTCCTCCCCACGGCTGCGAGCCCCTTCTTGAACTGCACCGCACGTTACCGCTGCTCCGTGCAGGCGGGCATTTCCATGCGAGCGCCAGCCGCCCGCTGCTGTAACCAGCATCAGCACATCATCCACCTCCCGCTCCGAACCCGGAGCGATTTCATTACTTGTGGTGGTGCAGGGACCTTTTTTCGGCAGGAAGGTCCAGTGTAAGTTTATTTTCGGCTTCCGCTCTTCTGTTTTCGGCCATCGGTTTTGTTCACCATCCCCCGGGAGCGGAGGGAACCGAAGTTGCCAGGTAAATGCTCCCTTCCTTGTCTGCAGCACTTCGGGAGGCGGCTCCGGTCTGCCTGGTTGCATGGCTGCTGCGCCGCTGTTGTACAGCACGGGTTGCGAAGCGGAGGCAGCGTTTAATGGCACAGCTGTCACCGGGCATCTCGTGTCGCCGCCCGCCTCTCGTGATATGGCTCCGCACGGCTGCGGGGAGCGGGAGGCTGCCGTGCGCCGCACAGCTGCTGCTGCCGCCGGGGTCGCGGCCGCCCGGNGTGCAGCCCGGCCGCGGCCCCGCCGTCACCGCTGTCGGTGTTGTCCCCGCAGGCCGGGCGGGCGCCGCCCGTCCCCGGGGAAGCCCGGCGGCGTGAGGCCGCCCGCCACCGCTGCTTATGCAACACATCATCGATAACCACCCCGACATGGCCACGGCGCTGCTGGCGGGCGAGAAGCTGAAGGAGCTCATCCTGCCGGGGCAGCAGGATGACAAGGCGGGCGCGCTGGCGGCTCTGCTCCTCCAGCTGAAATTGGAGCTGCCCTTCGACCGCGTGGTCACCATCGGGACCGTCCTCATCCCCATCCTCCTCGTCACCCTCGTCTTCACCAAGAACTTTGCCGGTAAGGGCGGTAGGACGGGCAGGGTCGTGTCCCAGTGGCTGCTAAACGAGACCACTGGTGCTGAGAGATGTCAGCCAGCTCTCGCCTTGGCGGGTGGGGACAGCGGCAGAGCGGCAGCGGCCACTGCCCAAGACCCACTTGTGCTCAGGAGGCGGCCACTGCCCTTCGTCGTGGCGGGCAGGACAGTGGTGTTGCCGTGGCGGGCAGGACAGTGGTGTCGCCGTCCTGGCCGCTCCCTGACGGGGACAGCTGCTGCCTCTTGCCTTGGCTGGCGGGCGAGCGGTGGGGAGGGGTCCCCAGGCACCCCCCTTGGCGAGCAGCCCCGGGGCACTGACCTGCAGTCGGCAGTAGCATGGGGAGGTGTCCATTGCCCAGCAGCAGCTGAGAGCTGGCGTGGGTGGCACAGCGGGCTAATGCTTCTTGAGGTGGATCCTGGACAGGTCCTGAACTGGACCCAAGCTGATGTCAAGTGTTGTCCTGATGTTACTTCAGGCGTCTACAACGTGAGTGTTAACTGGCCTACCAGGGAGAGGCTGATGCTTTCATGGAGACTGATACTATATATGGAGCCCCATGCAGTGTGCTTTGCCATATTGTGACAGCAGAAATCCCTGGTGTCTGTTTCTGCTGAGGGCCGACATCTTGCATAAACTGGGAACAGTTTAAAAAGCCTGGTTTGAGTGCCCATCACCACCAGTCTCAGAAGGTAAAGTTTTGGTGAGCCTTGAAAATTACTGATCCAGTAAATTGTTACGACACCTTTTGGGCCGCTAGTGCCTATGTAAACATTGTTTTGCTGTGTGGATTATAGGCTTGATGAGTGTAGCTGCCAGTGCATGACTGCTTTTAATGTCCCTTGAAGCTGCATACTGAAGATCCATGGGAAATTATTAGCACTTTAATATACAGGACTGACCTGGCAGTCTGTAGCTTGTGAAGTTCATGAGAATTGTTTGTATTCAACCAGTTTAAGCATACCAGAATCAGGCTCTTGCTTTGCATGCTGCTTTGGGATTGACTTCCAACACTTAATATCCTTCATACTTGTTTTCATTATGAGGTAAAGTTAAATCACCTAGAAGAATAACTGCTTGCAAATGGCATCTGGAGTTTTTTCTTAATTATAGTTAAAACTTTTTCAATCTACCTCAGTTTTAAAAAAAACCACAGCTATATAGCTCAAGATCTTCAGCCACAGTTAATAATAACCTCATCTTTTGGATGGTCTTCTGAAGGTATCTTGGAGAAACCATGTTTACAGGGCACATGAAAAATGACTCTTCAAAGCAACTGAAAGACAGGTTTCAAGGTCACCTTTGAGGATCCTCTGTGGAATGCAAAAGTTTTGTGATCCCTTCCTATGTAGAGAACAAAGCTAATAAAAAGGCAATCCTATGGCAGCTCATGAGAGTACATACTTACATACACACTTTCATGCTGTTTGAGATGTACAGATTTGAACCTCAGTAGGCCTAAAAACAACCTTGGATGCAGGCAAGGTCATGCCCCCCATCATGTGTGTTCCTTGACATAGTGCAGGATTCCTAGGAGAGGCCCTTTGATTTGACTCACTGCTTGGTTAGACAGCAGTAACTTGCTCCATATGAACAAGTTATCTGGTACTGCAAATTGTGGAGGAAGTATCAAGTCTGAGACTCAAATTTATACAGTGGATGTCCCTCTGCAAGGCTAAACTGTAGTCCACACTCATACCGAAGAAAGAGAGCCTATTGAGTTTGCTCACATCTGCCTGTATTTCTGCTGTTGAGTTTGTTTTGTGCTGTGGAAGACTATTCTCTAGGCTGACAGTTGTGTTCCAGATTTGTTTCTCAGAAGGACTGAAAGCAATATCACTTATACCTACTTACGGTCTGTGTATGCTGATTTGACACAGTAAGATAGAGAGCAGTAGCCTGTTGTGTCCTGCCAGGACAAAACTTACGAGGTAACACAGAAAACACCCTCATGTCTCTGGGAAAATGTGGGATAACATTCTTCTCTCATATGATGTCATATTTGTTCAGATGGTCTGCAGTTAGAAAAATAATATGAGAAAAATGAAAAAATTATGCAAGAGAATGTAATAGAAAAACTCTAAGGATCTAATAAAACTAAAGAGATACTTTTTTTAGCCTTGAGTCAAAGAGTTCAGGGTTAGTGAATTCAGTTCTGCTTCCACGAAGTCCAAGAGCAAAACTTTCATTAATTTTAATGTGATCTTAATCAGATGCTGCTCCATTAACAAAATAGTCTTTACTCAGACTTCTCTACTAAGTCATGCTTGTCCAGAGATACTGACCCTGGTAATAACAATAGTTCAGCTGGATTCATGCTTACTACTGATTCTACAGTTTGTGTTGTTTCACCCATACACTGTCACTGATCTTGAAAAAATCTAACTTTGTTTGCTTTGGATACTGCTCCTTCTGTGCAATTTAAATAGTAGCTATGCAAGTACAAACTTTGCTGATGAACTTGAATAAGGTACCTACTGCCCCTTGGTTGTAAATATCATAGTAGCTTCCCAAACTTTGCTTTGGGCCCTTGTGTGCTTATCTGATACTTGCCATTATTCCTCATTCTGTTAATGATATCCAGTGCAAGCCGTGTGAGGATACCATCATGTCACTAAACTGAAAACAACCCCATTTTCTGGGGTCTGTACCATCTTACTTAATCAGTATTGGTAAAGCTTCTGGAACAATGATGTGTGCACTCAAGACATTAAAGTGTAGCTGTCTAAAAGCAATGGTTTCTCACAAAACTTTTTTGCTGAGTATTGGAAGAACCCTCATGACCAGTGGGTAGAGGAGATAAGAGCCTCTTATCTCACTGATTGACCTTTGAGTTTTTGTATGTGCAAAGTGTAGCTTTAAGTGCAGTCAAGACCAACTGTACAGTCTGTCCAACAAGTGTAGTGAGAATTGCTTGGCCAGGCAGGGTGGGTGTCCTGCCCTGGGGCTGTCCAGAAGGCACCCCATCATCGTGGGAAGCCTGGGAGTCCCCAGGCAGCAGTAAGTCTTCTGGGCCCAGAGGCTGCAGGGAAGCACGTATGAAAGCGAAGTTCAGCCCTTCAACAGAGGACAGAGGAAGATTGTGGTGTTTGTTTACAAGATTGTAGTTGACAACCTTAAAAATCATTATGTCTGTAGTACAATATATTGTATGCTGTATTTTGCCTGTGGCTGAAGATAAAGTTATTTAGTTAATTATGTTGTTTTAGTGCCATGGGCAAAGTCATGCCTGTTTAGGTAAATGCATGTGCTCTTCGTGTAAGTGATTTGTTTGCCCTTGAATTGGAGTGTTCTGATCTTTACATCTCTTTTGAGAAATTAAATGACAAATTACTGTTTTAGTAGAATAAGAGGCAAGACCTAATTGTTTAGCAAATACTATGCCGATATTCTGAAAAAATCACAATTCATCTGAACTTAATGTGTTACAAACGACTTTAAATTAGATTTTGTGCTTTTCTTCTATTGCATGTATCATAAAGTCACAGAATGGTTTGGGTTGGAAAGAACTTTAAAGGTCATCTAGTCCAACTCCCTGCCACAGACATGGACATCTTCCATTAGACCAGGCTACTCAAAGCCCTGTCCAGCCTGGCCTTGAACAGTTCCTTGAAGAGATGGGACATCCACAACTTCTCTGGACAATCTGTTCCAGTGCCTCACCACTCTCACAGTAAAGAATTTCTTCCTTGCGTCCAATCTAGAGCTACCCTTTTCCAGTTTAAAAAATTGTCCTGTGATACAGTCCCTGCTAAAAAGTCTGTTCCCATCATTCTCAAAAGCCCCCTTTAAGTACTGAAGGCCCTCAGTAAGGTCTTCCTGGAATCTTCTCTTTTCCAGGCTGAACAACCCCAGCTCTCTCAGCTGAACCTAGAAGTCCATCCCTTGATCATTTTCATGGTCCTCCTCTGGTCTCACTCAGGCAGATCTTTCCTGTGCAGAGGGTTCCAGAGCTGGATGCAGGACTGCCAGTGGAGTCTCATGAGAACAGAGTAGAGGGCTCTCAACCTGCTGGCCACATTCCACATTATGCAGCCCTGGATGCTTGGTGTCCTTACAGTCTGACTCAAGGTGAAAAAAGGGGCTGTCATCCTTGGTGTGCTTTTGCCCTATAAATGAATCTGTAACACAGATAAAATATATTCAGAGATAAGATTTTGTTTCCATACTTCACTATTAGATGACAGTGCATTTGGGGTGAAATTGAGCTCTCTGCAGACAGAAGGCAAAGGGCAGACACACTACTAGGATGTGCTCCTGGAAGTTAAATTCAGCCTGCAAAGGAGGCAGTAAGAGTTTGATCACTGGTTTCAATGGGGACAAGAGTTCACTCTGATGGCTGAAGTAAGATATGGTTCTTGCACTGGCCCCCCACTTCCTAAACTTTTTTCACAGGAGGAAAGAAAGTCACATAGCTAACCTCCTACATTGTCATTTCTGAGCCTCCTAATTCGCCTTTGTTTTTCAGGCAAACCAGTGTGATTCCAGAAAGGACACCCCTAGAAAGTTAATTAAAATAAATCCATGAGCTATATTTATACTGAGCATAAGATCATCATAAAGTCCTGTAGGAGCAATATTCAGCTACCCAACACAAAGAAAGCCCACGTGGGCACTCACAAATGAAGAATGAATATTGTTTCCCTTTCTAAAACTCACCCATGAACAGACTTTGTATAAAACTGGCATATCCTCTATTTAGAGGCCAGTGTATGATGACCTTGAGGATAATAAAGAAAGTTTTTGAGGCATTTTTCTCTCACCTAGTGAATGGAATCTGTATTTAACTATGAGTTTCCTGGTTTCCTGGAGTCACAGGTGAGTCCACCCTGGTGACTGTGACTACAGAAGGCAGCATAGGCTGAAGGAAACCTATAGCAGTGTCCTTGTTGAGGTAGCAATGCGTGCAGTTGGTGGTCCCAAGGGAGCTTCGTTTTGCTCTGTTTTTGTTTGAAAATTACTGCTTTAAAGATAACAGCTAAATTTTTTATTTAAATGTGAGAGCAAATGTGTTTGAAATTTTGTCAAAACAGTGATATAACCCCCATCACACCCTGTATAGTCCTAGGCATCTTCTGGATCACTCATGCAGATGTATATGCAGTGCTTTGCAGAGGTCCATGCTTGTATTTGACTCTGTGGAGGTTTGATTTCTCATATCTAGCTTCTTATTTCCTATAAACTAGTTATTCCTGTGCAAACTGGAAGTAAGATACAACCAATATGAATGGAGAGTTCAGATTTGATAGTACTGCGCTGTCCCAGTGCATGACTAGGTGACTATACCAGGTACTGCCTGGTGGTAAAGCAAATTTTATGTCTGTAAGTATAGGTTGTCACTTTTGTCTTTCCATTTTAGCAGCATTGAAGCCTGTTGGATTGTTCCTTTCCTACGATAGAGGCTTTGGGGCTCTTTTTATTGAAAGCATTTTGTTAACCAAAGTCAGCCTTAGGTTAATATTTAGTGAAAGAAATGGTAAAACACCAAACTTGTAATTAAATAGTAGAAGGTAAGGATTTAAGGTAAATAGTCTTAGTCCAGGTATAGTCTGTGTTGATTTTCTGAAGTGGTTTTTAGTTACAGTGTTTCAGTATCTCCTGTCAAGGCACGGTTAGTCTGGAGTGGTATGGATATAGATAAACGGGATTAGTCCGTCAGCCTTGGCATTTTCACTTCCTTTCCAAAATGCACAGAATGTGGAGTATTAGCCTGCAACATTCACTGCCAGTTTGAAGTGGGTCTGTTTGATGTTCCATGTGTTTTTTATCCTTCAGTCTCCCTATTTTTGCCATGGTACTAGTACACACAATCCGCAGCCACAAGTAGGATGCTGCTGGGTTGGCAAGTGCTGTATCCTGTCCTCAATGAGTGGCAATGCTGCTACCAGCAGCAGGTGGAGCCTTTTGTAGCGAGTGTCTCATGGCATTTGCTGAACTTCCAAGACAGGGTTCTACAATCCAGTAGATTAGGAGACACTTGTCTTTCATGATGTGCTGCTTAGTATTTCTGTATTGCTTAACGTTTTTGTGAGTGGTTTAAATATTCCAGTTCAGTGTTGTGCTGGGTTCAGAAGCAACCCCATCAATAATGTCTGTGGGAAGTTCTCTCTGTAAGGGACCAGAGAGTAGTGAGTTCCAAAGGAGATTATGTTGCTGATTTTGTTATCTTCACAATATTGAAATATTTTGGTTTCCAAACTGATGTTGTCACAATTTTGCTAAGTCATATCCCTCTTGTACAGTGCCTCATGCTTTCTGTTCACAGTGAATTACTCTTTCCATTTTGCAGTCATGTTTGCTTTTCCCACCAAAGTTGTTAAATGCCAGTACTTTATTAAAATAAAGCAAAGCATTAATCTAGTTGATTTTTATACTTCAGTCAAAAGCCAAGCTTCGGTATTGGTTTTCTTGCTAGGTTCTTAAAACAGTGCCTAGAAAATACAAAAAAAAAATTTCTTGAAAAATACTGTATTTCTACGTCTCTTAGCAGTTACATAGTTCAGCCCTCTACCATCCCTCTGCTAGAAATTTTTCATAAGAAAGCAATGGAAGGCAACAGTAAGTTTAATGACAAGCGTCATCTCAAGGTTTTATGTTTTATTTTCTGATTTGTAATCATTTGCATAAGCAATGCTTACTTTGCTGTGTAATACAGTATATGCATGAGTTCAATGTCTTTTTCACTTTTCACCCTACAGTGTGTCTGAAATAGTATGTGTCAGATTTTTTTATTATGAGGTGCAGTTTTATTTTGTATTTCTGGTCAACTTTTTTGATTTGTATTTCTATTTCATATTGTGGCAGGATATTTACATATGCTTACTTAGATGACTCACCTAATAGAAGGCTTTTGATCTCACTCTCCATTTTTTCTCTCTAACTGCACTTAAAGAAAGTGAAGATGACATTTTCCCAAATGACCATTGTTAGTGCTATGAGTACAGAGCCAGATTGTTTAATGTATGACAAACTGATAACACCAGTGCAGAAATAGTTTCTGAGGTGATATTAGCAGAGAAAAGAGAATGTAAGGAATGTCACAGCACCACTTAAGTGCTTTCTTAGCACGTATTTTTAAAAGGACTAAAATGATACAAGCACCTACAGGCTGACTGCAGTTCGGCTGCTGGCTGTTCGCATTGCTGATGGAATTTTTTCCAAAGGATAAGGGCAGTTTACACACATACAAACACGACTTGTGCACAAGATACACTAGCTGTGACTCTGAGTTTTGATAATTTAAAGATTTGCAGTTACACAGGTGAATGGTAAATAGAAAGGTATGCTTGAGGAAATGCATGAGCTGTACATGTGTAATCACTCCACTGCAGTTCCTAGCAACTGCAGATATTTTTCTGTCATAAATTCCGTTTCTCAGACTTCATCAGCACACATACATCATCACTTTTTGTTTTTAATGATCCTGTTTGCATTATTACCTCCTTCATTTTTTCAAGTGTCATATGTGGGAAGAGGTCCAAAATATGGATGAATTTCAGCTTACGACATTCTTTCAGATAACCAACAGATTTAAACAGATGGTCAAAAATATTTTTGCTTAAGAGCTACCTAATTTATTCACCTTTGTCAAGAGGAAACCTTGTGAATAAATACGAGTAAGGTCAAGACTGTTTTTCAAAGCTACCCTGAAGTATTTGAGGCTCTTTGTGGTCTCTAAACTAGATAGAAATCATGCATCCATGACGTAGAGGAAATTTCAGCTTATGTGGTTTCTTAGAGCTATAAAAGTCTTCAGGAAGTATCTTCATCATCACTTGAGTTCCTTGGGTTCTCTCAGTATTAAAAATAGCTGCAGTGGACACCCTCAGTATGTATATATGTTTAATTACAAAAGCTGGATAATTTCACAGCAGACTGCCATGATTCTTATAGATTCCTTTTTTTTCCACAATACAGGATTTATTCTAAGAAAAACATTGAAATCAGGGCACATATTTACATCACTGGGGATTTTGTCCCAGGCATGTATTACACTCTTGCATTTGAATGGGGAAATGCAGCTGTTCATGATGATAGCAGGCTTTGGGGATTTGTTTGCTTTTCTTCAGTGGCACCAAGCCTGTCATGCAGACTCGAAGTTCCTGGAGTAGCACTGCAGCCAGGTGCTGGGATATGTGGTGTGGTTTGTGCAGCTCAGAGCTCAGTGACTATTTCTGGAGCATTTTAGTTTTATGATGAAGTAATTATTTCACATTTTGAGGTTGAGGTACCTTATCTTCTGTGAGATGCATGTTTTCTTCAGGAGGTCAGGAGACCTCCACACTGGAACTGGCAGAGCCCCTGGGAGCCTCGAGTGGCAGATTCTTCTGTCTCTGCTGTGATGAATCAAAACAGTTCTGATACTTCACAAAACCCAATTTCTCTACACATGGAGGAACCAGTTTTCCAAAAGCAGTAGACCAGCCATTTCTGCCCTCTGAATACTATGTTATTAAAATAACATTATTACCTAATGAGATAACTGTTGGTCTTTTGCTTCTTTTTCAATATGAACTTCTCGGGTGCTGTGTTTATGCCAAGAGGTACTTAATACAAGCCATCTTTTTAATTTCTAGTCATTAAAAAACAATAATGCAATAGAATGAACCTGCTGTTTCTTGTTGCCTCCTGTGGTTGTATTTTGCACTTGACCCTTGATTTAAGAAGCCACCATTGTTCATGTATCATCTGTTTCACTGGATTTTCATGATTCATTTCATTTCAGCATTTATTCTTGCAGTTTACTTCGGGTATTACTGTAGTCCACATTATCATACTGAGTGCATGTAGTTTTTTTGGGGTTCCATCTCTAGAGGGCAATTTTTGACCTTTTCAAAACATTAAAACATTATTTTCACACCTTACTACTTCTCCTATGCAGAAGATCTGTACATCAGTGAAATTCCACTCACCTCCTCATGTAAGCGCTAAATTTAGAAGTAAATTTTATTCAGATCTCTTTTGTAGGACTGAGTGGCTGAATTTCAGTAATTATATTTAGATTAATACATTCCTTTAAATTCAGATCTAACCTTCCCTCAAATCCTGGCATCAATAGTCCAGTCACTATAAATAAGCTCTCTTTTCAGTGACTACCACCGTGCTGCATGCCCACCACATGGTAGATGGCAGCTCATTACTGAGGAAACATTCCTCTATAGGAGCAGCCTAAGGGATTTCATTTAAGTGTTTCTGCACCTTCCACATAACAGTTGCTATTTCCAACATATCAGACAAGCAGGAGTAGGTGTCTTTTCCTCCTGACTAACCTGGGCAGGTATACAAAGCCTTAAGCCTCAGATTGTGGGTAAGGGTGAGCATATCAGCTACTTCTAGAAGAGCCAGTGTCTATTACATACAGGGAATATGGTTCTGTGAGTTTATATCTACACTAGGAAAGTGCATTGTTAATTCATTGATTCTACAGATCCAAAATATATACAGTTCAAGCAGCAGTCCTGCAAGGCAAAAAGACCCAAACTGGAGATACAGGGAGACCTGCTGCTACCCTTGCACTGCAGTTACCTTTGTGGGTGATCCATTACCTACCAATCTTTGAAATTGCTTGTCTCCATCTCACTCATTATGACTAATTCTTATAGAGTATAGGCCAATAAAACCTAATAGCAGCAGTGGTTTCCTATCTCATTTTTTTAGGGACTCTCTTTTCAAGATTTTTTTCTTAAACAGGACAAGTGGTTTCAGAGATTGGGCAAAAAAGGCTTGCCTTACCTTGCTGATCATGGAGAAATTTGTACCTTAGGAAGACTTCATGGGCATGGAACCTGTATTCAGATTTGGAAAGAATATTCCCTAAGAAAGGTAAAGGTATTGTCTTTTCATTTTAGTAAAACTAGTAATT
The DNA here is from genome assembly GCA_013398115.1 of Falcunculus frontatus. Lineage (NCBI taxonomy): Eukaryota > Metazoa > Chordata > Aves > Passeriformes > Falcunculus > Falcunculus frontatus. The sequence continues at coordinate 1,305,613 of VZRV01002858.1, forward strand.
CTTAATAATTAGCTTGCCAAGTTAAGGCTTAGTTTTCTGGACGTTTTCTCATTCATATGAGTAAACTCAGAGAGTTAAATGGGACTGTATGACTACAGTTGATACACAGAAGTAATTTCAGGGATCCATCCTTACGATGTACTAACTTCTAACCTTTAAATACCCTTAAAATAAAGTAGTTGAGTGAGTTTTTCCTTTTGCTGACAGTTAATTTGGGTATTAGCTAGCATTTGTTAAAATCATTCAAAGCAGAGTTACATATTCCTTGTGGACTGTGTGACTGGGATGGAAGACATGTATATTGTTTAGATAATATTTTACTTTCTTAGACTACGTCTTCAACCTCAGTAACATGAATGTTTTTTGTTCATTTTTTCCAGAGAGAAGAGGATCCAGGACATCTCTTCTTTTCCATTTAAAAATTGCTGAAAAAGTACTAAATAAATTATTTCTGTTTCTAAAAATAAACAGTTTGCTACCTGCTTTCTTGTGCAATCCTTTTAGTACCCAAGATGAATAAGGCATGTATGTCAGATTGCCTACATGTATGTGCCACAAAGCAGAATGATAAAGGAATACCCTTTTTAAATACTGGCATTTATTGCTGAATTCAGGAAGTTTCTAATTTATTTTGTCTGTTAGAAATGTGTGTACTGGGAAGTGATGGGCGGGGAGATTCCAGGATTCTACCTAAATGTTGAACTTCTCCTTAGAGACAAGTGAGAGGACTGCAAAAGGAGTGCTGCAGAGATCTTGACTGGATTGCCAGCTTATCTTCACAGGCAGGTTGGGCACAGGTATGAGGATGATTTAGCAGCTCTCTTCAAGAGGGCAGAATTCCAGTTGCTAGGAAGCACCAGGCTAGGGTGAGTCTGTAGTATATTTAACTCAGTAAGTGTACTTATCAATACACTGACCTGATACTTAGCTTGGGTCTCCAGCATGAGTGTTTAGGCACTTGTCCAGGGGCTGGGAGATCCAGCCTGTTCAGCAGCACCTAATCAGCAGTTCTGCTGCCTATACCCAGTGTGATGTAATGGCAGTCACACTGAATGCTTACTAGATTGTTGAAGAGATCTTCACACAAGAGGCATACTTACCTTTGCCTTGCTGTAGCAAGCACAAGAATTTTCTCTTTTTTTTTTTCATTTTTGAATTATATTTTCTGAAAACTGTTTCATTTTTCCTGTCTGCTGTTGGAAAATTTTACCGTTTCTTCTGCATTACTCAATTACTGCACTGGAATGCTAAAATCATGCATTTCAGTGGGAAGATTAATGAGGTGTGATTTCTTTTTCTAGAGTAAACTCTAAAAGCTGGAGGTCACAGGAGGCATATACAATTTGTTGCCATGGTTCATATTTTCCTTTGGGCAAATATGCTTTATTCCACTGGGAATGCAGTAGGTATGAAAAGTCATTTTCCCGGTGAGGTAGGAGCATATACTGTTTATTAATAATATTTTCTTTTCTTTGTAATGCCTACCAAAGCACTCTAAATGTGGTGTCCACATTTACTTAAATAACTTTTGCTCATAATAATATTTCAGAAGCTTTATAACTACAGCATCAGATCTTCAAAGAGAGATGCAAGTGCCAGATTTTATGCTCTGTGAGTAATCACACTGACTTAAGGGAAATGCCCAATGCGTGCAGTTGCTTAAGTCTTTTTAGGAGAAGGGCTGACTTTTTACAGTGTTGAATGCTAAGAGGTTGTCACTTTTAAGTGCTGAGTGTGTTAGATGCAATTCACTCGCTTTCCCAGGAAGACTTGTAAAACCTTAACTTTGCACAGACAATGGAGAATGATGCATATCTAGAGTTTCACCATATCTTCTTGACAGTGTCATTTCTGTGTACCATAAACCACTTGCAAAGTGTTTCTTGTTATAGATGGGCAAGTACACACGTGTATGCACACCCACCCCCACACACAGCTTCCTTGGTGAACTGTGCTTCTGGCATCTCTTCCTTTGCTTGAGATGCAATGCTCAGGCCTGAGCTCTAGACATGTGTATGTCTGTGATAGCCTTCTAGCTGTATTTCACTGGATGTGTTCTTCGTGCAACTGGTCGTTGCATTCATTTTTGGAAATGGCCATTTCTCAAAAATGAAAAAAGTTACTGCTGCATGGATCAGCCATTCTTGCTGGACATGACCTAAAGAAGATTAAAATTTGCTTTGAGGACAATCCAGCATTGTCCCTGCCTGAGCAGGATGCACAGGCTGGTTGAGTAGCCTCTGTCTTTGGAGATTTTCAGACTGACAAAGCCCTAATAAAGGTGGTCTGGAATCAGTCTTTACCCTCCTTTGAGTGGGATGTGGGACTCAGCATTTCTGTGATTCTGCATTGGGGTATAACTTCAGGAAATGGTGTAGGAACAGCAGTCATCAGATTTTTCCATTAGCGACTCCATTTCCGGATCTGAGATTCATTTCTGTAGTGGGAAGTTTTACAGGAGTTCCAACCCCAAACCTCAGCATTCCAGCCTCTTCCCTGAGGAATCCAGAACCAGGAGTGTTATAACTCCTGTTTGAAATTTAGCAGGAGATTTCTTTTTCTAACATATTTTCATGCCTAGTACTTGCAGCCTGAAAAATGGTGTTTAATTCAGGGCCTCCCAAAGAGGACAGTCGAATATATATTAAAGTATATGGAGGTTGGGGAACCACGGAAAGGAGGTGGCTGACCTTGGATTGGGAACAGTAGGAGTGGGAGCATGTGCCTGCAGGAAGCCCACAAGCATTTCTCCAAGCCTTTTCTAAAAGCAGCAGACTTGACAGCTCCTAGCTTCAGTACTTTGATTTCCCTCCTTTCCATACTGTGTTTAGATTCTTTCTGAAGAGTATTTTTGAGCACAGCCCCTTCCTCTCCCTACCTTGAGTGTCTTCTGCAGCCATGCACTTTTGTTCCCCTGAGGTATGCCTTCCCCTGAGGTACCCCTGAGATACCTCCTGCGAGTCACTTCTCTCCATTTAAGTAATACTTAAAGTGATAGGATGAGATGGTGCAGAATGGAGCATGTGAAAAAACTTAGCTGCCAAGGGATTTTAATTTTTCAAGTGGCATAACACAATCAGTTATATTACACAACTAAGTAATTCTGTGTTGATTATTTCATCTTGATTGCATGTCTGAAAAATGCAGTGAGAGCTCTCTCATACCTTAGCCATAATAATGCTCCCTTAAGCTTTTAAAAATTTTCTTTACAACACCTTACTTCATTATATTTTCGTATACAACTGAACAGTTATGCCATATGCAATTAAACTGTGACACCTCAGGAAAAAGCTGTGTTTCATGGTGGCTTGAATGGTTATATGAAAAAGGACATTCATAAACTGCTTAAGAATTTTCAAGGTGAAAGAAGAGTACTGATATAAACTTTCTATGTTTATGAATATGAAGTTAAAAGCAAATACGTTTTTAATATTGAATGATCCAACATCAGAGCTATGATTTTAACACCATTGCAACCTTTTTTAAATGCTAATTACCTATCAGGAGAACATTGTAAAACAAACAAAAAAAAAAATCTGCTGCGCCTTCTTGAAACTGCATTAAGCGGGGGTCTCACAGAAAAGTGAGTTATATGTGTGAGAACAGCTTGTTCCTCTGCTGTCCTCATCAGATGTGCATGCTAAGATCCAGCTATATGTTATTGCCAGCTTTCATAACAAACAGGATTAGTTATTGCTTTTTTTGTCATTAACTAGTGATGGACATAGGCTGCAGTAGAGAAGAAACAGTTCCATACACTACTGTACCTGGATCAAACACATTCAGGCTGTTTGTTAAATGCCAGGTTAAATGCTGCCATTGCCTAAGAAGTAATATTCACAAAAGCTAACTCAAAACCTGGTGGGGATCCTGCTTGGCAGCCTCTTGTCAATGAAGAGAGACAGGTTCTTTGTCCAGGCAACAGCTAAATGAGTCTCGCTTTGAATCAGTTCAGAAGGGAATTCCTCTCTTCTCCATTGTCTGGACCATTTTCTGGAAGAACGAGCTTCCAAGTCTGATGCTATGCTTTGTGAGTCAAGTCCTGTGATGAGAGGGTTAAGCTAAATATCCCTGTGGAATAACTTTACCAGAATTTATGGCATTCTCTGACTATGAATATGGCTCAAAGATAATGCCAAGAGAGCTTGTGGCAGCCCCATCCCTGGAAGTGTTCAAGGCAAGGCTGGATGGGGTTTTGAGTAGCCTGGTCTAGCGGAAGGTGTCCCTACATTTGGCAGGGGGTCTGGGACTAGATGATCTTTAAGATCTCTTCCGGCCCAAACCAATCTGTCATTCTATGATTCTACATTAGAAAATACCATTTGAATAAAATTGTGTTGTAACCCCACTGCTCCCACTTCAATCAGTTATCATAAGTCTCACTGACTCCACAGAGGACTGGTTTTCATTTGAAGGGTCTTGGGATTTACATGTCATACAATGAAAATCATGCCAATTTTACAAAAATGCAAAGAAAATTCTAGACTAGTATCAACAAGGTACAAAACATTGAGTAAGCGTGGGACACTGTGCTCAGCTGGCCAAATAAATTAGAGGTCTTTTACAACCTCCCAGGTAATTGATAAAAACATGTTTCACAGAGGAAAAGAGAACAAATTCTTGTAAATTGACGTTTGCTTTTCCTACTGGTTGGGACAGGCTCATTTTGTAGCCTGTAGTGCAGTTGGTCAGTCCAAACTGGAGTTGTGAAGCTCTTCAGACTCCTTTCACCAAAGCAGTGGCAATGGATAGAGTGCAGAGTTAGTCTCTCAGTGATCTGTCCGATGTAAATGTAAATGTTAAGACATTTTCATTTTTTTCTTTTTTTTTATTTATAGAAGAAAAATATATTCGATTGTTGTTGTATACATATACAGTTTTGGCAAAAGTCACCCTAGCTTTTGGGTCTCAGTGAAGAGAACTGAAAGAACTGTTCAGTTTATTTGATAGTAGCAACTGATACATGAATCCAAAAATAATCCTTACAGCTGATTTGTAGGAATACTTGCTGCTGTTTTCCCAAGTATTTGTGATGTTGAGACTTAGGAGAAATGAACCTGTGTATGCCACAGGAAACTTGGTTTCAAATTGGAAAATTTTACTGGGCTTAGGGATACCCAATTCAAAAAAATTCTGCTTATGAGAAACATAGCATGCTGCTTTGCCTTTTTTTCCCCCATGAGAACATTTTTACATAGGAATCTGTTCGGTCTCCTGGGAAATTCTACCATAAGTCTTTGAAAGTAGGAGATTAAATTTTTTGTATGCATCCCTTTATAGGTAGGGTTGGGAGGGCATGTAATTACTGAAACCAAGGGAGTCAGTGAGCCTTTTTCTTGTAACATGTCTGTAAGTACACAAAAATAGTCTAAATGGGAATGCTTTAAGCTCTCCTCTGAGGCTGAAGTTAGATCATTTTAAAATAGTCCTCAAAAGCCATATTAAAGAATTTGCAGGGGTTACTCACTTTACATGCTGTCTTAAGTAGCAACATTTATTCTGTCAACTCTGATTAAGTTGGTTGTATTTTTAGAAAAGAATCCTCACTGAATCACTTTAAAAAAAAGCCCACAATTTTTGTGCAGTTCTCAGCATGTAAGTCTCTCTAGGTCACGGAAGAGGTTTATACCTCCACACCAAAGAACTAACTTTTGATTTGCTCACATGTGAAAAGTAACTGGTCAAGTAAGAAGTCATTTGTTAAGCCAGAAAGATTGGGGGGAGTTGCCTGTCTATTAATTTTTAATATTCTATTTCTTGTTACCAATATGATACCATTTGTTTTCATCTTTATTATTAAGAGAACAGTGCCACCATGGTCTTCCAGGAAGCTGGTTTTGATCTGAATTGTAGACTACATTCACAGCTGGAGCAGGCTTGGTGTTCTTGAGCGATTCTCAAGTCAAGAGAACATGCCTCCTCCTATCGGTCTCGTTCTGGGAAGTTTTTTAAAGGTGTACCAGAACACTGTAAAATATATTCTCTTTGTTCTACCTGTCAAAACATGAAAATATGGTGTTCCTCTTTGAATAGGGTGTCTTCATAATGGTTATTGTTCTTTGGGAAATTAACGCTGCTTTAGCTTTCACAAGTTTTTCTCTGTTTCATGTATTGCTAGAAAAATTTTGATCATATAAGAACATAGTTTATCTATTGGGTCCGGATAAAAGTCCCTTTATCTCAGCGTCCTGATGATGATGATAAAATACAAATGTTTAGCAAGGAATGTTAAAATAGACAAGTATATGGTGTCATTTCCTTTGACAAACCCTTCCACCCTCCAACAGAATATGACTTAAACATTTCCTGAGAGAAAAATTGCATCACTGTGTATTTAATAATCCTTGCTATACTTCTATTACTTTGTCTGATTTCTTTCTTGATCCACAGTATTTGTTTCTTCCATAATACTATCTGATGGGTAGTTGCATTTAATGACACATTGTGTAAAAACCCCAGTGTTACAGTTTCAAATGTAGAATTAAATTTTCATACCGATAAATAGTTAACACACCAGATTCTGTCCTGGTCAGTCACACTTTAATTCAAAAATGTTAGCTGAGAGGGATACAGTTGACTAAATCATTGTATGTCTCGAGTTTCATTTATTTCTACTATATCAAATGAGTTGACTTTGTAAATAATTATTAAAAATACTGCCTTAATCTACATCTAACTTTTTTCTATTTAGAAGAATGTTTAGCTGGGATGAACCTTAAATTTCATCTAAATTTCATCATTTGCGTGGAACATCCTCAGCTACTGACTTTGTAGCGAATATCAGGTCTTCTAGCTTTACAGAGTTCACGTCACAGTTGCTTAGGATATTGTTTTCAGAGAGGTAATTAAACCAAAATATGTATTTCTTGCTGACATTTCTAACTCAGGTTCATTCTAAAACTTTCAGGTAAATAGTTTTGCCTTAGGGCTTGTGAGGATATGTGCAGCCTAAGCTGGCTAATAGATGTGAAGGGCTTAATGGTCATGTAAAGATACAGTAAAATAAAATTGATATAATTTGAAATGTTTATTTTCCAGAGCTCCTTTTGTAGGTTAAATGCACAGCAGTGACTTTTCTCTCTGTTATACAGAGGAGCCAATATACTGTTACACACCACACAACTTCACCCGCGATCAAGCCTTGTATGCCAGAGGATATTGTTGGACAGAATTAAAAGATGCCTTGCCAGGAGTTGATGCCAGCCACTGGCCCTCCTTATTTGAGCATAAGTTCCTACCTTATGCACTGCTGGCTTTTGCTGGGATAATGTACATTCCAGCTCTGGGCTGGGAATTTCTGGCCTCCACTCGACTGACTTCAGAGCTTAATTTTTTGCTTCAGGAGATCGATAACTGCTACCACCGTGCAGCTGAAGGGCGCGCACCAAAAATAGAGAAACAGATTCAGTCCAAAGGCCCAGGGATAACTGAGAGAGAGAAACGAGAAATAATTGAGAATGCAGAGAAAGAAAAAAGCCCTGAGCAGAACTTGTTTGAGAAATATCTGGAAAGAAGAGGACGAAGTAACTTTTTAGCTAAGCTTTATCTTGCAAGACATCTGTTCATCATCTTTTTAAGCATCATACCAATCACATACTTATCCACCTACTATGCTACACAGAAGCAAAATGAATTTACATGTGCACTAGGGGAGCCTCCAGACAAAACGAGCAGCTCCAAATTGCACATCAGAGTGAACTGTAAACTGCCATCTGTCCAGCTGCAGCGGATTATTGCTGGTGTAGATATCGTTCTCCTCTGCTTCATGAACTTGATAATCCTCATCAACTTGATTCACCTCTTCATATTTCGCAAGTCTAACTTCATCTTTGATAAACTGAACAAAGTTGGAATAAAGACCAAGAAACAGTGGCAGAAATCCCAGTTTTGTGATATCAATATTTTGGCCATGTTTTGTAATGAAAATAGGGACCACATAAAATCTTTGAACCGTCTGGATTTTATTACAAATGAAAGCGATCTGATGTACGACAATGTGGTACGCCAGCTGCTCGCAGCACTGGCCCAGTCCAATCACGATGCCACTCCCACCATGCGTGATTCAGGGATTCAAACCATAGACCCAAGCGTTGATCCAGCAGACATTGATGCTAATGAACAGCTCATCATTAAGAGACCAAGGAAGAAGATGAAATGGATCCCAACTACCAACCCCCTTCCCCAGCCATTCAAGGAGCAGTTAGCCATTATGAAGGTTGAGAACCATAAACCTGATAAACCGAAGCCTGTGCGGAGAAAAACAGCGACAGACAGCCTTATAGCTCCTTTGTTGGAGTCTGCTGCAAAAACCTCACAGCAATCGTCCGCTCATAAGAGCGAGCCAAACGCCATGCCAAGCACAAGCAGTGAAAAAAAGCACACACGGCACTTTTCCTTGGATGTTCATCCATATATACTTAGTAGCAAAAAACCCAAGCCAGAGGTTCAAGCCATCCCCTCGATGCCTACATCAAAAAGCCAAGAGGGTGGATTTTTAAACCAGGAAGAGAATGTTGTAGTGCATGTTACCTCCTCTCTCAAAGGTACAGTATGCCATAATGCCCATACTACCGCCACAGACCATAATTTACATAGTAATCTTAAGGAACTCAGAGTTTATGGGAACTGTTCAGCCTACCTTGCTAGATTTGGGGATAGCTAGTAATCTCAGGTCTTGCAGGCCTAAGAAATAGAGGTTCTCTCTCTTTAACAACTATATGGAGGGTAAGGATTATTACAGGTAGAGCTGTACAAAACAGGCTGCAGGCTGTTGGTGTGGGTAATGTTTTGAATGTAAGCAGATTTTCACAACTACAAATGTGGTCATGCCTTGCCAAGGAAATGAGGAGCATTTGGCTTCCATGCTACCCTTCCTGCTCCACCAGCACCTGGCACATTTCAAATCTGCCTTATTTTCAAGTCATACGGAAACTGCCATGGTAGATGACCAGTACTCTGAGCAGTAATAGCCCCTTAGGAGTGTGTGGGAGACTACCAATGGCAGTTAAAACTGCCTGTGGAAAAAATATCTCTTAAACTACCAACTCTTAGGGGCTGGCATATATTTGTCACCTAGAAAATCAAAACTCAGGTCATTGACATTGTTCTTCACGCACACTAAATTGTCCTGTGTTTTATGTTGACCGGAGGATGGATGGTCTGAAGTGTGGGTGCTGGTCAGGAATTCGGGATTTCTGCCATTCTCTTCCCGTGTGCCCTCACAGGAGATGTTCTTTCTGTTCCTCAGTTTCCTCTTTCTGTTCCTCAGTTTCCTCTGTGTGTCATGTAAAGCCTGTCCCTTTCTTAACTCAAAGGAGTGTTTCAAATATATCAATAATTGCTAGGTGCTAGAGTGATGAGGAAAGCCATTTGAACATTAAGAAAAGTGATAGATCAGTAGATAAACTGATAGACAGATATCTTCTTGTTTATTTTTGTAAGCTACTGACATAAGAAAGAAGGACTATGCAGTTGAAGTTACAGAAAAATCTGTACGTACTTAAAGCAATGGCTCTCATCTCATTACAAGCTAAGACCTCCCTCTGGGCTTCGACAGACTGACATCTACCGTCACCCCACTGCCCAGCAAAGAAGTGATTTGAGGTATAAAAGTTTCTGTCACTTCCAAATCCCTGTGCTCCTTAGAGCCCTCCAACTCCCCAATGTGCATGTGAGCTATTCTACAGCATTCCCTATCCAGTCACCTGCTCTGATTTCAACTCCTCAAAACTACTGGGGTTTTCTGGTCTCAATTACCTTCATCTAAATTAGTGCTTGAATATTTTAAGGGCAAAAAATAATTACTGGAGTTTTGGGGCTCTGTGACTCCCCATTCACATTAAAAATTTTCAACTTTGTTTTTGAATTAGACCTACATTGCAGTCCATCAGGTAAGGTAAGCTTATACTTTCTGGAAAGAGACTTCAGTTTATGCGAAATTGCTGAGTTCTTTCTAAAGACAAGTGGTTTACAATGTGTAACCACTAGTTTTTCCCACTGAAAATACCAGTGCCTTTTGTATTCCATCCTGTGGATTTCAATAGTCATTATGTTTGTCAAAACATTAAATCGTGATGTTTAAAAAACACTGGCCAGACTGTAGCAGGGAATAAATATACTTTTTAGTTGGTTTTTTCTTCATTTTACAAAAATACCATTTACATAAAGAAGCATGAGCATGCATAAAAAAGAGAGAGATTTACAAACCCCATTTCTTGTTTGTCCTGTTTCCCTGAGCTTACAACCCTGTTGTTTTGAAACAGTCCTGTTTGGATTTCTCGAAGGATCCCAAGGAAATTCAGTTTGGGATCCACTTCCCATCCCACTGAAATCAGGGGCAAGACCACCAATGACTTTTATTGGTTCAGGACACGGATAGACTGGAAGGGTGAAAGACTACCTGTCCTTTATCTGGCTGTTTTGTTCTCTTTTAGACACCCCTCATCCTGCAAAAGAGATCCTATACTCATCTGAGACATGCAGAACTGTGCCTGCTGCTGCAGCTTTCGTCACGTGTAACCACAACCATATAGCCACAACTGCTGCTGCCACCAGTATGGCTTTGAACCAGGTCAAGCCAGAGCCGACACCTGCACTGAGCTGCAACCCGGCCCACCCTTTGCTGCACATCAACACGCTGTACGAGGACCATGAGGAGGAAGTTTCAAACATAATGGACAATGGGATTCACTCACCAACTGACGCCGGGGAAATGCTCTCCATCCCTACCCCGAAGCAGATCAGGTTGGCGACGTTTGACGAGCCGATGGCGATCGTGAGCTCAGTGGAGTACTGAAGGCCCCGGGCGGCCTCGGGCCAGGCCCACGGCCACAGCAGTGCTGGCCATGGTCCCCCAGCGATGCAACTCACTGCATGAGCATGGAGAGTTTTCTCACAGACTATAGCTTCTGGTGATAACACCAAACGGTTTTTCAGGATCACATCATAAGCACTGTCAGTCATCTGCAAAATAGAATCAAGAAAATCTGGTGGAAATAGACCTTTAACACTAAGACAACCATTAGCTCTAACTCTAAACTATAGCTTCCTGATTTAAATGGGAATTAGCACAATCTATGAACATTAAGAGTCTAATGGCATGCCACAGCAATTTTAGTGAGTGTTTAAATCCTTTGCATTCAGAATCACTGATTAAAGTTAATATGGAGGTGAGGTATACTTTTTTAATGGCAGCAGTTAAATAAGAGTTCTTTTCTAAGCAGGGATTTTTTTTTTTTTTTAATTCAGAATTATGGAAAAGTTATATGCAAGCAAAATTTGTGTTTGTTTGTTTCTTTAGCTCACTGATGTTGGGCTTGATGGAGACTTAGCTGAAAGGGCCTTACTACCACCAGCATCTAAGTGCAAAAAGATTGATACACTCAATCTCTTGCATTTATTAATGAAAATACCTGAAGTATGCCCTGCCCTTTAACATGCTTATATGTTTGATGGAAGATGATTAAATTAAGAGTTTATTTTTTTATTGATATTTTACCATGGAAAAAATTACTTTAATAACTTCTCAAACCAGGTGTTACTTTTAACAAAGTGTGTAGAAGAGAGTCATTGTAGCTGCTTATTTTTTCACAGTGTATTTATGAACCAGGTTAGAAACTTTTATGGGTGCTTCACTGATATGAAAAATCTTACGGAGGTCATTACAAAATATCTTATAATATATGAAACCAGCAAACCTGTTTTCAAATAACACACAGTTAAAGAAGTCTATGAATTTAGTTCTGCAGATTTGGCTAGTCCTTGATTCAGCAAAAATTAAGGCCATGGATGACACTGAAATGACTCATGTCTAAAGCTAAGCACACAGTGAAATGGCTTTGCTGGATCTGGGTTCTAGTGCAGGCAGACAATAATCCTGCAGTATGTGCTATCACTGATTCAGTATTTGCCATCCTTGGCTCAAAGCACATCTTCATGCCCATCTTCCTATAATTACGATATGTGTGATTTAATAGAAAACTCTAGTATAACTAAAACATCTATTAAAAGTGTATCATGCAATAACCATTCTCAGAAAAATTATAGTGAAACAAAACAGTGGCTGTGTTAAAATAATATTCCTAGCTGCATTCAGAATTACAAACTGTGTGTGTTTGCTTCAAAATTATGTATAATGGTAGAAAAAAATATGCAGCACAAATATGGGACTGAAATCTTGAGTTTATTTTTAATTTATTACCTCAGACATGGATATATTATACCAATATTTAATGAAAATAGCACTGAAAATAAATGCCTATTATTCTGAATATTTTAATGTGTTCTACTTCCTAGCTTAGTGTTACGACCCACCTCTAAAGCAGGGTAACTGGGATTCTTGTCAATAGGTCCCTTGGGATGGATTAGAGTGAAACTACACTGAATGTACATACATAAGGCAAGTTTCTCTTAAAACAATTTGGTTGCACTGGAAAGGAGGTATGTAGCCATTTTGGTTCTTCTCTCTATACATATATTCCTCTCTCTATATATATTCTATATATACAATTATAAAAATATGATAAAGAAAATATATAAGGAGAAGAAAGAAAGAGAAGGATAGAAGAAGAGTAGATAGTGGGGAGGAAAGATGTCACCGCCCGTGGATCCAGGAAAAAGACTTGATTGTTGCAATGTCGATGTCCATGTCCATGGTTGGAGTCATCATGGCAGTCTTGATCTGCTGGGGTCAGGACCCACATAACAAAGAGTTTGACAGCTTATATACATTCAGGCTTATGTGGGAATGCCCCAGTACTTCCCCCAGGGAGGAGTGTTCTTTGGGGGTCTTTTGATGGTTTGTGGCCCCTTCTAATGACATGACTGCTTCTTTGTCCCTGCTTCTAACTGTGCCAGTTGTGCCTCCTTAGGGAGGAATACCTTCAGGCCTATGTGTGAGCGCCCAATACCTCCCCTGGGAGGGAGTTTTACACTCTCAGCCTTCTTGGGGGAGGGGAAATTGGTATGACAAAAAATATTACCCCACCTCTGCAGAATATGCTTCTTAACAGCCTTTTACCTTATCTGTCACAAAAATGCTTTGTTTAAGACATCAATCACAGGTTATCAGGGAAACAACAGGAGGGCTCAACCACCCCATCCAAGCAAAGTTCAGTCCATCACACATAGTTACATACAATGGGGATGTTATGACAAGCAGTATTCGGGACCTGTAATTTACATGATGTAAAGCCACCACTCCACCTTACATTACTTCAGTTGTGCCCAGCTGCATGGCCTCTTTGGCCTGAGCAGTCCAATAAGGGCAGCAAGGCATGGGACAGGTACTGCAAACAGGGCAGAGGGCTGGGGACACCTGGAGGACCTGGCTGTAACACCTTGAGGTCTTGGAGCAGTGTGGCATGGAGCTGATGAGGGACATGGAGCTCGGTCCTGGGCTGCTGGGAGATAGGACTGCAATGGCTCCTGCTGGCTTGTCTCCTTCCAGCCCTGGGAAGAGGCACGGGCATGACTTTAAATAACAAATCTGCACCTGCATAGCATGGGTCTCATTCCATCCAAGGTACAGGAGTGGAGCATCACCTGTGATGGCATTGCAGGCAAGGTCTCTGCCTGGGCTGATGGGTTACTGCCAGTCACCCAAAGTCACCTGAAAGCAATGGCACATAGATTCTGGAGATGAGTCAAATGCCCCACTGCAATTTTTTAGATGAATTAAAACCATTGTAGTTCAGAACTTGTTAGACACCAATAAATAATTAGAAAAAAAATATGGAAAATTGCCATAAGACAATCATGAACTTCTTAATAAAAGCAAGGTGGAAGAATAGGACCCTGAGGCCAGTTTTAAAGTGCTGTAACTCCCTTATGCCATGGTACTTTCAATTGTCAGTAGGCAGTGTGGTGAATTTCTTGCTGGCTGCAGCAGCTCAGCTGACAGTGTTACAGATGGGGGGGGGGTGTCCTTGGGGTTGCCCATTCACTCTCCACTTGGTACAATTACGAAGGTCAGCTGTACGAGTCTGTAGCTGAAGTGATACACCAATATATGTAAGTACCAGTGTCAGGCAGAGCAGATTGTCTCAAAACTACGGATCTGAACCCTGTGTAGTGTTTTGAAAACAGAAAAATTCAATAATTGGAGGGAATTTCATTATGCAGAAAATGCAGAGCTGGGTTCTCAGGCATGTACCCTTACTGATCTGATGAGGGTGGTGTTTCCTAGGAAGAGTTGCCCATAAGGTTCACATATTGCCTAGTCATTCAAGAGCAGGACTCGAGTCTGTGTGGACAAACTGTCATTCTCTGTGATACTGCTGGTTCCTATTGATTTAGGATATATTGCTGCTCTTGTAGAAATCAATATCAGACTTGACTGGACCTACTTAAAGAAAGAAAGGAAATCACATCTCTTTCGTCATCCCTGGGATAAGCTAAACTCAGAGAACACCTACTTTACTCATGTTTACGTGCTGCGTTCCAGCAGGTTTGCACCAATGTCTTTCACAAGCTGGAGGCTGCCAATGTCAGGCACCCAGCTCGAGTGTTAACACAGTAACTGCTTGCCAAGGGCGGGATGGTGGCCCAGACATGGTGTTTCACTGACCAAGCAAGCAGAGAGCAAGTGCACCTTACCCTTGGCTGATGTAGGGGTGGGTAACTGATGCAGGCACATAGCAAACACTGCTTTGCTGAACTGAAAGGAAAATTTTAGTGTCCTACCCACCAGAGGGGACTTATTTAAACTGAATGACCAAGGACGAGAAAGATGAGACAATGCCTCATTTTTTAAATGTCTCTTCAGCTTGGATTGCATTTACATCTCCATCTGCCCTGCCGCTGCCTAGTGGTTTCAGCTTGACAGATCTGATGACTCACATTCTTCAAGGCTGCTTTCCCATTTACTTCACAGGAAATAGGACTGCGTGTTAAGAGCACAGAAACTCCTTTCTCCAGGGTACTCTTACTCAGAGTACATTTGACAACCAAAAAGGGTGACAAGCGTGTCAGAAACATCTTTTGAGCTATATTTAGGCTGTATAAACCCAGCAGGGGATCAGCCATTTCTGTCTCACAGCAGCTAGAGAAGTGCTTCTGTAGGGACTTTTCTAATGCAATAATGATTTTAGTATTGATGTTACTAACATTTAGCTATACTGGGTAAATGTACACAAACATACATTTATATGTATCAACCATACACCTACAAATTCTATATATACATGTCAATATGCATCTTGCATAGAAATGTTCATCTTCTGTACTTTGTAAATAAGCTATATTTATTAATTTCTTTTCCCTTCATTTCTCATTATCATACATTAAGCCCAACCCATCCACGTTACATGTCTTTCTGACTCCACTGGCATTTTCCAATGCTCAGCCTGCTGGTGAGGATGCTCTGGTCCTGCTGGGTTGACACTGTCAGTGAGTCAGGCCCTGATCGTGGGAGCTGTGTTCTGCGTTGTACTTCCTATGGCTGCTTGGCACTAAAACCCGGGGCAGAATTTACCTCTGTGCTGGGGACACAGTTAGTGTAGCTGACAGTCACTTTGCACCTTCTTTGTATCTCCAGAGCTGGCTCCCAAAGCCAGCATTGGACCAGAGGAAAGCAAAGCAGAGATGAAGCTCCTGCCACTTGTCCCAGCCACCAGGTTATCTGCCGCTTAAAAGTACAGCAGGGTTAGAGCCCGCAGGCTGTAAGAGGCACTGCACTGAGGGAATTGCATCTACACTTGAAGCAAGCTTGTCACTGCCCTCTCAGGCTTGCATCAAAAGGAGCACTAATGAAAAGCTAAGTCTGAGAGCATGAGCCCAGGCTCCTAAAGCCACTGACTGAACGAGAACTGAAGACGGCCTCCAACACGCTTGACCTAGCACCGCATAGGGGAAAATTCTCGCCTTTATATCACAGTCACAGAAGAGTATTAATAGGAATAGTGAAAACCCATGCTTAACCTTTCAGTCAGAGGGTTCAAGAAGCTCCAAAAAAGCTCATCATCATTGTCCCCAGCTTACAGTTACAGACACTGAAGCACAAGAAAGTAAAACAATTTGTCCTAAAGCTACTCCAGCTGTGTCTAAACTATCTAATCTAAAGCTGAGAACATGCCATAGGTAGGGCACTACCTGCCAGCAAAACCAGCTCAGGATGGTTTTGGCTTCTGCAGGAAAGCTCTCTGAATTCTCCTCCTATTAAAAAAAAGCTTTTTTTTTTTTGATTCTGACAGAATCATTTTGGAATATTGATCGAGGAATTTTTCACTTTAAAGATGCAACATCTTTTCTCATTAAAATCATTCTGCTAAAATACACGCACAGAACACATTGAGAGTTTTTAACAGAATAATAATTTTTGAGACACCTTCCAGTATTTTCTGGCTTCTAATGATGAAGATTTCACTCTGTCTGTAAAGAGACTGTAACTAATGGCAAAACATTCTATGTACTTTATTTACAAGAAACAAATCTTCAGCTTTTGCTATTCCCCGAGCTGTTAGCATTTTTAACTGTTTTACAACATTGTACAAGCGAAAATAATTATGAATGATTGCCATGTCATTGAGGATCTCAGGGTTCTGCAGGTCAGATTCAAGGAAATGCTGGCCTCCCAATCCTGTTGTCCTCAGTGGTTTTGGATGCTTCTGTCTTTTAATGCTTTACTGATTTGCTGTTTTTTCACAGAATGGATTTGCCTGGTGTCAGTGCCAGCTTCAACTGAAAGAAGTTGTTGGGCCTCCTGCTGCTCTCGAGAGCAAAGAAGTTTACTGACTCTTGCTTAACTAATTTTGCTTTATAATCACAGGGCTCATAGCAGTCACCAGTCTAGCTTTCCACAAACACATCCAGGGACAGCAAAGGCTACAATAAGTCCCTGAAAGAGGAATGCATCATTCACAAGCAAAATTTGACATCTTGAATGAAATGAGACAGAAAACCACACCATAACCCACTTCCCTGCAGACGGCTGCCTGTAAAGAAAAATTGCACACTTAGAAGATTATAGCAGTTTTTGCTTTTAGAGCTTTTATACCATGGCAATAACCCCATGGCAGTTTACCAGTTCCTGCTCTGGAATAACAAGCTTGTGCCCAGACCCTGAGGCGCATAGCAGAGGAGACAGATGGGTACATTTTGTTGCTGAGGATAAAAGTTTCTGAGAGCAGTTCAGGAACTTCTTTTGCAAAGTGATGGATGTGTTCATCCATGCAAACTTGGAAAAAGGATGTGCCACAATGGGGGCTAAGAAAACTCTGTACTATTTGTCCCCTGCATACAGTCCTGTGGACTTCACATTGACAGATTTATCCTGTTATTGGAAAGGCTTGAACAATATCAAGGAATGACTAGATGTCTAGAATAAATTAATAGTCAAGAGAAGGGAAGGCTCCAGGGAGATCTTATTGTGGCCTTTCAATACTTAAAGGGGATTATAATGAAGATGGAGACAGACTTTTAATAGGGTCTGTAGCAATATGACAAGGAGTAATGGTTTTAAACTAGAAGAGGGCTTAAAAGAGAGTTTAAACTAGAAGAGAATATATCTAGATTCAGACTAGCCAAAAAGAATAAATGGTCAAAAAAAAACCAAAGCTGAGAGCCTGAGAAACCTGGTATCCCAGGTTTCTTCATGGGATGCTTCACATGACAACAAAAGTGGCAGAACAGTCAAAGAGTCAAAGGAGCTTCTGGGAGAAGCTTTAGGTATCATGAGAATTACTCCAAGGCAATGACAGAATATTTTAGTGCTTAGGAAGAAGACATGAAGGGCCACAAAGGTGATGGAGGTACTGGAGCACCTCTCCTATTAGGAAAAGCTGAGAGAGCTGGGACAATGAGTATAAACTTTCAGCTAGACAGGTGGTGGCTGTAAAAGGAATGGCATTGAACATCCCTAATGCCTCTGTCCCCATGCAGTCCCCCGGCACCAGGCTTCCTAGAAAACTCTTCATGTGACCATGTGAAATCAAGGAGTTCCCTGTTATGGAAAGAGAACATCAGCCAGCAACACAGTATATATAGAGATAGGTACTTTTCCCTCTATATTCAATATCTTTTCAGAAGTCTAGTTAACCCTTTTTACCACAGGTTTGTCAGGATGTCCCACAGCAGCCAAGTGTTTCTCTGCAAGACTGTCTTTACTTATAAGAGTTGCTGGCTTGGCCTAATTTACTCTAAATCATCAGTTTCTACTCAACTTCTGGGGAGGCCTGGTCTCCTGCCATAAGTCTTTGTTTGAACAGAGTTTCCTACTAAAGTAACCACAAGATGGGAACCATGGGCAGATCCAAAAGTAAAGTCTTGGAAAGACACACTCAGACCTAAAGCCGGAGCTATTTATTTTCATATTTTCCCTTTACCATCTAGATGCAGGTTTATATTACACTGAATTTCTGGGTAACACTAGAGAAAATGTGGGCTGACAAATGAAATGTCCTGTGCAGGCACACCCCTCTTTTTCCTAGCAGACCAAGTGTCTCCTTTGGAGGTTCTGGCCCTGGACTTTAAACAGTTATAATTAAAACTTTATTGGTTTCTGTTGTACTGCTTCCTTGGCAGATACATGTTAAAATAGGGATGTCATTTTTGCTACAAATGGGAATTGGATTTTTGATTTTTACCCTAAGCATTGAAACAAAAATCCATAAAATTTTATCTAATTTCTTCAAGTTTAAGTAGTATAATTAAGTTTTGTGACTTGTGTAGTGAATTAAGATGTGTAAACCATTAAGGGTTTTATAAATGGTTCATGTTTGGGCTAATAGTAAGTTGCAAGATAATTAATGACAGTGTGCAAAATCAAGGCAGAAGACTTCTGATGAGATAACTTGCTAATTTAGTACATATTACTTCCTAGTGTTAGGACAGCAGCAGTGCTTGGGAGCTGCTGTCATCGAGCAGCAGCACAATGCCTGCTCCAACAAAGAAGCCAGCGAGCCCACAGGCTTTGCACTGCTCCTGCCCAGCTGGCTTTGCCTGCCTGGGCTTACAGCTGCCTCTCCTTGCAGAGCTCCTGGGCGAGCGCTGAGCAGCTTCATCTTTTTAGGGATTAAAGTGCACTCTCTGTTCAGAAGGGTTGCCCACTTCCTTGTTTCTGCAGGCCAAAATGTTACCCAGCGAGAAATGAGAGCCCACGGATCTGCAGCCTTGGCTGTACAAGGCACGAGGACACAGGAGGAATCACTTGACATACTGACCTTCTCAAGAGAACTGGTGAGGAACAGAACACGGGTGAGTCAGGGCCCAGAGCTACCAAAGGCAACAGGATCCTCTGGGAAGTCAAACACAGCCAAAGGCCGTGTAGACAGTGCTTGTCCTTTGTTGAGCCAGTCACTGACTTGTCTCTGCCCCCCTCCCCTTCACCCAAAGTCCACAGTCTGTGACATCCCTGCCTGCTGAGCCCTCCTCTGACATTCCACTCTGTTTCTCTGCCATGTATCTCTTTGCACATAAAAACTGTTCTTCTCAAGGCAATTCTTACAGATACTGTGCCTAGGTTTTACTGCCTGCTTCTTCATTAACCAGTAACACAGTACCATAGGAGCAGATCAGTAAATTGAAGCGGTTGGTGCTGATTTCCTCACTGCACCAGCACATGTGGTCTGGAGGTTTAAATTCAGATGACATTTAGTGTGCTATCCTGGACCAAACATTCCTGCTAGGCATGTATGTGAGACTTGCCATGTGTCTGGAGCCTTATTTCTCTGCCAGAGGCTGGTATTTACCTCTGGTAGAATCTCCAGGGCTGTTCTATTCTGGAAAAGCTGCAGTCACGACAGATTCACTCAGCAAAACGAACCAATGTGCAACTGGCGGGTTCGTCAGGCAATTTTCTCCAGAATCACTATACTCCTCAAAGCCAAAATGCCAGGGAGGATGTTGTTGTTATACTCTCTTCTCTCTCTCGGCCATCCTCACAACACCTTACTCCTAGAGCTACAGACCCTGCATTGGAGGGAAGCACCTTGCTCTGCCTCACCAAAGCTCCTGGCTGGCTGCAGCTCATCACCACAGCTGCCACAGAAGAGGCTGCAGAACCCTACTGGCAGTGAGGAAAACAAGGAGAGCCAGCAGTGCTAATACTGTTCACCAGCTCTGGAGACCCAGACTCAGTGGAATTTACTAGCTCACATGCAAAGTGCATTCTCCCCAGAGCCTAAAATTGTGCATATATGCTCCATTGTCATCTTCAGCTTCGCCTGTTGAATGTGCTAACATTCAGCTACTGTGAAGTAAAATTAGACTAAAATTTATAGTCTATTTACTATGTCTGTGTGGCAATTATGTGTGTGTGTTTACTCTTGCTCCATGCTAAATGCTAAATAAATCCCTCATTTTCACTGAAGAGAAAGGTTTGCTTTACCATAGGATGGACACATATCCATGTGTCCATGGATACGTGGATGGACCGCCTGCCCCAGAGTACCTAATACACCCCCAAATCCACTTTTTTGTATTCTCTGGAGTTGACTCCTTTAGGAAACTCCTTAGAGACAGGAATACTAATGTCTTCATTGTAATGTTGAAATTTTAAATGTTCATTTGTTGTTTCTGCTTAGGAAGCCAGAGTCCATGTGATAAGTGATACCAAATGTGTCCAAATAAGCTATGATTGTGCTGAGCAATCTAGCAGGTTAGAGTAATAAATGACTACACAAATAGCTAGCTTTAATGATGTTTCCTCTGCAGATTTGTAGCAGAAATAAAACCTCAAAGCATTTGGCTCCCAGGCAGCACAGACAAGACCTGTTTAGCATGGATGTCTGAAACACACAGACTTTATAGAAGTTGGTACACCTGAATGCAAACTGAGGATTTTATGGTATCATTTCCATTTTCTTCCTGCTGAATGTTAATAAAGCAGCAAATGTGTGAATAAGATAACATTGTTTCTGTTAGCAGGCTGGCAGTCAGCTAATAGACTTTCTATGTGCACTAGGTAATACGTATGTGCTGGTCTAATTATCTCTTACTCCTGGAGAATAATGCCTAGTATTTAGCAGAACTGTTATTCCAATGACACATTACCTCCAAATGTTTCTGTTAAAATATCTTCCTCTTGATAGCTCCCTTAATCGCCTTCTGAAATGTTAATATGTATCTGCCCTTGTGTCGATATATTAAATACATTTCTTTTCATTAGAGAGCTCAAAGGCAAAAGCTTTACAAATGAAACAGAGTCAACTCTCCTCTACATTAGCCTGGACCATTTATTTTGCCATCACTTGGGCTGGACGAGGAGCTGTTCCTGCTGTCTTGCCTGGCAGGAGTCCTGCTGGGCTGTCAGGATGGGCTCCCTTGTCTTCAGCGAGGCAGAGGCAGCAAATTGGCCCTTGTCCTCAGAAAGGCTGTGACTGAAAGGCCACCTTCCTGCTGAGTGTCCTCCATCACAGCAAACTTGGTCAGCTGAAGCCTCTACTTCAGGGGCATAATCAAACCACCAATCCCAGGCCATAGAAATTCAGGGGGAATTTTAATACAGACTGCTTTATTCAGGCACAGGACCTTTTTTTATAATCTGAGTTATTTTTATAATTTATTTATTAAGGTTAGCCAGAGAGTTCTGAGAGCTCATTACTTTAGTACATGTCAGAAAAAAAAAAATAAAAACAGAGTTGTAAAATATTTTCTAAAGTACTGCTTTTTCTGTCTCCTGCAAAAATGTTGGGATGAAAATACCTAACACATATACAGGAAAAGGGATGTAGAAGATGGAAAGAGAGAGGACAGTGGATACAAACATGAAATTAGTAGATGAAAACTCAGAGATAACATAACAAAAACAGCTTTGCATTTTGTACAGGCAAGGAGCCTGCACAAAGTTGTATGTCCACCTGAAATTGTACAAGTCAAATAAAGAAATTCTATGTGCTATACCTAAACTAAATGTCAAGGTCAAATGCCATGGTGCAACACTCTTCCATGAAATAAGTTTTCATTGACCTTCCTACATCACCCCTCTTTACCATACTGCTTTCAACACAATGATAAACACTGTGGATAACAGATGCTGCTTTGGGAAACAGGATTTGGGAGTGGAAGCCCCAATGGCTTTTGTTGGGATATTAAGATTGTAACTTGTCTGATTTTATTTTGATTGTGTCTGTTGCCAGCTGAGTTGCCATACACAAATGCATCTGGGCAAGCATAACCTCTTCTTCTCTGAGAGGTTTCACATTTTTTAATTCAAAGGTAGCAACACAGGCTGAACATACCTGCACTCTGCATCCTGATCCCTGAGGCTTCTTCTTCACCTAATGGCTTATACAAGCCTGCCAGGTTACAAGATACCAGGCTCCGGCCAGGCTGTTTTAGGGCTCCCAAATCACGATTCCATACCTGTCTCACCTGCAGGAACCATTCCAGCACTATCTGAGGATGCATTAAAAAAACCCCACAGTTCTCCACCCCTGATGCTTTCAAGATGGACAATATGAGTACAGGCAGGTACACAGATTTACTCACCAGTTTGCAACAATTCCACTCCCTTTCCATGGTGGTGTGAAGCAAGGAATTCAGCTCAGTTCTTACATTTCCTAGAAAAACATACTATTGAAATGTACTTAGCAATTTTGGATCAATGGATAAGAATTTTGAAGTAGACAGATTTTCTCCCTTTTTCTTAGGGTTCAGTGTTCTGAATTGGGATGCAGTTCTTTCCCTCAGCACCAGCACTCCTTTACTGTTAAAACTGTCCTGTTCATTAAGAATCTTGAGTAAGATTTTCTAGCCAGTAAGTCTGACACGTTGCTACACCAGAGACCAAGTAGAGGATCTGCCGGTGTCTGAATTGTATTGAGCTAAAAGGTGCTGCTCAGTATTCATTTGTTGCCTGCTGGGAGCCGACAGCTCTGCCCAGGAGCGCTGACTGACCAACGCTCCACACAGGTGATGAGTACAGGAAACAGCATTTCTACACACAGTACACAGCTAGCATTTCTAAATAGCTTATGCCACCTGCTCCTGCTCCTCTCCCCCTCTCTCCAGGAGACAGACCTTAACGGTGTTGACAGGAGCTGCCTTTGGCACACACATGGAAATGTTTCCATTAACTTCAACATAGACATTGATCAAAATCATGAGCTGATGTGGAAATGAAAGGTTCAGAAAGGAACCAGTTTCTATTCCTTCTGATAAATTGATCCAAAAGGTGACATTTTGTATGTGATTATACCAGTCCTGAATAGACTCATTGAATGTCCAGTTTTTCTGGTTAATATTCACATGTAATCCGTTATTAACATCATACGAAGAGATAAAATGTTATCATCTGTTAACTTGATTATGTGTCATTCTATCACTTGGAATGATTTTGTGTGATAAGTATTTAGTGTGATATAAGGACCAGGCTAACAGTTACCAGCTGTTATCCTGGTAACTAGGTTTAATAACAGGCTTCCTAAATGAACTCTAAGAGAAGTTAATCAGAAAATACCTTACCTGCATATTGCATTAATTATGCATTCACCCAGTGACAACAATTAAAGTTCAAGCCTCGCCTGAAGTTAGACTTAAGAATCAACAAATATATTTTTAACAGCTTAAAGCTAAAATCACCTTTTATGTAATTTCTTATTAAGAAATAATCGTAGCATTGGTCTCCCAAGTAACTTGCAGACATGGGTTTTTATCTGATTTTTTTCATACTTTTTGTTATTACCATTTGTTATCAACCAAGGTAACTATACATCTTTGCATGTGTTGTACAATCTTTTCTATCAAGAGTTTTATAATCAGTTTCTGGAAGAAACTAAAATTTTTATGTTGCAACATGCAATCTAAAACTATCGCAAGTGTAGGTGACAGAAATAGAGAAAATATGTTTCCAAAAAGCTTATGTAATGGGATCTGAATTAATCATGATGATGGACAGGGAGTAGAAATTCTTCTTTTACTGAGTTGTCTGGAAAGAACATCCTCCTAACAGTAAGCAGCAATGTTTGTTCTTTAACTATCACAAGTCATATGTAGCTAAAAACACTTATCCCTCACTTGTGAGCCTTCACTCACAGCTTTGATAAACAACATATTAATTTTGCACAGAAAGAACTTGGAACATTTTCTCATATACCTGTCATGTGTGCTTTGTATTTATGCTAATTTATTTTATGGATTTAGAGTGCTCCCAGTGGTACTACAATGAAATCAGTGCAGTTATTGTAATTGGATTTACCTTGCCAGAGGAAAGGTCAGCTTTCAAAGAAGAATGAATTATTTCACCTTTCCCTTCATGAGCCAGACTCCTCTCTGATGTGTACATATAAAGCCTAAATTTCCATCTCATTTGTTGACTGACAAATCCACTGCATTCTTTCTGGAAAAAAACAAAGAAAGAACCCAGTGTAACCCTTAGCTGAAAGCATTTTCAGGCTGCATTTAGAAATCACTTTACTCATTTCTGAAGTGCAGTCACCCCAAGTGAAGTAAAATGGCTTTTCTAATACAAAGCAGTGTCAGACAATTTCAAAGCAAAATTTCAGGGGGGATGGAGAGAAGTCAGGCTGTAATTACACCTGGTGAAAATTACCCAGGACTGAAGGCTAATAGAACATCTCTCTTTAAGTCTCACGGGATTGCTTCAGGGACAGAAGGCAGCAGAGAATTCCCATCACGGGATAGGAGCAGATGACGTGAAACAGAGAGATAAGAGCAGATCTGCTGAAGGGCCAGAGATGATGTAAAGGATTTGGGCCGTCACCGCACAGACAATGGGGCTGGCCCTGGGTGAGCTACCTCCAAAATGCTGAGTGGGGTAGCCACTCACTGAGGCAGGATACTGCAGTTTTGGGTTGGGCTGTTTGGGGGCCCCACTGGTCCCTGTTTGCCCACATCAGCCCAATTACTCAGGAGTTTCCACATCTCTGTACACAATCTGTCACATTCTCATGCTCTAAATTATCTGAACAAGTACATTTGTAGATATCCTGGGACCTCAGAAGTCCCCAGGGAAATTGAACAGCTCTTTCTAGGCAGGCTTTGTGGAATCTCAAGTCAAACTCATTTTTGGAAAATACTGGTTTTGCATAAGCAGAATTTATACCATTGTGCTGGGAGGGCAGTTTCACAACTGGCATTCCATGGCTCCAGGTAGGATAACTGAATGCAGCTGGCAGCTCAGCCCGTGTGCAGAATGCAGTCACAGAGTGCAGCAGCCACACTGCAGCTGGAGCCAGTCTTTCCCTCGGGGCTGAGTGTCTCTGTTTGCAACAAAGATTAAACACATTTTATTCGTACATTTTCTGACAGGCAAGGTCAGTCTCTGAAATGATGGATACTAAATCATGTCACGCCTGAATATGAGCGTAAGTGACCCTTGAAATTAAAGGACATATTCTGGTATTCGCTCAGGACAGCCCAAGTTTCCCAAAGGTAAAACAGCTTGGAAAATCATAGCTAGAATGAAGAAATTGTTGGTAGGTGGAATAAACACCTGAAGTAAAAATACACAAAAATTAAGAATGTAGCTTGAATCCAGTGAAACAGAAAAGTGATGGTGGTTTCAGCCTGGTTTTTTTACATCAGACAACAAGATACAAACAAGGAAACAAAAATAATCCTATAGATGTGCTATATCTTAAAATCTTTAAGGAACTAAAACTATAACATCGGTGATTAAGCCAGCTTATAGAGCACATAGAATAACAGCACTGTGGAATCTGCAAGGATCTGTCTGTTTCCAGGTTTTGGCAAGAATTTGACTCATCCGAGACACTGTGAGGGGGAAAGAGCCTGTGAGGAATTATCCCTTTCCCCAGCTGTGGTCACAGAGGTTATCCTCTGACCCTCCCCCTCAGTGTATGGTCTGAGACTGTTTATTGTGAGGTCTTGGAGACATACAAGTCTGCCGCCATCCAAATCTGAACGCATATTGATTTGGTGATGTGGTGAGTGAGGATCCACATGAGTGAGTTGCAGCCTGCCTCTGTTACTTTGGAGGGGCTTCCCAGAAATCCCAAATAATGCAACGTGGTATCCAGTTGCCTGATCTGCCCCTTGCTAGCTGGATAGCCACTAGTTTTTGGATATGTCCACGGCACTGTTAAAAACTTCCTGGAGTGTCTCCAGCTATATAGGCATTTCTGGCTTTTTAATAACACTAATACATTTTCAGAAAATCAGTACAATAGCATCAGAATTTCCCAGCCCAAACTTGCTCATTTTATGAGTAGGAACAGTTGTGCAGCCACGAAGTGACTAAAAATTGCTCAGAGCGGTAGTCTCTAAAAAGGGAGACAAGAATTACTTTTCTAACACTAAATCTGCCAATGACTGATGTTTGCATCAAGAAAAAAAATCCATGTCAGCTTTCCAATAAAATAATTATGTCAAGCGCTGACTTTTTATCAGATGTAAAGGGCCCTCTACAAAAATGTGTCCATGCATCATTTTAATCTGAATGACAAGCAGTGTTGCAAGCAGTGATTTCTCCAACCAACACACCTGCTTGGTATTTGAGCCCATAGTCTTGGTATCAGCCTAGGGTACAAAGTAGAGATTTGCAGGAGAAAGAAAAAGCAACTTAGCATTAAACTGTTCTTTTTGCCAGAAATGGTGTTAATAGCAGTGACATACCTGCCCTGTTGAAGTGCAGACATTTTCTTACAGTCAAACTTTATAAAACGCATAAGATAATCTGCCCTGAAATGAGATGCCTGGGAGCAAGGTGAACAACTGGCTTCTTCTCTGTTTTTTACATAAGGCACTTTATGTGCTCTACTTATTAAAAAAGTAAAATTAAGGGATTTTGAAGCTAGCAGTTGTGTGCTGTAATTGCAGGTGTTTGTTTAAAATACAAGCAATAAACCAGGAAATCCTTATGTAAGGGCATTATGAAAATGTTTCTGGCATTGATAAAATAAACTTAAATTATATTGATACGGATGTTTTCTTGGGTGTTCTATAATAGTGTTTTCAGAGAGATGTTTCATGAACCTATTGAATTACTCCACGTGATCCAAACTTTAAATAGTGAGCTTAAGTATTTATCTTCTCCTGCTTATTTTCTACCAAAAAAGTGCTACCTGGATCTCACAATTCAGATTTACTCATGCTCAGTGAATGCAGGGCACTGTCAGACAGTAAAGAAATTAGGAATGTGGTGGCTTGTACTTTGAGCTGGTTCCATTTTGAAGCATCCCCAGTTTTCAAGCCCTATGTCAGATGACATGTGATCAACAAAAACAAGTATCAGAACAACTCTGAATTCCAGTAATCTCTTCATCTCTCCCAGGGCAATCTGTGGCCCAGAACAGCGAAACCATTCCTTCTTGCATTCCTAGCATCTTCTCTATAGTCCAGAACAGCTGAAGTCTACACGTCCAACAGTGTTATTCCTCGAATGTCCTTGCAGCCTACACCAGCACAAAGAATTTCACTGAAAGGAAAACTTCCCGCTGTGCCTGTAAAATTCCTATTTCCCAAAAAGCATTGTCCCAGCAGGCAGTGTACTGCAGCAGAGTGTCTAATGCTACCTCCCGAGATGATTCCTTTGGTCTTCTGCTTTCTAAAATGTGTCCACATGAATAAAAGTACCCACCTATAACCTCAAGGCATACTGTTCAATAAGTACAGGACCATTAATACAACATCCAATCATTCTACTGAAGCTTATTGTGAACAGAATGTAGCTGAAATGTTCCAAAATGCATTGTAACACATTTTCAAGATCAAGATTTTCTTAGCAGGATAAAATTTATAACACATTTGGAATCAGCATTTATCCTGGCCTCTTCAGAGTGTATAACACATTCCCATGATACAGAAAAATAAAAATGCAGGATTGTGTTTAGCTATATTCTAGTACAAAAGCTGCTGCATGCCAAGGCAAGGCCTCAAGGACACTTGAGTGGCCTGTCACATCTGTTAGTACTCAGTGGCTATTGTTTAACATTTGGTTATATTTTTCAAGAGTTTTCATTCAATCCTTCTATAAGCCAGCGGTTTGACTGGTGCTCACAATGGGCACAGACCCATCCAAGCCAGTAACTGCAGTGAGTAAACCCCACAAATGACATGCAGAGATGCTTCAGTCAGCTCTGTGGGAGCCATCACTGCAACCAGCAGCAGGGTTAGCTATGACCCAGATGGGCAGATTTATATGGGATTCACCAGCTGAGACGTTTGTGCTCTGTCTGGGTTTCTGCTCCTGGCTATGCCACGGTTCTTCAGCCCTTCTAAGTGGAAAACATTCTCAAGAATGGGTGAGGGAAGGACAACTCCACAATAGGAACTCGTACCACTTCATCCCAAGTGCCTCCACTCAGCACAGCATCAAATCAGTCAGTCCAGTTTGAGAATGGGAATAGAAGATGAATGACATACGAAATCTCTGGACACATACATTAACTGACTTATCCTGAAATTGCTGGACAAGGTAGCGAAAAAAAGATCACTGCTTCTTGCCTCTGGCATAGTGGGACTGACATAAGTATCTGCCTTCCTTGCAAGTAAAGACATATTGCAATGCAGTGACCGCCCAGTGGCAATATCCTACACACTGTTTGCTCATGTAATGGTTGTTCTTTCCACCTCAGTTTTGACTCAAACCTAAAGTGTGACTGTCATATGTCTCAGGTCCTACAAGTGACCACCGTGTGATTAAACACAAGAATGCAGCATCTGCAATGTAGACAACTCTGATACCCACAGAACTGCGTCTTTGGCATCCTAAATCATGCCACGAGAAACGAGAAGACAGCAATTTGATGCCCCACCAAGCCTTTTTTTCTCCAGGCTGAACAAACCCAGCTCCCACATATATCATACTGCCCAGCTCCCCAACAGGCTTAGTGGCCCTGGGCCAGATAAGTCACAGTTTATCAACTGTGACTACCTTGTCTAAAACTGGACACATTGCTCCCAACACAAACTCATGAGCGCAAGAGACAAAGAATTAATGTTTTCTTTGATCCTGTTGGCTACAGTTCTGTTAATACAGCCCAGAATGTAGTTGGCTACCTTTGTTACAAAGCACCCTGCTGACTCTTCTTCCACTCAGCCTCCACAGCTGCTAGGTCCTTTTCTGAAGACCTGAGAATGGAATGAACTTCCAGAGCCTTCAAAAGTAATCCCAAGGAGAACGATTAAATGTTTCCTTCTTATCTCTAGAATCTACACCTTGATGAATTGATATCCTCAGTTAACATTCCCATTTCACATTAGCTCCTTACCTCTGAGCATATGCTCACCCATGCGAGCAAACAGCCCCTACAGCACAGTGCCAGCATGGCACAGATAGCATTGCACTGATCCTTTCCATAGGAAGCTATATGGACTATAGAAACGCAGCACCAAAAGCTGACCACACCACTTCCGCAATCCCTGCGTAAGTCAGCGTGGATTTGGGCAGCTGTGATGGGATGGACTGTGAGGTCTGCCTGCTCCCATTGCTATCCAGCAGATGGGATGGTCTTCTTTAAGATCATCAAGTCCAACCATTA
Source organism: Falcunculus frontatus (assembly GCA_013398115.1). NCBI lineage: Eukaryota > Metazoa > Chordata > Aves > Passeriformes > Falcunculus > Falcunculus frontatus. Next base: position 1,335,012 of record VZRV01002858.1, read on the forward strand.
CCCCAACACTGCCAAGTCCACCACTAAACCACGTCCCTAAGTGCCACATCTATATGTCTTTTAAACATCTCCAGTGATGGTGACTCAACTACTTCCCTGGGAAGTCTGTTCCAATGCTTGACCACCCTTTTGGTGAATATATTTTTCCTAATATCCTATCTAAAACTCCCCTGAGGCAACTTGAGGCCATTTCCCCTCATCATCTTGCTGCTACATGGGAGAAGAGAGTGTCAGATGCTTTTCTAATCTCATTGGAAGCAGCATAGTGTACCTTGAGAACATGTAAATACAGGATAGAAATAACATTATAAAAGCCAAGAGAGAAGAACAAAAAAATGAAGTTCCCAAAAATGTACCAGCTAAGGAGCTGACCATTGTACTACAATGTCTTAATTAAAAGCTGGAAAGGAAGCAGCAGCAGGGGAATTACATTAATGAAGCTTAGATGGTACAATTGAGCAAACTCTGAAAAACGAATGGCTTAAAGGGAAGCAATTTTTTTTATTATAGCAGTCTCTGTGGACAAGATGATTAATCTGTGTTTCATATTATAAATTAGAAGCAAACAAGACATTGCACAGTGCAAACTCAGAGAAAAATAGTGATGTCCTTTTTTTTAAGGGTGAAATATGGAGGAAGCACAGGAGAAATCTTACTGAATCCGCTAGCAGGGACAGAATGCTGCTTCAACACCACTGCTCAGACCCCTGCAAAAGGAAAAGAGGATGATGAGTGTCTTAAGCCAAAAACTGAGTAAGAAATAAATAAATGTGAATGTCATAACCACACAAGGAACGTCATACAAAATGGAAATAAAGGATGACATCCCTGACACACTGGAAGCATGACATATCCAACATATGCTAAAAAGCTGCCTTGGAAACGACACTGACATCTTCATTTCTACTTGTTAGCTGTATTAACCAGGTGTATGTGTCAATGCCCTCTACCAGGAGACTTAAAAGTTAATCTGTATTCTGCTTTCAAGCCATGAGACTTCTTTCTGGAAGCTTCATCTTTTCTCCACGAAGTATCTGATAACACATTTATTTTCTGATGAGTTTGCTCAATGGTACCTCCTAAATTTTATAAATTAAATTATTAGTGTAATAACTAGAGCTGGTCAAAACCTACTTATTTCCATGTAAAATGACTAGCTTAGCTTCTGCCTAAGTTTTCCAGAATACTATCATTCTAACAAAACAACAGCAACAATACCATCAAGTCAACAAAGATGATATGCACAAGGGGAGTGGGGAGAGAGTGTTGCTTTGCTGAGAAACAAATGTCAATAGAAAAATAGCTATCTGAAATTATTCTTTAATTATTACTTTCTGCCAATTTTTTCATATAATTAAAAAACTAGTAGTGCTAGAAAAGTGCTGTTACTAAAACAAGCAGATCAAGAGGCTTCTTTTCAAAAACCTCTCCAACAAGGAGCTCAGACTTGGAAGGACTGCCTGACCTTGGGGTGGGAAGCTAGAAGAGAAAGGAATTTGTTCAAGGGAGCCCATAAGGCAGCAGAAAACTAATAACTGAGATGAGCATTACAGATAATTTTACTCCGGGAATAAGAAGTGGAGTTATAGAGGTAGGTAGAAGGGCGAAACAGACAAGAAAGTGTGAACATTCCGTGCTGGTGGGAAATTTTGCCATATTAATGAGTTTCCAGTTCTGCTTATACCTTAGCCATCCTGCTGTTTTCTTTACCAGTTTCGGTGAGCAACCTATTCCAGATTATGAGATAGGTGTATTTAGCTGTTGGATTTGTGCTCTACTTACACGATTGTTCTGGCTGAACTCTGCGCTGAAACTCAAGGTGCTACTGCGTCTGACGAGCCTCCACCTCTATCTCTTCTTAGAGTTTCCAGGCAAGAATAGCAGTACCTGGGATTCCTGGGTATTCCAAGTACACTATGGCAAGGAACAAGACATAATACTCCAGCACAGCTACTGAGAAGAGCATCTTGTCCAAGAGGTGGCTTTTGGCACACTACACAGTGCTGTCTGCCAAGTCAAGAAACCAAACAGCACAGAAACAGCCCTGGAAGTTGCCCTCAGAACAGCAAAAAAAGCAGTAGAACTACTGTAACTGATGCTGACATTTTAGCCAAGATATTATCAAACCCAACTCTCCAGTCAGTCCTAGAAGTGACCAGAGATACACTCAGCACCCCATCTCCATGACTTGGAAGAAGTGAAGCTATCAGAAATTATAAACACTAAGCATGAAAGATCCCTTTTCTTAGGTTTTGAGACCACATCACTGCTCTAAAGTGCTGATACCTTAAGGTGATGCTTCTCATGTAGACAGAGAAAAGCTGTAGAACCATTATTTTGGAAAAACTAGAAACATGAATTACAAAGCAGTATTTGATCTATTTGTTTCCGTGTTAGGATGGAATATGATAGTCTTCTAAGAATTGTCAGTTCCGAGGAGTTGTCTGTCTTGGCCAATATGAGCATTGCACCTCCCTTTATTTTATTGTGACCTTGCCTAAGACTCAAGATAATGTTCAAAAACAACAAACAGAGATATTATATTCATAATGTATCAGTCTGAGTACCCTAATACGACAAACCAGAGATAACATCTACAAAATGGGAATAGTCTAAGATTGAAGCTTCAAACACTACTTAACTCAAAACTTTGCTGCTGTGCAGCCAACCTTAGAGTGACTCTAGACATAAGGAGCATGAGCGTACACGAGAAGTAAAGCTTCAAATAGCTTTGAGCAGATTAGAGAGATCTTTATAGAATTAGAGCATTTGAAATCATGTTTAATTTGATAATTTTAATTCTGTAGCCCAGATAAGATGCTTTAACAAATTCTATTTTGTATATTTAAAATCATTAAGAAGATATTTCCTCCCTACAACAGAGTACTGTGTGTTAATTGCAAATCAAAGCTAATGTGAAGGACAGAGTGATATGTTCCTTAGTTTGCTTCTTTTTTCTGTCTCATCCACAAACAAATCCACATATATGATCAATATGCTTTTGAAAAACGCATATGTGTGATGGCGTTCTCTTGATTACACGGGACACTATATCCTTTGATATTTGCAGATATTTGCATTTTTCTGGCCCAGAAAGTAGATGGGGACAGTAGAGGGCACAACAAAACAGGATTAAATTGTAATATTTTGATTGATTTCTCAGCAAACTAAAATGGCATATTGAAGAGAGTGAAATTTGTGGGTTTGAATCACATAGAGTAGAAATATGTATTTTTACCATTTTGAAGCACAATGGGTGCACGACCAATCCACTGCTGCTGTCAAAAGTCTTACCCTACAAAGATGGTCAGCCTCTGAAACAGAAGGAAACAGAACTACAGGAGATCCTACCACTAGGTTGTTTTGCACTCTAGTTTGCTTTGAATGTCCTTCCATAGTATCATCCTGGAAAGCTTAAAATTCAAGGAGACAATGTGTCTGCTATTAACTTTTCAAGTTGCACAAAGTAAACAGTGGCATTTAAAAGTAAACTCTGCACACACTGGAAGTCAAATTGTTTAAATTTTGTAACCCCAGGAAACTATCTCTTATTTAAAAATTCACCATCTGTTATAAAGGCCATTTTTAGTTCTGGTCTTCTGTAACACAAAGTTTAGCTACAGCAAATAATTCATATTGGGCAAAATATCAAAACACTTTTGAAGTTTGAAAGATTTATATTCCTGGCATTCTAGATCAACATTATAAAATAGTCCTTGTTTCATAACAAGGGTCTAATCTCACCACCCTGTTAATCCTAAATCTCACTTTGTCCAAACAACAGAGCTGTTGTTTCTACAACCACAACACAGCTTGCTCCTTGATTTGAATAACGAGTAATGTTAAAATTTATATTAGCCTTTTGTAAAAAGTTATATGATCTTTTATTAAAATATACCATTTTGATGAGTGACTTTAAAGTGGAAGTGGATGACAGAAAACAGACACATATTCCAGCAAGTTGTAGATGGTGCTGTCCAGAGTAACATTTTCCAGTTACAGCCATCCTGACCATCCCGAACACAATGAACCTTGAATCCAGATAAATTTTAAAACTTAAGGTAAGATTTGGTCACTGAGCACAAAGAATTCAAGACAACTGAAACATCTACTGGGAATCTCTTAATCCGGAAATTAATTAGAGAAGAATGACATTTCTTTCATACAATTAGAAAAGTTAATGTTGTTAATTCTAGAAACTGGCAATAAACATTCAACTAACACTCACAGCTAGTCCATTAAATCTTTGGTGATATAAGTAAACTTAGCATTTAAGTGGTCATTGCCAAGGTTTATCCTATTTTAAGTGAGGCCAAGAGTGCAGAGTGATGGTTAACATTTTTAATTATTTGTTACCTTCAGTTGATGTCCTTGGATTCAGACCCGACCACCATACAAACATACACTGGTATGTTTCAAACTTGCTCTTATTCCTATTTTGATATTCTTAGCAAATTAAAACCAGAACAAATTCACTGAAGTGCATATCTACACTATGCTTGGATGTGTTTTAACAGAGTATTTCATTCTGACCAACTGCTATGTGTCATATAAACCAACAAGGGTCAAAATCAGAAATAATTTTAGTCATCAGTGGAGTAAAAATAGAGCAGTGTCATATTCTTGTAAATTTTCAGAGCCTATTAACTCCAATAAAGAAGATCTTTTTATAAACCCAGTGTAATTCCGTATCTCTTTCCCACACTTTCTACACAACGCCTGTTTTATTGCATCTATAATGGATCTTCTGAATAATAATAAAAAAACCCCATAACATGCTTCTATCTCTACATTTCAATGTACATTCCATTTCATTTGCACTTAGTTGCACCTTGTGAAGACATACAGCAATGCAAATACTCAGAGTTGAAACAGTGACCTGTTTTGCTCTTAGCACTTGCTAAACTTTATTTCTCAAGTACCATTTACCATACAAACTATGCTTTTTGTGCATTGTTAAAATTGTACAACATAATGTTGACTTCCAGAAAATAACAGGAGTTCCACTATTGCATAACTAAAAAAAATATAGGGACATTTACAAGCAAAAATAAAAAAATGTATTTTCTAAAATAATAAACACCAGCCCTAAGAAACAAAGCACTGTTTTCTCTATAAAGAGAGAATATAACATATTTCCTGGGTTCACCTATGCAGATGAATACCCAAATGACTGAGAAGACTGTTCACACTGCTCTCTTCACCTGAAACATGATTATCATAGCTAAATAGACACCTAATACCTGAGCAAAAGAGACACTGCTAATCCCCTTTCTCCCAAGGTTACTCCTCTCCTTCCATGAAGCTACCAGTCATCTTCTTCAGTCATTCAACCATTCTCCCCAGCTTTGCTAGTCCTAGAGATGCCTAGATGTTCCTAAGAGATGCCATGTCCTGGAGTTCCTTTGTGGTTCTTTGACTCTTTTCTGAAATTGTTCCTCCCCAGTTTGCTGGGTAAGGTGGGCATGTCTTTACACTTCGAGGTAGAGAAATACATAAAAGTAGAGTTCACAGGTTTTAAGGAAGTGGAAAGAAGCAGGAGTGAAGTTCTCAAAGTTCAGGACCCTCTGAAGTACACGGCTTGCTTTTCCTCAAACTCCAAATGCAAACTCAGATCTGTTGTGAAAAAACCCGAAATCCTGTAGATTTATATTGCTGTCTGACCTGAATAAATCCAGGGCTACACAGCAAGTCGTGGGGGTTCTCCATTTACTCTCAGGTTGTATACAGATCTGGCTTCAAAGATGTAGGTGGGGGCACACTTCAGAGAGAGATCCTTTGATAAAGGAAAAATATCAGAGTCTGAGGGCTGTTTTTTAGAAACCCTTCTATAAAACAGTCAGTCTGTTCCATTCATCCTGATGTTAACAGTAAAAGTCCAAAGCAAACTTCTGAAGGGCAATGAACCCTTCCCTCCTCTTGCCACCCCTCATCAGATCTGATCTTACAGCTTTTGCCATCTTCTTGCACGACAGGGACCCCGGTTTTAGGTCTTTTCAGCCCTGCAAGGATATAACCAAGCGACACACTGGCTAAGAGGACAGGCATATCCTAAAGGAGGGAGTAACACTTAGAGCTGCAGCTCCACCTTTAGATAGAAATCGGCATTGGAAAAACCACAGCGGGAAAAGCACTCGTAGCAGCTGGGCAGCTTGAATACACTCACACTGAAGGTAGGATATCTTGGCGGCAATGGGATGCACGACGCTGGACAGTCCGTCAAGCAGCTCCCACTGTCTGCTGCTGGCATGGCTCTCTGGGTGCCCCTAGACCAGGCCTGCCCCTCATGCACTCCAGCAGTTCTCCAGTAACATCATTTTCCAGTCTCAGAAGAATACTCACATGGTGTAACGTCGAGAGACACCTTTCTTGCTCTCTTAGACCCTCTCCTCTTTCCTGGTCCACATTTCAGTGCCTTGGTGTTAACATCACCCAGAAAACCTGTCAGCCCTGCCTCAGACGTCCCTGCTGCCTCATAGAGTGATGTCTATCCATGCTACCACCACTCCCTGCAGAAGTGGACCAGAGGCTCCAGTGGGGACCCGCTGCCCTGCAGGACACATGGCCAGGCCAGGAGGCACCTTCCCTTCTGAGGGACTCTGGAGATGCTCATAGCATTGAAACACCTGACACAGATTCCAGAGGAACGGAGCCTGGAGGAGGCAGCTCAAGTGGAAATGGTGAATATGAAGGAAGGGTTTTCCCAGTGGGGTGTATTCGGTTCTGTGGGAAAGAAGGGAGTTGGAGGGGAACAAGGGGCAGGAGTGGGGGGATCTCAGCGAGGGGTGGTGATGCCCAGCAGGTGGGCAGGGACGCGGGCAGCCAGCAGGCAGGCCAGCACAATGCCGATGAGCTGCAGCAGTGCCAGCCCCAGGGCAGCGGTGGCAACATAAAACATGTTGCTGCCGACGAAGGCGGACACCCTGGCGAAGCAGCCGTCGCGGTGCAGCCTGCGCGCGTCGGGCGGGCTGCGCTGGCAGCCGCGGCGGGCCCGGCAGCAGCTGAGGGGCACCGAGCCGTTCTGCTCCAGCCCCCAGGGCGAGGCGAGCCAGTCGCGGTAGCTCTCCACACCGCAGCAGGACAAGGCGCGCTGCAGCGCGTCCACGGCGTCCGCCACCCCGTCGTCCTCCCCGTATGCCAGCAGCGCCTGGCGCAGCCCCTCCTGGAAGCCCTGCGCCAGGGTCTGGCGGTACAGGAGCGCCGAGAGCCCGGCCGCCAGCCCGGCCGCCAGCACAGCCGCCAGGAAGGCGCTGTAGGCGCGCAGGAGTCCCCGGTGCTCCGTGGCGGCGCCGAAGCATCCCAGGAAGCCCCAGATGATGACAGAGATGCCGGTGGACAAGAGGATGGCGGGGGCGCTGGGGTACTCGCTGGCCGACAGCGACAAGTAGCTGCCCAGAGACACCTTGGCCCAAAGGCCGATGATGAGCATGGTCAGCCCCGCCGCCCAGAAGACGAAGCTGAAGGCCATGAGGGACAGCTTGAGCAGGGTCATGGTGCCCTCGGGCCCTGGTGTCGTCGGGAGGGCGGTGGCGGTCACGGTGAGGGACTCCCGCGGCCGTCGATGCCGCCAGGCGGTGTGGAGCACGGGAGCCTCGGCGATGTTCGAGGTGCGGGCAGGCCCCGCCGGTTCCCCCGGCAGCCGTCGGCACGGGCCCGGTGCAGCCTCCCGGGGCAGCCAATGTGAGTCGCGCCGCTCCTCCGCCCCGTGCCCCTTTTGAGGGCGCGGCCAGGGGCGGGCCGGCGGCGCTTGGCCGCTCTGCGGGGCCCGGAGGCGGGGGACGAGCCGGCCCCAGCAAGCGGCTGCCGGGCCGCGGTCCCCGGGCTTCGCTCTCGTCTCCCCGGGCGAAGTAAATGGGTGTGATTGGCAGCTCCCTCTGCCCGCGGCACTGCGGGCCGTCAGCCGAAAACATTCGGTAAGCGGAAAGATCGATATTAACTTCTAATGGCATGTGCTGCAGCCAGGCTTACCCTGGGCACGGGACTAAACTTTTATAAGTACTAGGAGTAATACTTAAACAACATACAGACAACCCACAGGAAGCATAACGAGAGGTTTTGGTTTTATTTCTTTTACTGAATTAAGCTGTGCTATTAGGAACCTTCGTAGAAATAAGCATAAATCTGTACCTGAATATTCACTAACTACTGACATTCAGTCAGTCACTCAGTTTAGATTTTCCCAAGTGGAAACTATTTTCAGTGAGGCCTGACCCTGTTAAATATTCATTTGATTTAGCCCATGATAACACTGAGCCGCTGAGGAGACATTAAACCACAGCGAGGTACTGTGATATAACAAGCGGCCCAGGAAGGTCCGAGAAGTGACGGTAACACTTTCTTGATTTCTTTCTGTAACAGATTTAGGGAGGGAAAAGAGGTGCTATATGTGTCACAGTTTAATACACCGGTTTAATGTACAACCAGAAACTCATAGTTGTCAAGCCATTAATATAGCATAATCATAACTGAAACATCACTTGTTCTTTACTAGAGGCCTTGATAATTTCATTAGCAGGAGGATTTTCTTTTTTGCGGATTTTGCAGATTCTCTTCTTTTACCAGTTTACAAGTTTAAGCTCTTTATAATTTTCTTGAGAGATCAAGTCTGAGCTAGTTTGATCTGATTCTCAGATCTTCTCTGAAGATTCCCAGATCTTTATGTCAAGATGTTTTAGGAACGATGATGTCCATGCTCTAGAAGTACTCCTCAGTACATTGCATTATATTACTCATTTTAGCACTAAATCATATGACTAATATCCACAGTGAAGAACAAAAGCTTCCAGCAAAGACAAACTAGAGATCTGCAGATGTGGAATTTAATAATCAAAGGCTAAAAGATTATGATTTTCACAGTTTCATACCTAAATGGACATTCAGTGCTGTAACCTCTGACAGTCACATTCCTGAAGCTGTGTTTCTTCCAAAGCAGTGAATCTCTGCTGGCCAGGCATCTGTCACCCACACAGAGAAAAGTCCTTGCTGTCCTTGGAATGGGTTGATCATCGCCATGTTCCTATCTTCCAATCATCTGCTTTCTTTCTTAGGATTTTGCATCATTTCATAGCAGTGTTTTTCCTTTTTGAATCCTTGAACTGCTAACTAGCCACAAAAAGTACCAAAAAGTACCAGCTGCTGTTTTGCCTTCCTTATCTTGCATGTCTCTGTGTACTTGCTCGCAATGGAGCAATTTTTTCTGAAGTTTCTCGGAGCTATCAGAACTAGATCTTGGATCACAAACAGCTGAAACCCACAGAAGGGCTAGACTAGCTATGTTAGGCAGTGCTAAGGAGGGGCTACAGACCCTTTTCACAGGTCAGACCTGTGAATGCTCTTTCTGGACACTCTCTCAGGTTCAACAGGCTTCAACCCCAATAAAGAACACCAGTCAGTGTGGTCAGTCACCAGGATTTTCTGTTACCCCTTGCCCTTCCCTGCAGTGAAAGCAGACAGGCAAAATAGCTTTAGAACAGGCTCATACAGGTACCTTGGGAAGCATTATGCCAGGTAGGAGCAGTCAAAATATAGGGCATACGTTATGTCTGTTGTCATCCAGGTTGCTCTAACATGTGCCAGAAATAAAGAATGGTGCTAAAGGTGCAGAAATCCAGATCTCAAAAAATGCATTTTATCATCTGTTGTTGCAGTTGTGAAGCATTTGACACAACCGTGTGTTTCACAAAATAACTATTGGTTTCATTGGCAGTTATGTGTTGAACTTCCTCCAAAAATCATGTTAAGCATTCAGTGTTGAAAGATGCCAGATGATAATAACATTTGTGCTTTTTTAAATCAGGGTGAAATGCGTATACAGGGCCAAATCCTGCCCATTCTCATTATCCACGCTCCTGGAACCATTTGGGTAAGTAGAGAGGTAGGATTGACTCCTTGAGCACATGTGAAGCCATAAATGATGAAACAGCTTCAGTGTCTGAAAAATAAACTTAGTGGAATAGCTTGATTTTTGATGACATTGGCCAAATCCTAATTTATGTTTGCATCTTAGTAAGAGAACTGTTAAAGAATCTCATTAAATTGTACAAGTGAGTAAATGTTAATGATATTACATGTGATACATGGACTGACAATTTGACAAAAGAGAAGTGATGTTCCATTCCATGTTGTTTTGGAAAGCAAAGTGCTGCAGGAATACCGTAAGAAGGGAGGATTCAGATGTGCCTACCCCACTAAGTGAGAGCCGCAATACCCATTATCAAAGAGTGGTTACAAACATGGACAGGGAATACAGTGAGACTGACCCTGGAAAATGCAAACTAATATATCTTAGAGAAAAGTGGTGCTTAGTGACAGCAAGAAGCTGCCTGCCAAACCATGCATCTGAAGGACATGTGGGTGATAGGAGATACCTAATTAGGCAGCACTTTGCAACACTGGTTGGCAAGGAAAAGCAGTCTGCTTGAAGCATGAATTTTCCTCTTTCCCTACTGTTTTGGTTTGGTAATACCTTAAGTGCTACATCTCCTCCCTGGCAGATGCATGATGATTTTAATTTAAAGTGATCATCTTGCCTTTCTGTGATTTTTTTTCTTGACGGAGTTTACACTTGAAATTCTGAAGTGACTATTTCTCATCACTCTGTTACAGAGGGAAGAACAATGCAGGGTTTCTTCATGGCTTTTCAAGGAAACTGAGCCTTTTCACGGTCCTTAGCTCATGACTATCTAAGGTATCCCTGGCTAGAAGAACGAATGGCAGCACTGGCACAGAGAGCAAGATCAGGTAGTTAGGAGCTCTACCACAAAAATACGGGCAGCAAGAGTTGCCTAAAAAAAGTATTGGTTTAGTGTTCCCAAGTGTATTTTCCTTAGACACCTGAGTGAGATTTTCACACCATGATTTACAGAAAGGTACTATAGCTGCTAAAGCACCTGCATTTGTCTACCTTGTGGAAAACTAGAAGTCCTGTGATGCCACCATAGTGTTCTGCTGGTGTTACACGCATGTACCTTTGATGTTGTAATAGTTATTATTGGTAGTTTATTGTCTGGTGATATGCTTAAGAGCTCCTCCCATGGACAAGATGCCTACTGGGTGGGATCCTTGTAAATACAAAACAAAAATGTTTCCTATGGTAAAGTCTGATATTTCAATGCTTTGTCATGTTGAGTGATTTCTTACACCATAAATTCAAGTCCATTGAGTTCAACGGAACTGTTAATAGGAAAAGCAGGTTTTCAGTGTAAGAAAAGTTATCAAATTCCAATTGAAATTATTTTTATGTAAAACTGAAAGTTATCTCTCTTTTAAATTGAATCAGATGAAATGGAATTCATAGTTTTACAGACTCCCATGGCTGTGCAGCACGGATGTGGTGCAAGTCCAGATTGAGTGGGAAAAGATTAACTTGGAGAAAGAGAATTTCCACTTAATCTTTCCATTCATTCTGGGAAGGGAATGTGTCAAGATTTCATAATAGAACTCACTTCCAGTTGCAGGTCCCTTCAGGGAAAATTTGTAGATTATGAAACACCACGTATTATTGGCCCCGTCACAAACCCTTGGTCCAAGAGGAAATATTGGATAAACTGCTTCTGCTCTATCAGCAAGACTGAGGGACGCAGCCTGGGCAGAACAGAGAGGCATCTGGGTGGAATTCCTACCAGCTTGCATAGCTGAGCAGATGTCTCCACCTGCAGCAACTATGATCCTAAGGAAGAACTCAACCTACTGATCCTTGGAATGTACTTCACCAACAGTACTAGCACGAGTGCTATTTTTTTTCACATCAGGTTTATTTTAGGAACTCAGGTATATAATCTCTGCTATATATCAGTTACTTTGCTATTAATAGCAATGATCCGAGCTGCTTTGGATTAATGATTTACTTCGAATGGGTTTTTTAACCTTAAAATAAAACACAAAATTTGATTTTAGCTGTACCTTCACCATAACTAGAGGAAAATATGATCCATGCCTTGAGCAAGTCTCTCAAAGAAAATTTAATGTACCTTCCAGTTACCCCACAGAAAATTATTATATGCTGGACATCAGATATGTTTCAACGCTACTATATCCAAATAGCATGCAGGCTAGATTGGTGGTAATGTGTCAAAAAAATATGTCAAATAAATTTTAAAAAAGTAGATTTTTAAACTTTTCATTTCAGGGAGCAGTGGGAGAACAAGATAAGATAAAACATTGCCAAATTTTACACTCGATCTTAAAAGATTTGAACGTATTTTTACTAATTCTCTGTTTCCACATGTTGTATTAGGAGCTGAGGGTATTAAGTATTTCACGTATGGGATCCATGTAATGTGCATATTGACATTAGTTCAGTGTACTTGGCAAGTCATCATTCACATAACACTTACTTACACTTATCAATACAGATTTCCATAAATGAGATTCCAAGATCTGCAGTAACAAAAATCTTTTTCACTTTTCACTCGGTTGGTATAATTTTGTTTCACCTGTGCTGGGTTTCAAAGTTAAAGACCTTACTTCTTTAAAGTCCCTATTCTTTTCCTTTCTTACCTTAAACAAATGCCATGATACTAACTGTGGAGTAGTCAATCCAAAACAGAATGAGTTAGGGTAAATTAGGGAGTCATGTCGCATGGCACAACCACCTCTCTGTTTAATTTTATGACAACGGTGGAGGCTTCCAGTTCACAAATGCTGATGTAAGGGAGAAGACTGTTTCTCTCTGGATGCATACAACAGACCCCAATACACCATGTAATTTTATTTTGTTATGTAATCAATGGACAGTAGGCTTTTTAGTAATGTTGTAAGTGTAGCTTTATAGAATGAACACCTGTCATTGCTGATTACATAAAAGAGATAATGCACACAACCTGATGTATAAAGGTGATCAATATGTTGCTTGTAATGTGTTTTTATCAGAAAATACCTACCAGTCGTCCCTTGCTTCCTACTGGTGCTTGGCCCAAGGTTAGTCGGGAAAAAGAATATTTGGTTACAAGCAAGGTTCGTGCTTTCTGTGTCCCTGGGTGAGGAATTGGGAAATCTCATGGATAATTGCACAGCTGAAGCATTTAGCAAAAAATGGAGGTCCAATGCAAAGGTAGGTATTCCACATGCACCAGTTGATTCCCACCTGCACATGTATCTTCTTTGTCTCTGCTGTGCTTCTATGTTTTGGCAGATCTTGCCATCACAGGAGAGGACGGGGTGACCACAGACACTGTGTGTGGGCTGGTTAAAGAGCACCATGGGGCACTGTTATCCTGGAGTCACTCAAACCCGTGTCCTTGCTGAGGTGAATGGTTAGGGCTTTTCTGTAACACAACAGTAGAACACCAGAGGTTTTTCCAAGCCTTGGGGTCTGGATCCGTGGACTTTTACAGCTTCCTTGAATTGCTCACGTGGAGTCTGCAGTCCTCAAGCAAGCATTGCTCTTGCCTGCTGTAAAGGTCAGGAAAAGCTTATTCTAAGGAAACAGTCTGCGTGCAAACAACACACCATGCTGGCATCATTGCTTTAATCAGGACAATCATCTGTCAGCCTGCCTGTCCTCTCTGATACTCAGATATGAAGAATCTTGTTTAGCTCTCTTATGATGACAAAATCTTAAGCATTCTTACTACAATTTTCTATGAAAAATGCCTGTTGCACTTTTCATTCTATAGCTTGCCTGTAGGCAATAAAGCATTAATCAGCATGGTAGAGAACATGAGAATTACAAGAAGTTTTCTTGGAGTTTTCTGTAGGAAGGATAGGAAGGAGCGGTGAAAATTTTCTTTTTTTTTTTTTGTTTTTTGTGAGACATTTTTCATGTACTTTTAAAGTTACTGGTCTTCATGGGATCATGAGGGAAAAGTCCTGCTTCACTAACTTAATTTTCCTTTATGACAAGATCACCCATCTAGTTGACCAAGGGAACCCAGTAGATATAGGATTCTTTTTATTTTGGCAAAGCTTTTGATACAGTCTCTCACAGTATTCTTCTGGACAAAATGCCCAGCACACACAGCTGGATGAGTCCATAACACTTTGGGTGAGCAATTGACTGATGGGTCAGGCTCAAAGAGTTAGAGTGAATGGGGGGACATCAGGCTGGCAGCCCATCACTAGCAGGGTGCTCCAGGGATCAATTTTAGTGCCAGTTCTCTTTAATGTTTTTATAAATTATCTGGATGCAGGAATAGAATCTAAATTAAGTAAGTATGACAATGCTAAACTAGGAAAATCTTTGGACTCCCTGGAGGGTAGAGAGGTCTACAGAGAAGTGGGGATAGACTAGAGAGCTTGACAATCATCATCCATGCGAAATTTAACAAGAGCAATGCAGGATTATTCACATGGAATGGGGTAATCGTGGTTACGTGTAACACTGAGGGGCAAGAGGCTGGAGAGCACAAACACATCTCTGGGTTTGGGTCAATGGCAAGTTGAATATGAATCAGCAGTACCCCGGGGTGCATCAGGCACAGCATCACCAGCCGGTTGAGGGAGGGGATTGTCCCCCTCTGCTCTGCAGTGAGGTGGGCTCATGTTGAGTGCCGTGAGCAGCTGTGGATGCCTCAATATAAGAACTGCATCCAACAGTGGAGGCTGAGCAAGATGGTGAAAGGTCTTGAGGGTGTGACTTTGGAGAAGCAGCTGAGGTCACTCAGCTTGTTCAGCTTGGAGAAAAGAAGGCTGAGGTGTGACCTCATCGCGGTCGACACCTTCAGGGAGGGAGGGGTGCTGATCTCCTCTCCATGAGGACCAGTGACAGGACATGAGGAAGTGGAAGGAAGCTGCATCAGGCAAAGTTCAAACTGGACAGTGGGAAAGGCTCTTCACTGGGTGGGTGGTCAGTCACTGGAACAGGCTTCCCAGGGAAGTAGTCATGGCATCAAACCTGTCAGAGTTCAAGAAGCATCTGAATGATGCTCTCAGTCATGGAGTTTACTTTTAAGCAGTCCTGAGGAGAGCAGGAAGTTGGACTTGATGATCTTTAGGCGTCCCTTCCGACTCTAGATACTCAGTGATTCCATGATTCATAACTAACTAAGCTGAAATTTTCCAGAGCAGCTATTTATCTGAGTCAGAAATAGGATTTTTTTAATGTCCAGCAAGAACGGTTCCTCAAAAAGTGTTTTGAAAAAGGTTAAGGTAAAAACCACTATTTTTCCCCTTTAAAAATAGCATTTAAACCACTTCTTTATAGCACTTCCAGATTTTGAACTATAAACTTGAAAGCTGGCAAAGAACTAGAAAGCTGGGGAGGGAGAGTATGTTCTGTAATTTGTCAGGAATAAGAAAATTATCCTACACTGGAGAAAAAGTTCTTATTTTGCATAAGTAATTAATTTAAAATTTGCAGTGATTCTTAACTATACGCAATTCTTTCTTTACTCTTGAGGAGGAACAAGGACTATTGTAGTCAACTCGAGGGTGCCTAATTCCTCCCTAAAATAAAAAATACAGTAAACCATCCTTACAGAATTTTACAGATTCAAAAAATGCCTCTTTATCTTTGAGTTAAAGGAGGATTTCTGCTATGCAATAATAACCAAATTCTTCCTAAGCAACTACAAACAGCAGAATGTACCCCTAGGCATGTAAGACTTGATTCTTCACTGTATGGAAAGGTCACTCACTAAAAGCAAGCCCAAATTTGAGTACAGCAGTATTGGGCTGATGCAAAGAGAGAGTAAACACAGGAAACAAGACCTGTAAACTTTGATGGGAGCTTTATCTTACCTCCCATCATCCTTCAAAATATCTAGATGCTATTTTTATCTGCAAAATCTCTAATTCACCCCTTTCCCCTGTTCTCCATCAGCTTTGTAGACAACTAACTCATTAAAAGAGAAAGACAATCAAGTAACACATGCCCTTTATCTTCTAGCTCAATTATTCAAAATACTTAGGAAAAAAATACAAGTATACCTAGCAGATCACAGCTCTCTAACACAATTCTGGTCATTATTACCACCCCCCAGATGTTTGCTTGTGAAAAACTTCACTCTCAATATGGAATCTTCACATGTGTGAAAATAAGTTCCCAACTGAATTTGGATAAAGTCACATTTACAATTGTTGTGAATGTTTTGTATCATAAATGGTTTTGCTTCGTATTGGCAGCTCTGAGATGTGTCAGTAGGACATTAATCATGTCAAGAAAATATAGCACTGATATTGAGCATTTGTGGGCTTGCAAAGTCCTCTATTTTGGTGTGTCTCATCTATTTCTTTCACAGTTAAGTAGTATTATTTCACAGTCTTCTGCTGATATCAAGATTAACTACATAAGAAAAGGAGCCTGAGGTCAATATATTTATTAGAACATTTGGAAGACATGGCTGTTAACTCTGGTGTGCCATCTGTGAGCACTGCTTTTCTTTTTCTTTTTCTTTTTTTTTTTTGTATGGTGCCTAATTGACAGATACAACACAATTTTATACTGTTATAGTTTTGTTGTCTTTTCCCAAGAAAAGCAGCCAATTTGGGCAGTAACCTGTGTGGGGACTATTCCGGTTTTCAGATGGAGAAATTTTGTTGCAGGGCACAGGTAGCCCCTAAGCAAGTGGTTTGGGAAGTCATTGCCATTAGTTCCTGTATTCTCACTGGAGATGGAGGGACAGATTACAAGAGTGCTTCTGGGCCACTGTCATGCCAGGTAGGATGGATTTGCATAAACCCTCACAAGTTCATTAGGGGCACTAAACTGATTGAAATGTGGTAACTCTTTAAACCGCTATACCAGGACCACAAGCCCCAGGGCAGGTGACTGAAAGCTGTTCACTGTGACCAATTTTAATCTTTTCTTTTTCCTAATAGAGTCCTTTTCAAACTTGTCTATGTTTAACCATTAAGTTCTCCACCTTCTCAGAAATCTTAAGGATGTCTCCTTCCTTCTCTTCATTCTTATCCTTAGGTGTATGCCCCAGGATTTTCTGCAGAAAATCTGAACACGTTTAATTTTTTGGAAATTGCACATCTTCATTTCAAGGTCCATTAGAGGACACAGGCATGGGAACTGACATTTTGACTCAAATCCATGGGAGGTAATTGAATATTCTGATATGCAGTAGGTATAACTTTGGATTTCAGGTTCTGATTCTGTGTTGTACACTACTCCCTACTACTGAAACATGTACACAAACAACGTAACATTAAGGTGCCCTAATGATTTTATTAGCAACTTAATTATTTTTTCAGGAGAAAGGCATTATGAAGGGACCTTTCATGTGTTAACCACTTTTCCATCTAATCTATCAAGGCAAAAGCAGCTGGGATTTTTTTAGTCAGAGTATTTCTAGATATTAATAAGAAAGGGATTGTGATCATGTGACAGGCTTGGGTTTTTTTAAATTTAATTACATAATTGAAGGAATATGATACTGACGGTATTGAGGCTCTCCAGCTTTAGCCCACTCCCAGCAAGCTCCTGGAGCCAGGTCCTGTAGTCACTGAAGTGAGAGAGAACTTTGCCAGGGACTTCAGCTGTGCAAGCTTTGTCCTTAAATGAATGCATGCACACAGAAGGAGTCGTACAGCTCATGCAAATAGGGGAGCTGGCTAGCGGGCAAGTTGATTACAGCACTTTCACTGATTCCATATATGGATGTAGTATGTGGCAAAATGTTTGCACCACCTGCTCAAATTAACTTACTGTTCTTTGCTTTGACTGATCCCCTGGGGAATCAATGGAGAGCAGGAAGCACCCAGCTCTTTCAATCCCTAGCTCAATTTGCTGTAGGAAAAGCTGTTAGAGTTCATGCAAGCCCCAAGGCTTGTGAGAAGGGAGGAATTTAACAGAAAAAATCCCATTGCCAAACCAGGGTTTTCAGTACAACTTTAAACCAAGTATCTGGATGCCTCATTCTATTCCTTGTGTCCACATCTCACATTGACATCAGCAGTGATTTTCAGTGCGTCATTAACTGGTCTTTATCTGCAACTCATTTGTTTACTTATTTGCAGGGATTACAACCAAAGCCTCCCATAAAGTCATACAGCTTTCAAATCTGAGGCAGAGAAGTGTGCATTATGGATTGCAAACTGGCATTAGCCCAGATTTTCTGCTCTGTAGCTCTAATCCTGTCTGTTATTAGTTGAAGACAGCATCGTGTGATTTAATTGTACGTGTGTAGGAACAAGACCACATATATAATAGCTCTTTTGTCTCTCCTTGTCTTCCAAAGCTTATGGGGGTTAGGCTTTGTTGTGGCACTTGTGGTTTCCTCTGGTGAACAGAAAGATTAATTTGTGCAATCCTAGACTTTCTCACAGAGGTGCATCTCTGTTTTGCCTTCTTTTCCAGCCTTTCCTGTAGAGAAGCACAAGCTCCAATTTGCCTCCTGAACGAGGAAAGCCCAGAGCAGGTGTCTCACATCCACCTTGCTGTCACAGCAATGCCATGTTGCTCTCTCCACATGCCTCCCACATGAGCGATCTCACAAACAGCCCTGTGCTGATGCAGCTTCTGCTACCCAAGCTGTGTTACCCACAAGTACTAGGAATGCCTCTACAATGCACTGTGCTCTGCAGGTCTTCTATAAATTTAATGGAATGGGGGAGAGCAGAGGATGGGGATGATGCAGAGGACAAACAAAGGAGCTGTAGCCTTTCCACCCCCTCTGCCATCAGCACCATCCTCTTCCACATGCACACTGTGGGCTGTACAGCTGCCTGTGCCCATGCCGCAGTCTCCAGCGCAGCAGCTAGGGCTGGACCCGGGCTACTAAAGCCTTGCTCACAGTCATCAGCTTCCCACCGAGTTTCCCTGTACAGCAACCACTCATGATGAACTGTCCCCATACCTCATGCAAATTTTAAGGGTAAATTGTAAAGTCCAGAGGCAGCTGAACTAGTCCAGTTGTTTGGTTCTTCTGATTTACCAAATCAGCTTTGTTGGAGCCAGTTCCAGCCACATACAGCAGCTCTGTTGTAGAAGCAGTGTAGAAGGAACAGCTCCGAGACCTTCTCAGCCTCAGGAGCAGATACACCAGTATCTGAGGGCACTGGGTCTGGATGGCACTCTTGAGATGGCAGGCTGCCATCTCTGTGTTGCCCGAGTGACAGAACAGCCGTATCCATCCCAGGCCCAGCAGAATCGCTCTCTAACTTCCCTCTTAGAACGTTTTGATGATGCTGTTTCGGAGCAACGTGAATACACTCCGTACTCCCGACCCGAGGGAGCGAAGCACGCTGGAGGTGGCCCTCGGGTGCTCTTCTGAGCCATAACAACCATGCAGCGAGTGAGACCGAAATGACAGAAACCTGCGTCTCCTCCAGGGAGGACGGTCAAAGAAATTCAGCGGAGCTGCTAGTCATTCTGCCTTTCTCCTTCTGCCTCGCAGTGTGAGATGGATGACGTCTCCCAGAATCGCGCCAGAAAAGAAGACTGAGGGCGGGATGTGGGGGGCTGTGGGGTGACCCCGGCGCCGCGCGGTGCCCGCAACATCCCCGAGGGGCGCTGGCGGAGCACGGCCGGCAGGGAGCGCCCCAGCCCCGCGGCAGCGCCGCTCCCGCTCCGGCCCCGCCCCCGTTCCACGGGAGCTGCCGGGGCCCGGCGCGTTCCCCGCGCTCCGCTCCCCGCGCTCCGCTCCCCGCGCTCCGCTCCCCGCGCTCTGCTCCCCGCTGCTGCCCCGGCGCGCCCGTGAAACGCTCCCGTCTGTATCCCGACGAGCCATAGTCACACCACCCCCGCCTTGCTCCCGGGCTGGAAACGCTGAGGTGATGGGGAAGGATTCTGCTGAACTGGGGAGCGCTCAGCAGTGATGGGTCCAGGTGCGTTCTCCAGGCAGGGTGCAGTACCGACCTCAGCCAAGTGTCCAGGAGGCCGGGACTCATGGAGAAAATCTTAAGGCTCACTAATCTAGAGAAGGCAAGAGGAGACGTGACAATGTTTAAACAGGTAAAGGCTGCTACAAAGAGAAAGCTGTCCTCCAGTCCCACCGAACACGAGCTACTGGGCTTGGATACAAGCAAACACCAGTTTAGATCAGATGCTTGAATAATATTTCTAATGCTCAAGGTTTTTTGTTTTGGGGGGTAGTGGTGATTCGTTCTTTATTACAGGTTCTTAAGAACCTGTTGTGACACGGACAGACATATGGCTATCCAGGAAACAGCCTGGTGTCTTCCCTGGCAATCTGTTCAGGCACTGATTCAAATGTTTCACTGGGTCTCTATTTGCTACAAACCAGATCACTGGAGACAACCGAGCTCTTCTGGCTGATGTCACCATTACTCCTATCAGTTCTTAAGAAACCTTATGTAAAAATAACTTATTAAGAAAGAGAAAGAGAGCAGAATGGATGGAAGATGAAGGCAGGAGGGAAGGAAGAAAAGAAGGAAAGAGAGAAAGGGAGGGCAGGCAGAAGTGCACGTAGCTTCCCCTCATTGTTCCTAGCCCTGGAAGTCCTGAAAATGCCTGGAAATTTCTATGCCTAAGAACAGTGGCATGTGCATGAGGAGCCTTTCTGACTCACTGCACAATAAACTTACTTTATCTGTATATACAGATATTTCAGTAAAAAAAAAGAAGTGCATTTTTAGTAGAGTTGAAACATTGAAAAAATTCAGGAATCATCTACCATGCTCTCTCTTCACTACTAGCGTTTGCCATTGATCTCAAAACAATCCCACATCAATCGTGATATTTAAAGAAGAAATTCAATGTATTAAATGTTAAGAACCAGATTTACATGTCACGCTAGGCCTCTTAGAAGACACCAGTGACACGTCTTGCAATTGCTAATTAATGGAGTGTTCAATTACCACAACTCTCTCATGCATTACTCACAACGGAGCAGAACACAATTTACAGTCATGTAGGCTCCTGCAGAGGCACCACAGTTGTCAGAGGGATCCCTGGCACAGTCCTGGCACAAGGGCACCTCTAAGACCTCCTGCTGGCAGAGGTCTTTGCTTCTGATAAACTTCCTCCCATTTGGGCCCTCCCTCTCCACTTTCAGAAATGTTGTGCACCACAGACCAAGCTGAAACAGCAGAGGCAGAATCTCCAGCCACACTGTTTTGTGTCAGTAGAGACCTGCATCTTACTTTGGTCCTTGTAAAAGCATGTTCAACCGCCACAGCTCTTGCTGAGCCAGCAAAGGAATCACTGCCCAAAGTAAGTATACATGAAAGTACCAACACTGTTGACATAATCAGGGTGCAGCATCAGGAGCTAAAATAAAATCAGGCCAGCAAGGTTCACAGTATTCCCTAAAGCACAGGGCTTGTCAATCAGATCAGATCAGATCAGATCAGGTCTTTCCTGCAGGCTATGGCAGTGCTCCCATGCTCTGACCAAAAAATCATTGAACCTTTGCAGCTGAAGCAGGGAAGCTTGGGAACAGATTTGTAGTCTGTCAAGGGGCTCACAGAGTTTGCACAGAACACTACTGGTGGGGTAGGAGGAGCAGCTGCAGTCAAAAACATACTGAACTGTCACTCAGCTTCAGTTTCAGCTTGAACCAAACACATGACACTGCAAATAACTGGGGCTTAAGTATAAGCCCAGCACACACTGATAATTGAGCAAATCTGAGGATAAAAACTGTGATCAGTTCTGTAAGGGACACTACTGCAACTTGAAATTCAGGCTGCTGAGCATAAGGACTCTCACATGCCGCTTAGTCAACATTCACAAGGTTATACCTGGTACAGGACAGCCCTGTGGTGGAGCTGGTGCCACATAAGGCTTGTGGCTGGGCAAGGCTGATGCCTGGAAGAGGTGGGATTAGAAGCAGACTCAGAAGCAAGCAGCTGTGTTCAGGGGGAGCAGCTGCATCTAGAAATGACATTACTCAAAGGCCAGATGTCCTTGGATGCCAATAAAGCCATCAGGCACACTCCCCAAAAGCAGCAACCAACTTGTTCTGATCTAGTACAGTGTCCCATCTTTCTTGGTGGCCTTCACTCACCAGCTGTGGGGGAAGGAAAAACAAATAATTTTGAATCAGTGTACAGCACTAGATTAAAATGCCCAAAGTGAAATTTTCCTGCTTTTATGTCAGACATTGGATGGTTTTTCCTCAGAACTGAAGGTCTGCATATCTTATACCTTACTTGATTAGGTGTGTGTGGATCATTCACACATGAAATGCCTGCTCAGCGCTTTTATAGCAAGTTGAAACAGGAAGTAAAACTCCCAACTGTCTCAACATGTCTGGACTTGATTTCCACACACCACATACTTGCAAAGCTCAACCTAATCCTAAACTAACCCAGGATGTGAAAGTAAAGTAAAAAAAGATCAGAAAACACACCTTCACGTCTGTTCAAATGAAACTGTATTTAGACAACAAATGTGTGCACAGACTAAATGGGTGTTTAAGCCTTACTGTCATTGAACTGTGACTTATCAGAAATAGAATATAGAAGCGGGAAATGGATGGAGACAATTCCGAGACACAACCGGTAGCCATAATCAACTCTTGACACATCTTTCTGAACACAAATGTTTTCTTGACCACTAAAATATTTGTATGTGTCAGCCTAGTAATTTGGTGTATCACCAAACACCCCTTGTACTTAAACAGGTGGTGTAACACAGATTTTCCACGTTTTGTGGGTGAAACATTTAACTCTTCCAGCAAGAGAGGCCCACTGCAAGAGAGAAAGCGAAGGGCCAGAACAGCAGTGGCAAACAGAGCGGCACACCGAGGAAGTAACGGATAACTTCAGACGTGACGTCGTTTGGAGTGTGATATCCCTGCGATTTCAGTCTTCATTAGACCTACGGCATGTTTTCACATGGACACATCGTGCAGTCCCACCCCTAAGGGTCCTCTCTTACTCCTTACACACATTCCCGAACGGCTTCCAAGGACGGCCACGCGTGTGCCAGCACCGCCAGCGGCCACAGCAGGCACGGGCACCTGGGCAGCGCTGCTGGCTCCGAGTCCAGGGCTTGAAGATCGGTGCCAAGCCGGACCTCCTGCACCGAGCCGGGCTCGGGTGAGAGCGGTCGCCGCGGCCGCAGAGTTGCTTCACCGGTACAGGGAGAAGCAGCCTCAAAGACGTCGCTCAATTCCCTGCCAGATGGGCCCCCGCACCCCAGGGAAGCTGAAGGCGCTTGGAAACCGCTGACAGCACCTCCGCACGCTTGGCTCCGGGGTTCCCGCAGAAATCCCGACAGCCCCTGGCCCTTCCGCCGGCACAGGTCCGGGCGGCCGCTGTGACCCGGACACGGGGCCGCGCAGCTCCGGGCCGGAGCGCAGCGGCCGCCGGAGGAGGGGCGGCAAGGGGAGAGCGAGGGAGGAGGAGGGGCCGGCGGCCGGCTGGCCCCGCGGGCTGGGAGCTGTAGTCCGCTGCCGCCCGCTGCCCCGCAACCGGGAGCGGAGGAGGACTACAACGCCCAGGGCGCCCCGCGGCGGCCCCGCCCCGCGCTGACTCGTGCAGCACGTTGTCCGGCTAACGCGCCTCGCGCCCGCTCCGCCTGCAGTGCCCCGGCCAGCGGCGGCTCCGCCGCTCCCATCGCCCAGCACGGCAGGTCAGCGGGGACGAGGGGTGGCCGCGCTGCCGCGTCCCGCCGGGCCGGGGGGCGGCGAAACCGTGCTGGGGCCGAGCCCGGTGGCGGCGGGTGCGTGCAAGGGGAGCGGATGAGGGGTGTCGTGGTTCTCCCGGTGCTCCACGGGAGGGGAGGGGGTTACGAGCGGCGCGGCCGTGTCCCCTCGCTGCTCGCCCTTGGCGTGCACCCGGCCCTGCTCCTCCAGGTGCCGGCCCGGAGGTGCCGCCGGGCAGCGCCTGCTTGGGCGGAGAGGTGGCCGGGGCGCGGCGGCCCCGCTCGCTCCCGCTGCTGAAAGCGCTCCCCGGGCCTGGCGAGAGGGTTGCAGCTGGGGCTGGTGTGGCGCTGCCCCGCCGGTGACCCCACAGGCGGCGGGGCCGAGGGGCCTCTCCGGGCGGGGGCGGCCTCCCGGCGGGCGGGCGACCTCCGCCTCGCAGCGGGCGGGTTAAGGCGTTCGGCCCTGCTCGCGGGGCAAGAGGAAGCCGGGAGGCCGCTGCCCACTGCCTCCCGCCGGCGTCCCGTGAGGAGGTTCGCCCTGCCCTGCCGGCCGGGGAACTGCAGCTGGGCAGGAAACTTGTGGGGAAACGCGACTCTTGGGGCCGTTTGTAAGGTTCCGGGCCCGCGCGTGCTCAGCTCCTTCGGTACGGCTGTTCCCTGGTTTGCGGGTTCACGGACGTGGCACAGCGCTCCTGATCCAGGTGTTTGGTGATAAGAGCTTGGGATTTGTTTGTTTCTGGCGGGGAGCTGCGGAAAAGCCGAGACTCACAGCTTTTATTCTTCTTTTTTTTTTTGTTTTTTTTTTTTTTTTTTTTTTTTTGTCTCTTCTGCTTTTTCTGAATTCACCTCTGAAAACAGTTCAGATTAACCCGGGTCTTGAACATAACTCGTGTCACAGGCGTAGCCTGGGCTGTTCTCTTGAGGAAAATACATGTACCGATGCAGATGTCCATACAACAGAGGTGTTTATTTTTGCTAGCTTTCAGAAAGAGAGTGCTTTTCTTTGGTAAAACTTTGCAGAAAGTTGCAACTGATGGGTTGGAAAAGTGAGGGAATGGGATGGTCTTTTACAAGTTAGATGCTACTTTGCAAATATGGTGGTGACAATAGTTGTGGAAAGAAATACCCAGGGTGTCTGGAATGACCTCACTTCTCCATTTTGTAGAGATGTGTATCTGTGCAACTGCTGTTCACCTCATGAATGGAAGTGTTCCTTCTTGGAAAGCTAACAGAGTAAAGCAAAAAAAAAAAATTAAAATACCCAAACCAAACAGATACCAGGGGTTTCTCTACTGTATTTTACTATGGGATAGACCTTACACAGTAGGGGAAAAACATATGTCCATTTAATTATCCTAAGCTAAATGAGTTTATTAATTGAAAAATCTGGATTGTGGCTGTGGCACTGGTTTTTGCCCTGCTGTTGGTGACAGTCAATAGACTTTGAAGATTCAGTAACTTGAATTGACTATTGTATTGTAAATTTCAGTTGTAAGTTGCTTACTGTAAATTTCAGTCCTCACAGTGTCTGGCACTCTGGCGTCTTAACTGTAGACTTGGATATTGTGTAGTTTGATGCTAGAAGAGTTAGATTGATTTTTCAGTGTATTCTTTCTTCCATATGGTAAATATGATGAAACACTGCTGCTGCTGCCACCACAACTGTGAATGAACCACGTGGTATTGGCGTCTATTTGTGGGAGAGTCATATGGGTGCTTTTTTAAAATAATACTTTTTGGAAAGCATCTTCTTTTTCCTTATTTGCTATTCAGGAAAAGTGAAGAAAGAGATTTGGGGCAGTCTTTGAAAACGTAGAAAAGAGAGCAGGCCAGAGATAAATGTGCTCCAGATTTAATGGGAGTGGTGTGTAACTGTGTCTGTCTGAAGTGATATCACAGCATGTGATATCTGCCAGCCAGTGTCAGTGTGAAAGAAGGATTTTGCAGGTCTTCTTGTACTGTCAGGGGAAGTTCACTCTGGTTAGCAGCACTAGTTATCTCTCCATAGATGATTTAGTACAAAATC
Organism: Falcunculus frontatus; assembly: GCA_013398115.1. NCBI lineage: Eukaryota > Metazoa > Chordata > Aves > Passeriformes > Falcunculus > Falcunculus frontatus. The sequence continues at coordinate 1,360,478 of VZRV01002858.1, forward strand.
TGAGCAATATATTCTCTTGGTGATGGTTATTACTAGATTAGAAACATATTTGCAAATACCTATGTGAATTGAATCTGAGGTCAGACCTTCAATTATTGAATGTTTTTTTAAAGAGCCGTTCAAATTTTAGGTGCTATGAACATCTTAGTTAGTACTGCAGTTCTGTATTTGAACTTGAAACTTTTGCTGTGAGTATTTTTCTCCCTTCCTAAAAAAGGACTCAGGGGAACATAACTTTAATATTAACCACAGTTTATAGATTTGTATGAAAACATGCATGCACTCAGTGACAAGTTCTCTTCCTTTACACTTCTTTTTCTAATAAGAAAAAAAGAAAGTAGAGGAGCTGTTTTCTACTCCTGCCTCCTTCCTTCCCCTGCCTTTAGTTGACTTGCTTTGCAGTTTTTACTCAAATCACTGAGGAATGCAGGGACTTAGCATGTCCACATGCAAGAATTTAAGTGTCCTGATGATACTGCGTATCAAGCTACAGGAAAGACTACACTGGAGCTCCAAGAGTGTGTCTTCCAGTGGGTAAGCCCTTCAGGCTGTCTGCAAAATAACCCAGGGACAGTGCAATGTCATGCTTCTATGTTGAGAGGTCTGTCTATCTCAGGAAGGGTGTGCACCCTTTTGCGAGAGAGCAAGAGCCAAGAGCCTGCACCACAGCTGAACAACACATGACTGCTGGTGAAATTGAAGAAGGTCTCCAATCACCTGCATGCTGCATCTGGAGATCCTGATCTTGCCTTGCTAGGATGCATATCTCATGTGTTGCACAACTGGGAGCCATCCTTCAGAAGGACAGCAAGACAGCTAGTTACAGCATAGCCTGTAAAGACGGCCTGTGTGTGAGGAACCAGGATCAGGAGTTGCTGAGGGGTTTTCTCATGTCTTGGAAGGGCAGCAGATAGTCATGGAAATAAAGATTTTTTTTTTCTTTATATGTACTGAATTTGTCAGGTGCAGGGTCCTTTCCAGGTTAAATGAGTAGTGCAACAGCTGGATGGACTTGGAAACAGGACAGCTTTCCTGACGAGTGTGTCAATAGTACTGAGCTGTTAGTGTTATCATGGGGCTTCTGTGACTGTGGGCTGGAATTTGCTATCTGGGAGCTTTGTCTCTGAGGTCTGTCTTGAAACCTGACTCTTTTCCTTCAGTTCCCTGCCACAGTAGAGCTCTGTGTCCTTACTTGTTGCCAGAAGATGAGCCCTTGTCATGTAACTGTTTTCAGCTTTGTGTTCACCTGATGCTTTCGAAAGAGTAGATTAGATTGTTCCCAGGTATTGTTTGGAGATTAGGATGAAAGGGACAGGCAGAAGAACACTACTGATAAGTAACGTGCTTGGCAGTTGGGCAAAATTATTTTGTCCTTCAAAATCCCAAAAATCCCTCCAAACCATCATAAAGATTGCATTTAAAAGTGTTTATAGCAAAAGCTGATGTGCCTGCTGGTACTTTTGAGATGCAGCTTCTCCATATCTCAAACAGCCACTGACAGCCGTTGACACCGCAGAACTTCTTCACCTATCTCCTTTGCTTGCTGCTTGTAGGTAATGAACAGAGTGGAAAACCTGCTTCTTGTAGATCTCCATACAAACTACACATGCAGCAGCTGTGCTGTTTTACTTTTATTCTGCTTGGGAGTGTTTTGCAGAGAGTTTTCCAAAATCAGAAGTATCACTTGGTTCATAGTTTTACATGGCCTGGAGGGAGGAGATGTACTGATATCTTACTCCAATCTGTTGGTTACAGGAAAATCTGATAAAATTATTTTGGTTCTAGATCTTCACTGAATTCACATAAGTCACATTGGAATACAATAGGGTAGTGACTTGGATAGATGTGTAGGTTCTAAAAAACTGTCAGTTTCTGAGTGCCTGTCCAGACTTAAGCCACATCACTGTGGTCTTTCTGCCCCATGTTTCTAAATTTAGCAATGTCTTTACAACCTCTACAACCTCTTAAAAGAGTAAGGATTTGGGCTAATGTTTGTTCTCAAATCTGCAATGCATTAGCATCCTAATTCACCTCATACTTAATCATTTCATCAAATAGGCCTAGTCAGTGTAATAGCAATAACTTGTAAAACCACAAAGCATATGAGAATGCTTTCTTGTCTTTCACTGATAAACATGTTTTCAGTGTCCCAGGCCACATAGTCTCATGTTTCAACACCTCCTTTCAAGCAAAATGAATGTAGTTGTCTTTGACTTTTATATTTTAGCTTCCAAAGCATGCAAATGGACATTGATTGACTCTGGTGTACCTGAGTTTAGGCTGCATATGTCTGCACCTAATTTTGCAGGAACGCCTCATCGATACTCAGAAGGTAAAAATATGTATTTTGAAATTTGTGAACTTCTGAGTCATGAGAAACCAGAGCCATGCTCTACAACCATCTGTGATTACAGAACCAGTTGCTCAGTTAAGTTTCGAAGGCGTGGGTTTGTGCCAGAGGGATAACATGCAATATGTGGAGTAGGCCACCTTGGTGATAATTCTGTAATACATTCCAATTTCTGAATTTGTGGCCATTATATTAATTGGCAGACAGGTTTCAGCTGATGCATCCTTCTGAGTCTGAGCAGTCTGTCAACAGAGAAGACACCATTTGGAGCTGATGATTGTAAACATTTGTAAGGTTTCTGTGCAAAAGTATGGAAAAAGCCTCATTAATCGTAAATACTCTGTTTACATTGCAGATGATGGTGCTGAGACCTAAGTGGGTATCTGTTATTTTGGATTTGCCTTCTTAGTAGGTTCAATGTTAAGCATGGAAGGTGCTTTGTTAGGTATTTCAGACAGCGAGTAAAGTAAAGAGTGCAACTGTTTGTCAGTGGGAGAAAAGTTGGGTCTGTATCTCCTGAAGTACTGATATGCCTCTTCTGTTCACATAAAATAAGTGATCCTGTTAAAGGGTAGCAGCATTCAAATGAGATGTGCTTATGCAATGCATAATATGAATGTAAAGTGTACAGGCTATACCAGCTAAATCAAGTATCTATTGCTAGTGAAACTGAAGGTTTTGAGGGTGGAAGGAACAGAGCACATATAATGCACATAGATGCAGGTAAATTCTTATTGCTGCATCTCATACCAAGCTGATGGAAGCTGTGTTCTGGCCAGGGATACTGGTGTTAGAGGGCTCACGCACGAGTCTGTTTGTGGCATAGTCTTTTGTGTGTGCTTGTGGATTATGTCCAGTTCAGGTCAGTTTTGGCTCAGTTGGAGCATGACCTGTTTGAGGTGTGCTGTATTCTCACTGGAGGACTTCCACTTTATTGTTCAACAGCCTACTCACAAATTCAGTCCTTAGCCTATCTCTTGTCTTTCCCACAGTCACTTTAGGGGAACAAGGATGAGTGGTGTTGCCGTGTTACTATGAGGAAGTGCTGTCCTGTGGGGTGTGTGGGGATCCTTGAAGGACCGATGATTAAAAACAAAGGAAAATTTGGATTGCAAAATTGAAATGCTTTGAAAGTTCCAGGAGTCTTCTAAATAATTGTTTAGCTACCAGAGGTCAGATTTGTACATATGTTTGAGCATTCATACACCTCAGTTTTGTATTTGTAAAACAGGGAAGTATGTACAATCCTATCTCTGAGGCTATGGGATTAATACTTTGAGTACCAAGAGATGTGTGTACCTTCTGCAATGTTAGTGAATGTTGTAGCTATCAAAAGCATTAATAGATGCATTTAGATTTGTTTATTGAGGGGATCAAACACAGAAATTTTTGCCTGTTCCTTTCAATGAAAGGTGGAACCAGTTGTAGTTAGGTGACTTCTTTACTAGCTATTCTGATGTGTGTGCAGCGCATAGAAAATACAGAGCAATTATAAGACTACAGGCAACTTTTATTTCCCTCTTGCAGTGTCAACATGTTGAGGAAAGAAAGTGCTGCTTCTGAATTTCTGTATAGCTCAGAAGGAGGAAAACATTCAATAAAAATCTTGTTGAAAAGTAGCTGACTAGGTTGTTTTATAGGTAGGAGCATGAGAGGTTTTTTGAGAGCTTTTTTTATTGATTCAGTTGAATCACTCTCTGAAGAAAGCAAATTTAGACAAGACAGTAAAGGAACAAGTTCAGCCCTACTGTAGGAGGATACCATAATGAATTGTCTGTCCACCCCTGTGTGGTGGCTGAATTTTCTCACTGAACTACCTCATTGAAATTAAACGGGAAAGGGCATTTTGTTCTTTAACTAGCCTTGCTAGAAGCCCTGATTTGTGAGTGCATGTATCTCTTGTGTTCTTGAGACTGAAAGGTAAGAGAGTTTCAGATGCCTAAATATGAAGCTAGAACTGAAACACTTTGGTCAACTAAGACTATCAAGTATGAAAAATGAGTTCATGAGAAGATTTCACGGAAAGAGGAACTGCTGCTGAAGCTGGTTTATATTAGGAAAGCTGGAGGGCTGATGTGAAATAGCATGGCAGGGAGGTCTTTCTAACTCTGCTTTGCCAGCCTCTGTGTAGGATAAGCATTGCTAGAAGATGTTGAACTTGCTGTTTTGGGGAAAGAGAATAATGCCAATATGCATGGGAGAAATACAGCCCCTATTTGGCAGGTTTTTCTCAATAGTAAAGGCTGTTCTGTGTGTGTGCTGTCAGGACAAGAAGACCTTGAGAGGAAATAGGTGCCTCTCAGTAGAGATGAGTAATGGCTGAATTTGAGGTTTACAGTTTATTCAGTGGTCTCAAAAATTTCTGTTTGCTTGCCTAGGTGTCTTAAGAGTTGAAAAAAGGGCTTCATTTGTTCACGCATGTATATATAAACAACAGTTTTTAATGGCCCAGTGAATGGCAGGCCCCCTCGGACTAACAAAGATGCAATAAGCACAAGAATTCCAGTTGCCTGGAAAAAAGGTGTTTGAGGTGGAGATTCAATCATCAAGGAGCCCTTTCAAGAAAATTTCAGAGGCAAAGCCTCATCTTGTTGGATTATAAGGAGCAAGACCAGACGTCTCTTTGTTTCTTCTAGCTCCAGGAATTTTCTTGGTAGTACTCACAGCAGGAGAATGAATCCCAGATTAAGACAGTCTCCTGGCAGATAAGAGAACAGAAATATTTCCTAATCTCTGATCTTTATGAGTGCCTAAAAGCTTCATCTCCCAGTTCGTCTGAAATAAGTGCACTGTCATGTCTGAGGTTTTCAGTATGTGATATATCTTGCAAGGGGCTCTTACAGGCCTTTGAAGTAGCTGGAGGAGGGGAATTTGATTGGCTTCACATGTTCATGCTAAATCTCATGGTAAATAGAACTTGGGGTTATGAGATATTGTGGTATACGTATTATGGAACACAGTAAATAATTCTCTGAATAGTTTTTTTTGCCTGTGGCTTTTAAGCTTGGGATTGAATTTCCTTCTGTTCCCAGGCAAGTTCTGCTGACCACCTCTTTTTCACATGCACCTCCTGTAATCTTCAGTGATCTTTTTTTCCTGGAGGAGCAGTGCTGTGCGTTGCACCTCTAACCGACTGTGAGACTCTTCCCTGCTTGCCATAATTGTTTAAAATTCACCTGTGGGTGAACAACTGCAGACAAACAAGATGCCTTGTTACCTTGTGTCATTTTTTTATGAAAGTAAACTTTAAAAAAAAAACAAACCCAAAACACAGGTTGAAAAATAAAACTCCAAGAAATTTGGAAATGCTTGGATATAAATTGTTCAGATGGTTCCCAGGATTTGATCTGAATTGGCCCCTTTTCTTGCTATTGGACATGGGGGAAGGAAGTGCATACAGATTTTTGTGCTTCAGTTGGTTATCTGTGTTAGCAGCAAGGTACATTCAGTCTTCTCTCAGAGGCTTCAAGATTATATTTCAAATATCACAGCGTACAGATACCTTCTGTGAATACAGAGACATACAAGGATAGTGTCTTTCATGTGGATGAGCTAGGTCAGCCTGGGGTCCAAGGTATTTGACTAATTCGCAAAATATATGTACTTTTGCCAGTGCTGCTGAGGAGGATGCTGCTAGCTGCATAGCCAGCCTTGTCTGTAATCTGGTGAATCCAGAAACAGGTCTTCTGCATGGAAAATTTCACCTCCAGTGTAACTTGAGCAGATCTAAGTACCTGAAGACAAGATCATAGAATTCCTGGATTGGAAGGGATCTTAAAGATCATCTAGTTCCAGCCTTCCTGCAGTGGACAGGAACACCTGTCACTAGACCAGGTTGCTCCGAGCTCCATCCAGCCTGTCCTTGAACTCTCGCAGGGATAGGGCATCCACAACTGCTTTGGGCAACCTGTTCTGGTGCCTCACTACCCTTGAAAGAATTTTTCCCTGATATCTAATCTAAATCTACTCTCGGTCTGAAGCCATTTCCCCTTGTTCTGTTACTACAGCTCTTGTAAAATGTCCCTTTTTGTGTTTTTTGTAGGCTCTCTTCAGTTACTGGAAGGCTGCAGTTAGGTCACCCCGAAGCCTTCTCTTTTCCAGGCTGAACAACCACAGTTCTGTCAGCCTTGCAGGAGAGGTGCTCTAGGCATCCAACCATCTTGGTGGCCTCCTCTGGACTTGCTCCAACAGGTCGATGTCCATCCTGTATTGGGGACCCCAGAGCTGGATGCAGCACTGAAGGTAGGGTGTCACCAGAGCAGAGCAGAGGGACAGCATCCCCTCCCTCGCCCTCCTGGCCACGCTGCTTTGGATGCAGTCTGGGATACATTTGGCTTTCTGTGCTGCAACTGCACATTGCCGGGTTGTGTCCGGCCTCTCATCCACCAGCACCCCCAAGTCCTCCTTGTCAGGGCTGTTCTCAATCCCTTCATCCCCCAGCCTGTATTGATAATGGGGGTTGCCCCGACCCAGGTGTAGCACTTTGCACTTATTAAACCTCATGAGATTCCCACAGGCCCACTTGTCCTAGAAGAAAATGGTGGCAGACTTGCCTGTCATGGCTGCCCATGCTCTCATCTGGCCATGGAAGTATTGTTCCATGGATTCCCTGCAGAGGCTGGAGTTGGAAACCACAGTGAAACAGTGAGCTGGAAACAAACAGCTTGTTTTCTCCAAAGGTACAGGTCAGTTGAGAACTGGTGCTAGTTAGCATGAGTAAACTTCAAAGAAGATCTCTCCCCCCACCCCCACCAGTATCAGACATGTCATTTAGTTAGTGGTGAGAATGGGATGAGGTTTTCTAAAATGTCAGTTGGTGGGAAAAAATACCACATAGTGCTTCTTGAGTCTATTCTTTAAACAAAACTTGTAGTTTGTTATTTTGAGGAGCACTCTGTAGATAAGAGTGTTTTCAAATGCCAGCAGGCCTTTATCAAGCTTAGAACTTCAGGTTGTGTTTAGGGCCAGCTGATTTCACTGGCAGAAAAACGCTGTGGTATTTTGCACACAAAACAACTGAGAACTAAGCCCAGAGCTGAGCATCAGAGTATTGGTACACTGAGTGATGTTGTAGTTGGACAAGTATTTTCTCAGAGGGCAGTTGGTTTCAGCATCTCCACTTCCTGCTGTTCCTCAAGTTTTGCTGTTCTTCCTGCAGCTGTTGGATCATCTGAACTAAAAATACCTTGGTAGAGTGTGGGGGGAAAAAAGAGGTGTTTTTTTTAACCTGAGCCTGCTTTCCAGTCTGGTTTACTTCCTAAGTCAACAAGTAGTTAAACCAGTCTATCAGAGACAGGACAGGATAAAAAGTGGCCCTGGGTTTACTTAAGCCCACAAAACTGACAGACTGTCTGGAGTGAGGTGCCTGTTGGCTTGTGTGCCCCATTCAGTTTGGACGTCTCAAGGCAGGGGTTTCCTTCTGCTGTGCTCCTTTAGATCTGTCCACATCACTCATAAACTGTGGAAATACTGAAGCAGAAGAGCAGTTCAGCTTCACCTGCCATTTCAGCTTACTCTGACATCCAGATTTCCTTGACTTGACTCCTTGGAAGGCAGGAAGGCATGGTCCTGGTTTTAAAATTACATTGTGCCTTGTAGCAAAACCACTGGAGTGCTTATGTTACCTGTGCAGACTTCTGGCATGTTTTTGAATAGTTTGTTTTACTGAACCTTTTGGACTGTGTGCAGTGTGTATTTGTTTTAATGAGGTATTTGCCTTGCAGTTGAGGAGCTGTGTCTGTAGCTGTTGCCTGCTCAAGCTATGGGGCTTTGTTGGGTTTCATGGGGATTTTGCTCCAGAGACCATGCAGAAGGCAGGATCTTGGCCACTCTGCTTTTTTCTTGCCCAGCCTGCACCTGTGATCTCCAGTTTGCTGGCTGACCATGAGCAGTGGACAGCGAGAAGGCACAAATTCCTGAAATCCTTCTGCTGCGTGGAGGGAGATGTGCCAGTGAACAGAATTACACTCACATGCTTCATACTGCCCAGGCAAATGCTCTTTTAAAGAAACTTATTTTAAGCAAAGCTAGAAAGCAAAATGGCTTTTTAGAAACCAGGATGCAGAGCACTAATCTGACTGCAGGAGACTCTTGTATTTGGGCAAGGGGGAGGCTTGCCATCACATTTGTGTGCTGAAGTATGCTGTCACCCAGGTGCCAGCCAACTTTTCTCCAGCCTCACCTGACCATAGGACAGGAGCCAAACTTGTCTGTCCACTCCTCAGAGTGGGACTGCAAATGTATTCGATGACTAAGTTGTTCAGGATTGCTCTCTCTTTATTTAATAAAATAAGACACTGTTCACATGTACTGTGAAATAGCTTAAATGGAGGTAGCCCAAAATGCTGTAGTAAAGAAGCAGCACTTTCTTTGAGTGCTTCAATTTTAGCAGGATGGCAGTGAGAATAAGCAGAATGAGCAGTAGTCATGCATTCAGTGTCTTGTGTAATCACCTCAGAGTACCACCCAAGTGCAATCATAGCACTCTGCCAGCTTCAGGGAGAACTTTGGACTTTTAAGATTCCTTTTTTCATCCATATTGTTAAACTAAGACACAGAAACCATTCACTAAGGGATCGAAAACCTAATTTCATGGGTTCTTCATACAGGTATGAGCTGACTGATCTAACCCTGGCATATTTGTAAATATATGTGATCGCACTATGCAGATAAAACAACATGTATGACTACAGTTGAATATTAAGATTGTGGCTGCTCTCCTATTCTTTGCATCAGTGAAGTCCTAGAAATATACATGATTCCTAAAATTTGCCTAAAAACTCTTGTGTAGTTTATATGGACAAGACAGAACTACTGATCAAGTTGAGCAAGATTTTTGCTGTTGCAGAAACTGTGCTCTGGCATTAGAGCCACCTCGAGAACCATAGTGAAACAGGCTAGTTTTACCCTGCTGCTGGGGGAGTTGCTGTTGGTTTGTTGTGGTTCTTTTAACAGCAGTAGAGTTGAAGAGGTGACATTTGCACCTCTTCAGCTTGCTGCTCTTATTGCTTCAACCTTTATTGGAGACTGTAGAGATATATCTGCCTTTCTTTTCCCCCTGACAGCTCTTGAGCAAATATTCTGGGTTATGCCATTAATTTTTAATTCTCTCCCATTTCTTTCTCCTTCTTGCAGTTCTTGTGTGGTTGGTGAAAATAAGCTTACGCTACAGGAATGCAAGAGGAGCAACAGCCTGAGGTAGGGCTTGGAGATGAAGTTCATATGTCAGTACAATTGCAGGGAAGGTCAAGACTGAATCAGCCAGGTTCTTCCACTCATTCTTGGGGAAATTCTGCAAAGCCTTAGGGTTGAGAATGCCAGTGTGAGATCCCTTTCAAAATGGGAACAGAGAGCTGAGTGCTATTTTTTTTGACACATTTAGGTTCTTTTCAGCTTCCCTTTCCCTCCAGTTGTAAAAGTTAAAATGCGTCTTTTGTATTATTCTACTTGCGAGCGAGGAATTGCATAAAATAGCCTAACCTATCATATTAAACCTTTAGGAGGAAAAAGGTTTTGTGAGTAAATTACAGAAATTGGTTATATATGAATAATCACATTGTACATGGCTTAAGTTCCTTGCCAAATTCAACTGAGATGCTTTTTCTGTCCTTTCTGTTCCTTTTCTTCTCCTGTCATATCTGTGTATCTCAAAACCTTTTCCTGGTATAATACGTGAAGCTCAGGATATTTTTATCTTACGAAGTATAAGAATGTCAGTTCTTTTGTCCTGTTAATTAAAAAAAAAAGAACAACAAATTCCTAATGTGGTGGCTTAGATCTGTGATCATTACAGTGTTGTGATGTTGTGATGACGAAGCCAGCATAAGTGACAGGATTAATTCCGTATGTTACAGATGGATAAATTTTTCCAAAATATTTTTGTGACTAGACTTAACGTATGCAAGCAGTAGAGTCAAGCCATATGTTCTGATCAAAAGCTGAGCTGGTGTTAAATTAGATTTGTGAATGTAATTGCAATTTGCAGTGTAATTGCAGTTTGCAGTTGTCAGTGAACAGACTTTTGCTTTGTAGTGAAAGGCTGATGTGTTGCTGTGAGTATTTTAAACTTTGCACTGTAAAGCTGTTGAACTTTTTGAGTTTACTCCATGAAATGTATCATAAATTTTTCCTTGCCTTCAGTGGGGCCTGTGGTAAGACACTCAGGATTTATTTTCTCAAAATTACTGTTTGGCATAATGGAATGCAAGAAGAAAATAATTACTCTTGTTGAAAGCTCTTAACAATTGGATGTGCTTTGTACAGTCTTGCTTTAAACCTTACCAGGTTAAGTACAAAGTAAATAAACCAGTCATTTTAGCTAAAAAGCTGACATCCATCAGGAGAGGTTGGCTGCCTGTGTGCTGACTCATTAATATTGCCTTTCCTTTGGAAAGTACTTAAATGATGATGAATTCTCATCCCGTCTCTAACTTTTTGACGTAATTTTGTTCAGAAATTCCAAATTCTTCCAATAATCATCCTGATTAAACTTTGAATTAATGTAGTTGCCTAAAGGTAGTTTATAGTTTAGCTTTCCCTTATTCCTGAGTCTTTTCTGCACTAACTCTGCCTCTCTGGCTTGAATGACTGGCTGAATGACTGGAATTGTTTGAATTCTATGTACGAGTTTTAAAACTTGCTGTTAATCAAAAATAAGAAAGGTTTTTGTTAGCCAAAGACCTGCATCATATACTTCTAGTGATAATATCCAAGAGTCAGTCTTCAGGAATCTTTTCTATTACCTTCTGTTCCATTAGAGAGCAGAACTCTGCAGATGCCTTGTGTCTTTTTGACTTTGATTTCCAATATGTATAAAGTCATCATGCACATGAACTTTTTAAGATTTGATGTGCATATTGTATAATTGCCTTATTCCAACAAATAATTGGCCTGACTCTTCTAGAATGGATGTGTTTAGTCTTGTGAGTACTGATTAACTTTGTCAGACTCCTGACAGACTAATGCTGACTGGTAGTTGAGTCAAATGGTATTAAAATAATCAGTGCACATTTTAGTTTTCAATACAGAAGGTGCTGTAGTAGTGTTAGAGATAAATTTGTCCTTTTTATCTGGAATCCCATTTATTTAAAAACTCCCTGTCAGGTATAAATATTATCTTTTAAAATAGGCATGAAGTAGTTAGTTTTTAATCTTTCTCATACTCAGGCAGCTAGGAAAACACAGTTGTAAAACCATAGATGTTTTGAACGGCAACACTGCTTAAATTATTTACTTGCTTGAATATTATATGTAGGTTCATATTGAGTAACCTCACAAAGGGAAAGATGTATTAAAACATTTCATTATAATTCCCAGCATCCTTTTGAATTTGTTTCATACAGGCTGCTGCAGATCCAATGTCGTCCTCTGATGCACCAGAAGATGGCCCAAAGGAAACGTCAAGTGTATCGCAGAATATCTGTATGTTTCTGGTTTGACTGGGGAGGGTGTATCACTCTGGAAGGGTATTAAGCTAAATGTCCTTGCCTTTTCCTTAGCTAAAAAGGACAGGGCGGTTAGCACCAAAGGGAGATGATAATGAAGCCATAGCTGTCTTAATCTGTTCTTGATTTGTTTCAAGGCCCAGTTGTGTAAATCAAATTCAGAAAGAGCAATGACATATCAATTCTCAGTTTGCTGATCCCATACTTTCAAAAGTAAATATTTTTAGATTTAATAGATACACTCAGCTATCGTTTTAAGCTTAGTTACTGCTTTCCAAGCCAGTGATGCGTAAGTATGTTTGTTTTGACAGTCTGGGATCTAGTGATACGATGTTGATCAGTTGTCCCAAATGGAATGCTTTGCCCATGCTAGCATGACAATGTTTTGGCAAGCCAAAACTGTCTTGTGAAGCCCAGAAAGAGTATCTTTTCTTACCTGTTATTGGTAAGGATCAGATAATGACAGGCATCTCTTTCTCAAGAGCAGAAAACAAAGGCTTCTTAGGATTTGCGTTACGTATATTGATACACTGTTGTGGCATTAATTTACAGCGCTCATTTGTAACAATAGGAACATTGAGATTGTGCTTTCTGGTGAATAATAGGCTCTAAACCACCTTAGGGCAAATTAGTGTGTAACAGCAATGTTGCTGAATAATTCCTAGGAATCTCAACTTTCATGAGAGCAAACAGAGCCTTGACTAAAGCTCTGGGAGGTGTATGCAGACCTAAAGAAGCAGATTAATTTTTTATGTTGCTTTCTTCTCCAGATATAGAAATTGGTTCAATAAAAACCATAGCTACTCCTGAGAATGTTTTCCTTAATTGTGTCCTTAAATTATAACATCCGGTACTGTACCATTATAGCATTTTTTCTTCACATGAAACATTATTCAGTCCAGTACTGAGTATATGTGTGAAGTGAAAGCTTGAAAAATAAATAGAAATTACACCCTTTAAGGGTTACGAAATATGTAGAAACCACTTTCAGGTGGAGGAATCTGAACCATAAATGGCTTTAGGCTCGGAAAGTACTTGAGACAGATATTACACGCACTTCCTCATGTATTACATTCTCCCTTAGATACCCACTTTTGACCATAGTGGGAGGCAGGATATTTGCTTAGGTGGGTTTTTGTTGATCTGCTGTGACTGCTTTTATAATTATGTGACTGTGAGTGCTACAAATGCAACATCCTTACCTCTTCTTCCTTTTTCAGTCATGTTTTCCTTACCTCCTCCTTAGCATCACCGTCTGTTTTGGCAGCAACATTGTCTTAGCTCAGACAGTACTGATTGCAACACACCATCTTCTTGGGTATTGACCATGAAGTAGTAGGTTGCTAAAATGCTAAGAAGGATGTCGAAGGGTTGCTTTTATTTTTTTGGTTTGGGTTTTTCTTTTGTTCGGTTGGTTCTCTTTTAATTTGATGGGGTTTTGTTTGGTTGGTTTTGGTTTGGGTTTTTTTTTTTTTACATAAAGTCTTATGAGATTAGTATTTGTGGGACAGAACTGGGGCCAGAGCCACACAGTGAAACCAGATTCATAGAATGAATGTGTGGTAGGAGGCTGTAATTTATCTGCATCTTTGACATCCTGCCTACAAACTGTTCACTAATCTTTTTTTTTTTTTCCCCTGGGCTTATGATCCTATTCCAGGCTTCTGGAGACCACTTGAGACCTCTGCTAACTTGTGCAGCAGCTTGCCAGAGAAAGAGAGTTGGTTGGAAACAAAACTCTGCTTTCCTGCTTGATACTTTTTTTTTTCTAAGATGCCTTACAGCTTAAAGATGACTCATTCAAAGCGACTTATATTTCCCATTGCTGTAGAGTTAAAGCTTCTCTGTCTCAGTGAGGCTATCTGGCATTTAACGAGTATCTGTGATGGAACTGATAGATCCTCCTGTTTTCCATATGGCAAGCTTGACACAGAGGGGCTAAACTCACACTGTACCATTTTGATCTTAAATAGTTGTTGAATCTAGGGAAGAATGATTGGATTCCTGACCTAAATACCTCTTGAGGTTTAATTTTCCTCTGTGTACTGATCCCTGGTGTGTTAATCACAGAAAAGGCTAAGGTTGGTGCTATAGGTATCCTATATGTGCCAATATGTGCAGGTGACTTTGCCATCATATGCACACCAGTGTCCATGTGTTGCTATTGTTTATATGGATAAGAATCCCAAAATGGAACACTTTGGGTTTAGAATTTAAAAAATGCTCTTTTTTTTTTTTTCTCTAATTTAGTGGATACCTTTTCTAAGTATTCTTTGCTTCTCTGTCCACCTCACCTGCCACACAGCTTCTCTCTTTCCCTTACTGAACTGCGTGGACAACCTGTCCCAGTGTCCACAGGGTAGGAAACCTGGACTGAGACCCATGCTTGGAGGCAGCCTCTCCAGTGATGGCACTCTCAATGATGTAGCTTCAGAATTGAATGTAAGATTACAGTGGTAAATCAATGGCCTTTTAGCTCTGCTCTGCTGTTTAGTGGCGACATTTTTATTTTCTGTTTTATGTACCTGCACTTTATATCATGTGTGCTTTTCTTTTGTGTTTTTCTTTACATTTATAGCTGATGCAGATGCATTTAAAATTCTCCTGGAGATGAAGTTGAAGAAGAGGCAGAAAAGGCCTGCTTTACCAAGCACTGTCACTGAGCTTGACACTGAGGATGGGTCTAAAGTATATGTGGTTGGAACAGCCCACTTCAGCGACAGCAGCAAAAAGGATGTAGTAAAGGTAAATACTCAGTGTGAGCCCTTCAGCAGCATTTTTAGACTGTTGTCAACTAAGCACTAAGTAGAATGGAATCCAGCTGTCTGACTTGGTTCTGTGCTGTAACCTTCAGGCTCTGTTTTTTCTAGTTGGCTGTTGGAGGGCTAACAGCACTATGGGGTGAGAGGCAGACATGTTATAGTAATAATTCTTGATGCAATACATTGTTCTCCCAGCTCAAGTATTTTTGTTTGCCTTTCAATGAAAAAGACACAGTGCTAGTGTTGAAAATAGAAATCTCACTAGTGAAGCTTACGTTGCCTGTATAATATTTGGCTGTAAAGCCATGCTGCCCAAAACTTGGATTCCATTCTCAAGCTGCAAATAGGTCTGAAGCCCTAGTGCAAGTAGGAGCTGTTTCATATTGTACCTCCTGCAAACTCTGGAAATTAGGGTGGCTTTATTATCCAGGAGCTAGAGGGGGGAGGAATTGTCGAAGAACCAGGGTTGACAGTTCTGGCACAAAATGTATTCTAACTCAGATTGCAAATTACCAGAGTACGGTCAAATTAATTTTGAGAATGTGAAAAGTTTAACATGAAGTGTTTCTTCCCTGCTCCCCTCCCCAGCACAGTGTGTTCACAATTATCCTGTCCCAAAGCATCCAGTAACTAAGGCTGGATCTTAACTTAATCCCAGTTGCTGTCACCCTCCTTAATATTTTTCTCAGTGCATAGTTATTTGGAGAAGTCTTATTTACTTACTATTCTGCTGCTTTTTTTTTTAATGAAAGTGGTTGTTGGAATGTGCTTTTAAGGTGCCTTTTGTCTTTAAAGTATTAATATTGGCTGCATTTCTGTTTATTCTTTTCTAAAGCAGAATAAACAAATTCATCTTTTTCAGACAATACAAGAAGTGCAGCCTGATGTAGTTGTGGTGGAACTATGCCAGTACAGAGTTTCTATGTTAAAGATGGATGAAAAGACATTACTAAAAGAAGCCAAAGAAATAAATCTGGAAAAACTTCAACAAGCTATAAAGCAGGTATGATTCCTCCAGTGAGAATTAAAGATTTATGTTAAGAGAAATTTGTCAAATTGCAATCAAAACCAGTGTTCCCACTGGCTGGGAACCTTATACTGTTCACCTAGGTGAGAGTACTATTACAGTGGCAAAGCTAGGCTTTGGAATTTTTTTTGTTTTCAGATGGAACATTGAGGACTTTCTTTTCACAACGGGATTGTTTGGGCAATTTATTGACCTTGACAGGAATCCTCCTGCATTTAACAGCTGCTCCATTTGTAGGACGCAAGTCTTAAATTTGCAATTGCAATGCTCTGCTAATATATTTAAATGTGATTATTATTCCTGCAACCTGCATCTGTATCACAGCTGTTTATGGAGCACTTAATTATAGTATTTTCTGTTAGCTGCATTCCTTCTTCATCCTAGTGTGTTGCTCTTTAGTTCCTATCCACTTGTCTTTTGAGTATTTTCTAATTGACAATAGACCCTGAAGGGGGATTCTGAAAAATCTGGGCTGAAAAGTGTGGGATTCTATTCAAATTATAACTACTCTGGCAGTTTGATATGGACATGTCTGGGATGTGTGTGTAAAAAAAATGTTGTCCTGTTTTTTTTTCAGTTCCACCTAGTTAGCTTGTATTTAAGTAATTTTAAACTAGGCACAGTGAAATAACACGAAGTTGACTTAAAAATGACAGGACACTTAATTAGAATGGCAGTGTGTGGACAATAGTAAAAAGAGTTTCAGTGTCCAGTTGGATGAAGAAATTCATAGATTGTTATTTTGGTTGTGTGATAATTGTGTACTGGAATTGCTTTATTGATGTAATTGGGGAATTTCCAGGACTGCCCCCCGGTCAGGAATATAATCTGCATCCTTGCAGAAGCACTTGCAGTGGCTTGGGGCTGTCCAGTGTGTGTGCTCGCACAGCGTCTCAGAGCAGCCTTTCTGACTCGCAGAGTTAGGCAATAACCCCTTTCCTGTTTTCTTTATTTATGCCCTGTCAAAGGAAAAGGCATTGCCAAATACTTGCATATTCCATGAATTGCTGCATTTATCTGTTTATTTTAGGTAAGGTGGATTATTCTGATGCATGTAGCCAAAATGAATGTTCGCAACTGGAGCAGCATAGGTGGGGGTCTTCTGACCTTGTGAACAGGCATAGAAAGTTGGTTTTTTTTTTTAATATCAAAGCTGAATGCAACAGCTTTTGCTGTGTTAAGGGGAAAAGGACAATGAAAACAAAATAGCAGACTTTTTTTCTCTGTGATGTAAATTCATGTTGGCAGCTTTGCAGTTACCACTTCCTACCAGGGCTTGAAGTGATCTTGGGTGCAGACAGTAGAAAACACAGACTCAGTTGGCTCCAAAGCCAGAGAGCACTACAAGGATTCTTCCTACTGTTACAGCTCAGTATTAGTCTCCTTTACCACCAGGAATAATGCAAGTAATAAAATTTGAACATTGGGCCTTTTAAGGAACATATTTATCTATCTATGGTCTCAACCAAAAAACTCCCCAATCTTTCCACTTCGAATCACTACCAGCATGGATTATATAGGGAAAACCAGGAAGAACAGTCCAACTGTATCACGCCAAATTATAGTGTCTTTGCTTTTTTCTAATAAAATTAGACCAGTTGGTAAGTTGCTCAGTTATGCCTTAGTTGCTTCCTCTCACTGAAATGTGTCTCCAGCCACAAAAACTACACTAAAAGTCAAAGCTGCTTTCAACTTTCATCCTTGAGTTTGGAAATGAGGAAGAAAAGCACAAATGATGTCTCTTTATAATCATTTACATAATTATTAAGCAGTAAAATTGGATTTCATTGCTCTTAATCGAAGCTGAAAACTGAGCAGAATGTTAACATGAAACGTACCTATTTGCAGTGGGTCACTGGCATCCACAGCTTATCAAGCAACCTGCTGCACGTTGAAACCAGACTTTCTTTAGCTCCTCCTGGAATTTCAAAACCCTTACAGTTGTTTGCAGAGAAGTACCTGTTTGCTTTCCATTAAGCAAAGCAACACAGTGCAGACTGGTATCTGGCTCAGATGTGGATAACTTGGAGTTATCCACAACCATTAACAGTTGGCTTAAACCAAACTGGTAAGATGGGTTTTCTTTTATCTTTTCCGCAGCTTCCTGGTTCCGCTATCCCTTCTGTGTCCATACCATGGCCCTGTGATAGTTTGAGCAGGGCTTAGTTTTTTTGCTGCATCATCTCCCGCTGGCTGTAAGATTGCTAGTCTTGGCACAGAGGGGCAATTGAGAAACCTTGCTCTGGGGGCAGAAGAGAAAGTGAGCTAGTGACAGCAGAGCCATAGCTTAACCTCTTTTTGTCTGAAGGTACCTGTGGAGGAATATATTGTAATGTTGGTTCTGGCTAGTGAAAAAAGCTCACATTTTGCCCTGTGTAATACAGCCCTCCATGTTTAGGTAACCCACAGGGATAGTCCTCTTAAATAAAACAGATAGAACATGAATTGGTAGATGATAGGTACATCCATATGGACAGGAGCAGGCTGCTGTTCACTTGCTACCTTCACTTTTGTTTTGAAGTCTAACCTCCAGTGTTCTTGCAGCAGTAAGAAAACCAGATTCAGGCTCCAGGTGTCAAGGCTGTGCTGCCTTCCTTCATGGGAATTAGGGTTTTTAAAAGAATAGCTAATGAACATGGTTTGTTTCTGCACTTGGATCAGTGACTTGTTATGCAGTCAAAGAGTAGCTCCAAGGCCCCCTCCATAGGCTGTGTTCCCATACATAATATAAGTGTTCTTTGCCTGGGTATTGCTCTCTCTTCCTGCCCTTTTCACTGTCTCTATGCTAGTCGTGTGTCCAATAGTGTATCTTTCCTCAGTCATCCTTTCCCAAGCCTCAGGAGTATTTAATGTGTTTAATCTCTTCTCGTATATTTGGTATTTCTTTGAACATTTTCTAGTTGAAGTATCTTGTTTTCAAGGCAGGAGTCTGCTGAAGATTGTACAGCAGTGCTTACATGTTTCCCTGTTGTTCCTTTCCTGGTAATCTATCTTACTCTTTTTGTTTTCTGACTGCTATTGAGCACTGAGCTGATAAAATTGGTGGTTTGCTTTTTCTTTCCTGTGCTGATAGCTTTGCATCCCTCTGCCTGTGCAGTTAAATTTCTTCATACTTGTGCATTGCTATGTTTATTTATGGCTGTTGCATTTAACCTATGAAATTATTACCATCCACTCAGGATTTAATGTTTTTTTGTGGTCAGCTTTCCTTCATACAACACTGAATAATCTGGTATAGCTAATAACCTCCTTTACTGTTTTGCTCCCATCATTTTTTGTACATTTTTCTCTTTATCCCCTGACAGTGTCTGGCTGGCCAGTTATTGCTGGTTGCTGCTACATATGGCTGCTTGTCACCTTTTATCTCCTTGATGCTAAACAAATATGGCAGGCACTAAGTTTCATGCAGGTTAAAAGCACAGACAACTTGGAAACCCTTTGCAGATGCGTTCCTCTGTTAGCCAACAGGATGAATCTTCCTGTCACAGTGTACAAATACAACTTCAGGTGCATCAATGTTAAAGGAGAGATCAGCCAGCAAATAACCTCAGGCTGCATTATCCTAGTTTTTTGCAGGGAGTGGGTTGTATCTTTTCTGAACTTCTGGAAACCTTTGTTCCCCAGGCACTTTAACTGGATCTTAGGGATGCTGAAAATGCTTTTTCTCCTGTTTCTTCCTTGGCACTCCCAAGAAGCCCAGCACTTGACTTTCTTGCATGCTTGCTAGTTTGTAGTATGATAAAGCAGGTAATCAATTGGTTTGAAAATAACCCCTCTCTTTTGCCACTTCTGGTCCTCAGTGACTCTTGAGTCCATTGAACTGCACAAACCACCCACAGCCTTTGGAGAGGTCACACAAGCATTGCATCTGGCACAGGGTGGGTCACTTGAGCAAGGAATGGAGACCAGGATCTTCCTCTGGTAACTTCCAGCAGTTATATTAAGTCAGGCTATCCTATGTAGCCTCATCTTCAGTTGCGTGAAGCTGATGATATAGCAGGAAATTAGCCTTTGTTGAGGGAAGGGGCAGTGCCCCTTTTGGCAGAATTTGGGACTGATGCCAGATTGGAGGAGATGTGTAACCAAGGTGCAGGTTACACTTTGGGACAGGTAATGTTGATTCACTGAGTCTTACTCTTAAAAGTAACTTGCTGAGGACAGCCAGAGCTGGACAGAAGGGACTGATTTGTCCCTTCTGTTTTTTCATTCTTTTTTGTAAAAGATCAGGAAAGGAAAATTTTGCTTAAGTATACATGGGAGAATTCT
Organism: Falcunculus frontatus; assembly: GCA_013398115.1. Taxonomy (NCBI): domain Eukaryota; kingdom Metazoa; phylum Chordata; class Aves; order Passeriformes; genus Falcunculus; species Falcunculus frontatus. The sequence continues at coordinate 1,380,326 of VZRV01002858.1, forward strand.
TTTCTTTTTCAAGAGAAGAGTTTTGATTTTAAGTCTCAGTTCAAAAAAGCAATAGAGAGCCTTCCATCTTCTTGTGGGACTGAGTCATACTGAAGACTGCAAGGTCTCTTCTAAGATCTTGCGTGCCGAAATCATACACTGCAATTTCTTGTACAGTGCTAGATTCTCTGTGTTTCTGCATCTAACCAGTCCTCAGCCTACTGTTTTCAGGATGGTAGACGTGTCTGGGATTAGACCACTGGCTGTTCAGTGTTCCTATGACGTGGCATTCATTGTACATTCAATGGAATGTACTCTTGTATTCCCTTTATTTTTTTGTATCTAGATCAAGAAAAATTAAATGCACAGTATGAACTGTTTCACCATTAAGTTATTTAGACACTTTCTTCAAGCAGACAGAGTAAATACAGGCTGAAGCAAGTCTGGCTATTCTTCCTTATTTTCTTAACCTGCTATACATTTTTGTTGAAAGGTAGAATACTTTGGCCGCACAGTGAGGTAAACTGATAAAAACTGAAATATGAGCTGTATTGATCAGTGAATTAGCTCCAAAATGTTGCTTCAGTGCTGTTTCCTCATTAAAATAATTAATATTTTTTTCAATTCTGTGAACAGTGCATTCTTCAGCCTGTTGATTCTTCTTTTTACGTGTTTTTCTCCCTCTTCTGCCAGAATGGAGTCATGTCTGGACTGATGCAAATGCTGCTTCTGAAGGTTTCTGCTCATATCACGGAACAGCTGGGAATGGCGCCAGGAGGAGAATTCAGGGAGGCTTTCAAAGAGGTGCGAACTTGAAATGGCTTTTCTGAGGTCAGATTACTGGCCTTTTGCTTCCAGAATTGAACTTAATAAAACCATTTTGTTATTGCCTAGAAAAGAGCACTCTGGCCATACCTCTGCTGAAGCCACTGAAGTAGTAAAAATAATTTTTGACTTCAAAATTTACCTTAAGGTACACAGATCTGTAGACATGAGTGGTATGAAAGCAATTCCAAAAAGGCTTCAAATTATAAGGGTTTTTCCTGATGATATTTCTGAAAACATTTGTTTTCTATTAATAATTTAGTTCCATTTAAACAATTGTTTTTGACTTCTGAATATTGATCTTGGTCCCACTGTTGGTGGTCAGGATTTCAGGCTGTAAAAACCAGCTCTAAAGGATTAATGAGATCTGACACATTCCATTCGTCTAGAAAAACTGGGGAAGTGAAATATCTGATTGGTCTGTTAGTCCTATATGGTCTTTTAACATCACCTTTTGTGCTACTGCCAGCAGTGATACCTGGAACTAAATAGTAGCTGTGTATCACACTACTTTTTTTTTTTTGGTCTGGGAATACTGGGACACTATTTCCTGTGTATGTATCCATCTTGCAGACTGTATCTTGGTATTTTTATGTAAATTATGTACTACTAAGGAAATCTGAGAGAACATTGCTGAGAAAGAACCTGGAATAATTTGATGTCTTTATCTTTAATAAAAAGAAAACTTCTTCAAGGTGTATTTTCTTGAGCATTCCAGACCAGAATGAAACATTTTAAGCATTTCCCATTTTAAGTGGGAAAGAAAAAAAGATAGCTCTGTCCCATTCTAAAGTGATTGCTGGAAATTTTTAAACAACTATGCATGGAAAGAATTTTTTAGAAATTCTGTTCTGTGCTAGAATTTGTCAGCGTGAGCTACAGCCAAGTCTCACCTCACATTATCACATGGTATCTGGCATCAGTTATTGTCTCATGAGCTCTTTCTTTAATATATTTTACCATGACCAACTGAAAGATTAATGATCCTGACAAATCCTAGGTGAAAGCAAAATGATGACAGTTGTTTCACCTCAGACTTTATTCAGACTCAGAGACATATTGAGCCCCATTGTCACCTTATGTAGTAATAATCAGAAGCTTTCTGCTTCAGGAGAAGTAACCTCAAGGGTGAGGCATTACAATGTAATGGTTTTTACTTTAGTACCTACTACATTGTGTAGTTGATTTATTCCTTTATGAAGTAATGTAGTAGTATTTTGTAAATTTTATTTACCACAAAGCCAAAATATTTTTTATGTTGAAGTATGACACTACTTGCTCTTTTTTAAGATACCTTGTATAACACAATAAATCCTTAACATTCATTAATAAGAATGTGCTGTGCTGCATTATGAAATGTTGACTTGTTATTTGTATCTTCTCTTTCAGGCCAGTAAAGTACCTTTCTGTAAATTCCACCTTGGTGACCGACCCATCCCTGTTACATTTAAGAGAGCAATTGCTGCACTTTCCTTCTGGCAAAAAGTCAAGCTTGCTTGGGGCCTTTGCTTCTTATCTGACCCCATCAGGTATGAATAAGCACCCCATATGTTTTATGTTTGGGGTGTATTATTTAATTCTTGAGTTTGGCTTTAGTATGAGGGTACCCAACCTCATGCAATGAAATTTGAAGTTACTGAGAAGGATGAATACACAAACTACAATTATTGCAATAATATGTATTTTTGAAGTGAGAGCTGTCTTTCTCATCTTGTGTCAGCTCTTCCTTTAATTGTCTTTCAATGCATTACTTCCAGGTGAAGTGTAGGATTAGGTACTGGAGACTTCCTAGTATACTTATAAAAATTTTTTAAAATTATTTTTATGCTGAGAGTAACATCTTTCCCACCACTGTGTGTGGATATTGCAAATAAAAGAGAGTAAAGGCCTCAGTACAATAATTTGTATGTCCCTAAGAGTTCCACAGGTCTTAGGCTTTCTGTGCTAATTCACATCAGGATCAGGGCAGATTGAGAACTAAATCTGCTGTCTGAGCAGATTTTTGGAACAAGAGAAAACTTCAAGAGTCCACATGTTGTCCCCAGACTTCAGATTATTATTGCCTTTGTAAAGGTGCATTGTTATGAAGTCTTGCCTTATGTTACTATTTCTTGAACAGCCATTCTTGGTTTCCCCTGCCTTTCAGAGACATCCCTGGGCCAAGTTTGCATGCTCTTTCCACAAGCAGATGTGTGATAACTTACTTGAACTGCCTGAGAACACATGCACAGTTGCTCTCCTAAATTCAGCCTCCACCTACCAGACTTGCAGTGGTGTTAAAAGTGCCAAAAATGGATTCCCTGTGCACTTGGCCCCTGAATTTCAGTGCTTCTGTCCTAGCCTGTGGTTGGAACTCTGCAGCTCATGCAGTGACATGTGGCATTTTTACAGGCTTTTAAAATAAAGCCAGGGCTAAAAAACTGTGGTTATGTTGATCAAACCTTCTGTTTTGCAGTTTTAACATTTACGTAATTGTAATTTCCTGTAAATACTTGATGTTAGATTAATCTGTAAAATGAGCTTGACCATCTTTTAAGCCATTAACTATAGTTCATGCAGCAAGTAAGTTTTCTTACTACTACTTATCTAATACCAGCATGAGACAGTTTCCAGGCTTTTGGGGGGCATCCTCTTTCTGTGCATTTTCTCCCATTTTTTATCCATCCTAAGAATATTCTGGTTTTCAACTGCAGTATTAATGTTATTACAGTAAATGCATGCTACCTTCCTGCTGAAGCTTGGCAATAACATTTCAGTTATTGTTGTACAGTTGATTTTTAAACATAAAATGTGGATAGAGGTTGAAAACAAAAGGTATTTAGTTCAGAAAGTTATTGGGTAGAGAGGGACTATTGTACATCAACAGCCATCAACATGAGATTCCATGGAAAATGGAGTAATACTTCAACATCAGAATTGTCAGTCTGTTGATGGTTCTGGATGTGTTGAAAGCTAGCATTTCTCCTCTCAGTTGCTGACATTTGTAGTGTCTTTTCCATCTTGGAAACTAAAGGAAGCCTGTTTAACATCGTTCTTTAGTAGACAGTGATGCCAAACCAGATAGTTTCATTGCTGCAAGCTATGACCCACAGCTAGGGGTGCTAACAGAAGGGTTTCTAGTACCTATGAAAAGAATAAAAGCTCATTACATTTACTCCTGCAGTTCTTATTTTTCATTTCCTGCCCATTTGCTGTTCTTCTGGGAATTGGTTTATAACTTTACCTTCCCTTCTGGAGACCTGTGGCTGACACTAGGAACCTGCAGATCTCTTTCCATGTCCTCAGACTGTGCCTCAGAGTGTGCCTCTTTTGTTCCTTAAGTAGAGTCTGTGTGTTCAGTGATCAGATCTGCTTCCTTGGAAGAGCTCTGTGTAGGCTCTGCTAAGCTTATTAATACACCCTGAAAGTGGGACACCGTAGTAACTGTTGCCTTTGAAGCCCTAGTGGCTTTGCTGAGTTGAGTTGTCAGCTTTTAAAGTGGGAAGGGAGAAAATCCAGTTGAACTGGCTAAAGGCAAGTGACCTCTCTTCTTTCCCTTTCCTTCACTATAGAGGCCTTGTTAGGTATCAAGTTTTACAGGTTTATGGAGATTATTTTCCTTCTGGAGAGGAAAACGGGGGGAGGAGAACTGTAGACTGTGTTTAGGTGGATAATGTGTGTAACGCCCAATTGTTTTTATTCATTGGTTTGTCTGTGTTGACCTTTAAAAGCCGAACAGATACTGAGAAAACTTACCTTTCTTTCAGTAAAGACGATGTGGAGAAATGCAAACAGAAGGATTTACTGGAACAGATGATGGCAGAAATGATTGGAGAATTCCCTGATCTTCATCGAACAATTGTCTCTGAACGAGATATTTACTTGACCTACATGCTGAAGCAAGCAGCAAAGCAGATAGAACTACCTCGAGCTTCAGAAAGTAATTGTTTTAAAGCAGAGATTATAACCAGCAAGGTGTTCTTTGTGTACTGGTCCAAAGTCCAGGTCTCAGGAAACCTGGGATGTTCTGTTCACAAATGCCACATATCACATACAGTGCTTAAAGATCTCAAAGATACAATGCTTAAAAAACTAAAAAGGGGTATTACTCTTCTGTTGAAACCACCTAGAGCAGTAGACTCTTAAGTTATGTTTCCTTTCTCATTGTGCTATTTAAAACTGGAAAGTACTAATTAGCCAGACAACTATTTCAAAAGGCAGGGATCCGGTATGTGACAGCACAGCATGGGACAGTCATCTATCTCACTTGCTCCATTATTTCACCTAATCAATTGTTGTCACTGGCTGCTGAGGGACTCATTTCTTGATAAGTTGATTCTCTAATTTCAGTACTCTTCATAGTTTTTTTTTTAATTATAAATTGGGCTGCTAGGAACTTTGATCTGGCAGTAATAATCATATGTGACTCTGCTGTTTCGGCAAGGTATAGGCATACAGAAAAGTTGTATTTCTCTAATCTTTGGAAATATTCTGCTGGCATATGTGATCTGCATGCCCTCCCTATAGATAAGCATACTGAGGTATGTTACCTCTTAATATCTTAAGATAGTGTTTGTCATCACTTTAGTGCAGAACTTCTGTTCTAGTTGCAGTTCTGATTTAGAGCAACCCTAGAGCAGACTGAGAAAAGGAAAATTTAAAAAAAACCCAGTTTGGTGTGTGTGTGTATCTATATATATATATATATATTAAAAATAGTTCTAGTGTTTTCAGTACAGTTTTGTTCCATTTTTGGGTTGTGCTGCTCTTCACATTTTTACTTTTTTTCTGGAAAAATCAAGGGTGGATATTTAAAGCAAGATAGTGGAACTTGTATTTTATATTTATGTATTATGTAGAATTTTTCCCATAGGAAAGCAGCCTGATTATTATTACTTAGAAAGTTTTTTGTGAATTGTTTTTATTGTGGCATGGTGCTATATTTTTCATTGGGGAAAACTTCCAGGAACCACATTTTGGATGTTGTGAAATTTGGATGGTAGATGGGAGGTGTGAGGGCGAGAGCTGGCACATGTTGCCTTGGTCGGATGGTAGCTGGCTGACTGCTGCCATGTCACTGGCCAGGCTGTTGCTGAGGCAGGTCTCTAACAGTGACCTTCACAGGGACAGGTGTGGTCTCAAGCGTCGTTCTCTGATTGTGAGCCCAAATCTTGTCACACTTTGTGTGCCAGGTGCCACTGTCCAAAGTGGCGGAGAAAGTTCTCTGTTCAGGAGACGGCAAAGACGAGGGGTGTTCCTCATAAGCAGCACAGAAACATGGCCTACACAGAGAAGGAAAGAAATTAATTTAGTTTGCATCTGCTGAGCCTTTCACCCTGAGGCTGGAGTATGAACACTGGCCAGGTCTGTGTATGAAATAAATGATTCCTGAAAATGCAGAAGCTGTGCTGACTTTTCCGTACTTTCAATGAAAGAGGCATTAGGTGAGATGAGTATGTAACAACGGGGTTTCAGTATCTGATAGTAAAAGCCCCTGTGTCTTGGAAAAATCAGTTTTGTAATCTCACACATTGCCTATTTATTTATAGTATGAAATTAGTTCTTTTACAGATATGTTCCTTTCTCTCCATCTCTCTTTCTCAGATGAACCTAGAAAATATATCCCAGCTGTTGTAGTTGGTGTTGTTGGAATGGGTCATGTTCCTGGAATTGAAAAGAACTGGAATTCTGACTTAAAGATCCAGGAAATAATGAGGTAACAGTTGTCCTTTCCTGCATGTTGATGTAACAGCATCTCCTGCTAAAAACACAGCTTCTTTTTGGTTGTTTGTCACAGCTTGAAGAGGCATCTCTACTGTCATCCCTGCCCTGTCAGCTCACTGACTTGCTGTGCAGTGCTTTCAGATTATGCTTACAGCAAAGAAAAAGAAAATATCAAAGCAAAAAGTAAATATTTGAATGTGGAGGGAAGTAGAGATGAGAATATGCCCTTGTCTAGAAAGAAAATTAATTGGTCCTCATTTAAGTCTTCCAAAATGAAAATTCAAATGAGGGCTGTAGAAGATGGTGAAAACAGAACAAGGCTTTTAGTCTAACCTAGGTAAATATAAATCATTGGATTTAAAGCTTTTGTTTTGTCAGGACACTGCTGACTCTGGCAAGCTTAGTGTCACAGTTGCTTGTAGCCTATTTTTAACTGTATATGTAAGTAATGACTTGTTTTAATGTGCATACCTAACTAATTATGAGCTGGTTTAAGCCATGTATCTGGCGAACTCTTGCTTCAAAGTACCTATTAAAATACATGTATGTGCTTTGTAAAAGACAGAATTGAAGCACCAAAGTATTTAGACTGTGTATCCCATAAAGCCACAAAGGTCAGGACTTTAGAAATACAGGAGAGATTATAATACAACCTGGTAGTATTGGTCTGTGGTGGTTTAGGATTACAGAGTCTTTCAAATATTGCCACTTTATTTATCACATCCATTTATTCTGTTTGTGTAACCACTTCACCCATCTCTTCAGAAGCTGTGAAAACCAGAAGAGAGTGACATCCACATAAATGGTATATTTAGACATCTAAAATATGATTTAGAGAGACTTTAGTTAAACTTGTCTGGATAAAAACATGTATATTTCTAATTTTTCTCTAATTTTTAAGTTCATGCATTGAACCCCACTCCAAGCAGACCTTACTGTCTATCACAAAAGATTTTGAGCTGGAAAGGATGTACAAAGATCATTGAGTCCAACTCCTAAGTGAATGGCCCATACAGCGATTGAACCTGTGACCCTGGCATTATTAGCACCATGCTCTGACCAGCTGTTAATTGATTTTTTTAAAATTGTGGTGAGGGATTAGAATTGAGAAAGAGTAGGTAGAGAAGCATATAAGAACATGTAAAAGGGAGCCTTTACACCATTCTTGGTTCAATACATACGCTTTTTTTACACTCTCCTGTATCTTGCTGTAATGTGCAAAATCTTACCAGTGATAACTTTTCCCTAGTTTGAGCACAGGGATTTAAATTCAGTCTAATTGTATCCTAATCTCAGAACATCTAACCTGATTTGAGAGCACCTGGTGTTTTTGCACTACCGTTAATCAGTACTTCTGAGTACATTAGAAACTTTTTCTGATTAAATAAATGATAACCTGAGGCTTCTTTGAAACAATATATGGAAACTTCTGGGTCGCTTGTGGGGGCATTATGAGTTGCTGTGGGTGCAGGGCCAGCTGAGCTGCTGCAGAGCCTGTTAGTGAGGGTGCAGGGCCGTGTGTGCATGTGGCTGTGCTCTCAAAAGTCAACGTTATCGGGAAGGTGGTATTAACTGTTTGCTTCATAGCCAGCAGCGAGACTGCTTGAACGTTTGGGGGTAGACCTGGTGTGCATGTTGTCCTCTGCCCTCCTGGTTCCAGGTGGCCAGTGTAGAGAGTTCCAGGCTGCTCTGTGAAAATCTCAATATTCACTTTTCGTATTCTTCAAGAACTCTGGATATTGACTTAATTATTTTGGTAGGGTGATGGACAAGTCAAGGTTCCTAGCTATTAAGAAGAAAAGCCGTAAGTAGAAAAGGCTTTGTTAGTGTTTGTTAATATTTATTGTTATTTAATTCGTATGTAGCCCTTGAACATGAAAGAATACATTGTTCATTCATGATGCATCTGTTACCTGAAAATTTCCCTCACTATAGAGAGGAGGGGGAGAAAAGATCCTTTTTTTTTTTAATTGGAAAATGCCTGCTGTTTCCAGCTATGCAAATATTAATACTGCTTTCTACCTTTTGTTTTGTTTCAGTGTGCCTCCTCCATCAACTTCAAGTAAGATTTTCAAATTTGTTTTAAAAGCAACAGTTTTTGGACTGCTGGGATATGGCTGCTACCGAATAGGTCACAGGACAGTTCAGTTTGTTCTCTCAATGCCAGCAACACAGAGCTATCTTCAGAGGCTGACAGAGGTGCCTCAGCAGTGAACATCAAGTGGAGGCTCTGTGTGAAGAAGGTGGCTGAAGAAAGGGTGATGGAGGCAACACGTGAACTGGACTGAAGGATGAGGATTCTAGCCAGAGTTGATTGATGCTGAGCAACACTCAATCACTATATAATAAAAGATTTGATACTAAAGTTACACCAGCTATGATCTAATTAATAGTTTTGATTCTTGGTAGGTGTGTTGCATGAAACCAGATGATTCCAGACTGAGGTAAAAGAAATGTGTATGCAAATATATATATATATATATATATTACTGATGATGTAGTACAGGCAGCTTAAAGAGTGTGTGTTCATGGCTCCTTTTCCAGAGGAAAGAACTACACAAAGTAATCTAATCAGCTGCATCTCCTCTGAAGTTCAGGGACACTTGAGTGATTCTTCGCTTTTTTTTCTTCGGTATAATAATAATACCAAGTGGTTGTTTCTGGTGCCAGACACTTTTACACATAATTTAAAAGGACATCTTCTCAATGTGCATTTTATACTTAAAACATTTAGGCTTTTTTTAAACTTAAGAGCTTTCCAGAAATTTCAGAATTGTACAGGCTGTCATACGTACATGGCTCAAACTTTTACAAGCCTTACTGAAGAACGGGAATGTTGCCTTCAGATTGCATCCCTTATTACCACCATGAGTTGAATTGTCTTTCTCCTGCATAGAGGAGGTATAGCCACCCCATCAGAATGCAATGTGGTTTGTGTCAGATGTTTACAGGACACTCTGTTCCTTTAGATTAGCTTATTTAAACTGTATTATTTAGCCAAATCCTGCGGGTTTCAGTATTGTAAATTTAAGAGACTAGAACTACTGTACAATTTACTTTTGTTTCTCAGACCTTTCATATTTGGCATAAAAAGCCTGGAATTAACCTGCCCCTTGTTTTTGCTACATGAAAATATTTTATTTATCAATGTAATTTCTCGGTGGATGAATATTTTAATCTATTTAATAAGAAAGCAGTATTCAATTTAGTTTTTCAACCAACTGTAGCATTTTATTTGGATTACCTGCTATTTATACATAGAATTATGGGTACTAGACTGCTGTTATTTTCTTTTTTAATTATCCAGAGCAGTCATCCATCATCAATCTATTTTTTTTTTTTTAAATCCTAGGTTCATATTTCACTGGAATTTTTTGGTACCTTCCCTTTATACAGGAATGTCAGTGATTGTAAAATGCCCTTGGCAATCAGCTAATCCAACAACACAGATAACATTGTCATATCGAAGTTAACCCAATGTATTTGAATTGAAGAGTCCCGTTTGCTCCTCAGGCTCGTAAACAGTTGCTCATTGCTTAAAGTGAGGTTTTTATCTGTATTAATTTCTTTTGGGAGTGAAAGATGGGAACCAGTGTGTGAGGCAGGAGGAGAAAAAGGTGATGTTGTGTTTTGTGTTTGTGTTTTTTCAGTTGGTTCAATAAAATCCAGAAACCACTTTTAATAAGGTGTATTTCCAAAGCCTTGTGTTGGAAATGGTCCCGTACAGCCTTTTGTTTGCTGAAATATGTAACATGTATCTTCTGTACAGTGTTGTCTTTTTCAAGCTTTTAAAGTTAAGGGTCTGATGCTCCTCTCTGATGGCACTGACTTTGCTGGGAGCTGGTCTGTCCATACAACCTGATGCTTTTCTGCCTTGCATTTTGAAAACTTAATGAGTTCCAGTGCAGAAAATTATTAAAGTGCATGTTTATCTTTAAACTTACTGAATCTAACCCAGCTCTGCAGAGCTTTTAAGATGATGCAAGGTGCTTTTCTGGGTCTGGGCCTTACACGTGTCCAGGGAATAAACCTTAGCAAATGAGAATGACAGCAATTCATGCTTCTAGGACAGAAAGTGTAAATGATAATACAGAAGACAGTGGGGCAGGTCCTTTTATTTTCTATTTATCAGTGCTTAAGAAACCACCAGCCATCTCTAGCAAGAGGAAAAGCAGCATTTGTAAACAATTTAGAGAAGAGTAGAGTGACTGCCTGAATTTTGATTCCTGTTTTTTAAAAATATTTAATGTATTGTTTACAATTACACAGTCCTATTTGAATAATTCTATTACATTTTATGTACATTTTTAAAAGATGAAAACAAAAGCTTAAGCTCACTCTTTTCCTGGCTTTACTGACATACCAAAATGTTGTTCTGTTGGTTGTTTTCTTGAGAATATTTAGCTGGTAGAATTAAATATATGGATATTTTGCTTTAAATTATCTACGGATTTTTAAAGTATCTGCAGATATTTTAAAAACTCTGTAGATCTTTGATATCTGTGCTCAGGTAATTTTAGACAAAGGAAAACAAATCTAAGGTAAATTTTTGACAGGAGCCTTAATCTTGGGTGGGACTAATGCTAAATGATTGTCATGGAGCATTCTTGCAGACTTAATGTTACGCTTTTTAGCCAAAAGTGATTACCATCTAAGGTGTCCATTCATTATTCAGTTATTCTCTCCAGTCAGTACCTTAAGTCTATTGTTTCAATCTATTTTTTTTTTTTCACAAAGCATATCAGCAGATTCTTCAGGGAACCTGTTAGTGGATGGAGAATTTGCAATTTATCTTCCCACTGTTGCAAATTGGCAGATCATATGCATGCACTGTTTACTCAGTGACACTGGAAAGTGATGAATTTGCAGAACTAAAAATTCTATGAATCCGTACACAGATTCTTGATGTTGTATATTCAGTGTTGTACTGTTTATATAACATAATCAGTGTTTTAGGTCCATTCTTTTCCGTTCTAGTCAGTCCTTTCAGTGTTACCAGCATCCTGTAAAATTAAAGTATATGTTGAATTGTCCCAGCCCCACCTCAACCTTATGAAGCCATACTGTATTTTTTTTGGTGACATGTACATCTGTTTTATGCATTTGTACATGTGATGTAAATTTGAAGTATTTTTAACAATGTGTGCCTTTACTCTAAAGTGATTTAAAGTAAACAGCAGTATGTTGTATTATATAAAAAATAAAATATTTTAACCACCATTTCTTTTGAAGGCATTTATTTTCCTAATTAACCAGTATTTTTATTGAGAGCAAACTGGTTAGCTAGATCTAGTACAGGATAATTCCACCATCTAATGCATTTTCCTGGAGGACATTAGTTGAACTAAATACCTCCTGCTGAGGGGCATCTGAGTGTAATGCTGAAGCAGGGAAACTAGTTTCTCTACCTACCATGTGTAATTGGTAAAGAGGAAAAGGATGAGTTTCCCTGTCCTGCTGAACACACAAGGAAGGCTGTCTGCTCAACATGAGTACTTAAACTCAGAGTCCAGAGTTAGGCATGGTGAGTTGATTTTGTCGTTGTTGTTTTTTTTTTATGTCTCCAGTACTCAGTCTTGCAGGGAGCTGACAGCCTTAGTCCCAGTCCAGCAACGTGCTCCAGCATTGGCTTAACATCAGGCACCATTGTTTGTGCTTCAAGTGCTGTCCTCCATGTGGGAAATAAAGACCCTTTAAGTGCAAAAGATGTTGAATGAGTGGCAAAGAGCTTCATCTTTTAAACTGATACAGGTAAATCAGTATGACCATTACTTTAAAAAAAGGTATTAATACAAAGGTGCTGTATTCATACTTAAAGTAACTATATATGGTAAGCTGTATTCCATACAGATAATGTACCATCTGTTTGTACCCTTTGTCACTCAGTGGTCTATCTTTTTTGATTGTGTGTAAAGTGAAGCGCAGCCCATTTTTCCTTGATCAGGCAAAGTTCCCTCCAGTTGCAATTGGAGCTGTGGCTGACAGGAATTGCTGGGTAAACCATTAGGGTGGAAGAAAAAACTGAACACTAGTGCAGTAGTGTCCCTGGGAGTGGCAGAGGATGCTGCACAGCAGCTCGGCTCTGGAGCAGTGCTGGGTCAGGCAGCCTCAGGTGGCACTCAGCAGCTTGCCTGCTTTGGGAGGGTATCGTTCACCAGCATGACACTGCACACTGCTGGCCCATGTCACGTTTGAGGTGTCTTTTCTATACCAAATACGGAACAAAATTTTAAAATTGACTTTTTGAGGTGGATTAAAATGTCTGGGTTTCCACTGGAAGTTGTATTTCTGTGTGTATTGTAAAATATCTAAAAAACTGAGAAATATATCAAGTTACCTCAAAGTGCCAGGCAGTGGGAACCACACATGGAAAAGAAACAGCCCATTATCAGTTGTGTAACTCTAAGATATTCATGTCTGTATTTCCCTGTTTCTAAAACTGAAATAAACTTTTAGACTTGAGTGTTTTAAGACTGACATTTTTGTAAGATGTGGGAGCTTTTAAGTATTGCCAGGAGAAGGGTCACTCTTGTGGCTCTGACTAATGGACAGACTTCAGTGGGGTGCTGAGCCCATGCTGTGGAAATGCACATGGAAGACATCAAGCACAGAGCAAAAGTAGCTCCAAAGATACACAGCTGAGATCAGTCTACTGACTCTTCAGGTGAAAAAATGCACCAGCTGTGTATGTCCTCACACCAGCAGGTCTCGAGTGTCCATGTGTATGTGAGGAGACCAGGAACAGCTGAAGCAGCTGTCCTGTTCAGCAGGTCCCAACTGAAGAAGCTGGCTGGGTGTTGTCTAATTATCCTCTCCCTTGTAGCTTGCCTTGTGCCCACTGCAGAGTGGAGCATTCTATATTCCAGGGAGGCAACAGCAGCAAAGATGGGGCTACCTTTAGCCACACTCCCAGTAGAGAAAAGGCTGGGAGCTGGGGGGGTGTATGCTCTTTTCCATCACAAGACCTTGTTCTTTGAGTCCTGACACCTGGCCTGGTTCTAGCTCCTCCTTGGGTAGCTCCCTGCTGGGGGCGACCGTGCTGAGAAAGTGAGCAAACACTTGCTTTCGCTTGTTGGATGTTTTGTCTATCGGTTTGTGTAGTACTACACAGAAAAGCTACTTTCACACTTGCCTTATCCAAGATACTTGGTACTTGTATATCATAACTAATGCATGAGGAAAAGCGGGAAGGATCAGACCTAAAAAAATAAAGAAAGAAAAGAAAAAAAATTTATCCCAGCTGAGAGATATTCTTCAGTGGTAAGATCTTAAGATGTCCCTGAGTCTGGCTACAGAGGTGATTTACAAACTGGACAAAGTAATGAAAAATGATATTAGACGGGGGTGGTTATTAATGTGATGTGTCTCTGCAGCAACTAAACTGCACATCTGCTTTCTCCAGGGCCAGAAGGAGTGTTCTGTGCCTAGAGCTGTGTGTGGGCAAGCCTGGCAAAGTTGCTCAGGGCTTTAAGTTTGTACAAGTGCAACACGGTTCTGGGTGTGCACCACATGTCACTGGGCAGCTCCTCTCCCCCTCCCAGCTGCCATCCCCATGTTGTCTCTCACCTTATGGTTACACCCCAGTTCTTTAGAGTTGCGACTCACTGTTGAGTTTAGCTGGAAAGTACAAGTAATAATAATAATTTAGTGCCATCTACTGTCTGCAGATGGCTTACCTACTATGTCCGGGTTTAAGCGGAGGCATCCACAGGACCCTTCAGAGAAGGTAAGCGTGCACACCTTGGAGAGGTTTGGTATTGACTCACCAATGTGGTACCTGCAATTAATTGAAATAACACAAACAAGGAGCATTCTGAATAAATACTGACTTCTGGCATACATTCGTTTATCTTTTTCCTTGTGGGTGCAGCGCGCCCGCGCCCTGCTGACGGCTGCCGCCGGCCGCCCCAAGCGATGCCTTCGAGCGGGCTGAGCCGCCCCGCCCGGGGCCAAGTTTTACCCGCCCGGGCCCAGCCGCGATCCCCGTGGGTGTCCCCATGGGCGGGACTCGCCGCGGCACCGCCCCAAGCCCGGGCGCATGGACGCGGTGCTGCGCAGCGCCCGGCGCTTCCCCCAGCGGCTGCTGCGGACGGCGGCGGGCCCGGCCCGGCGCGGCTCCNGGCCATGCAGCGGCCCGAGGGCGGCGGGGGCTGGCTCGGCGCGCTGCGCTTCGACAACCTGGCGCTGCGCTCGCTGCCCGTGGACGACTCGGAGGAGGGCGGCCCGCGGACCGTGCCCGGCGCCTGCTTCGCTCGAGTGCGGCCCAGCCCGCTGCAGAACCCGCGGCTCGTGGCCATGTCGCTGCCGGCGCTGGCGCTGCTGGGGCTGGAGGCGCCCGCGGCCGACCCGGCGGCGGCGGAGGCCGAGGCGGCGCTGTTCTTCAGCGGGAACCGGGTGCTGGCAGGCGCGGAGCCCGCGGCGCACTGCTACTGCGGCCACCAGTTCGGCAGCTTCGCGGGGCAGCTGGGCGACGGCGCCGCCATGTACCTAGGCGAGGTGCTGGGCCCGGGAGGCGAGCGCTGGGAGATCCAGCTCAAGGGCGCCGGCATCACCCCCTTTTCCCGGTAAGGCCCGGGCGGGCGGTGCCGGAACGGCCGGCGAGGCGCGGTTTGGGAGGAGCAGCGCTCGCTGTCCCATGCGGGGCTCGGGCGCTGTGCGGGGAGGACAGGGACGGGCTGGCCGCAGATCGCATTAGTGAGGGGCTGGTGCCGTGCTCAGGATCGTTCGCTGAGGCAAAGGTCATCTCTTAAGCCCTCGTGGTTGTTTGTTTTTTGTTTAACTTTGGCAGCAGCGAGTGTAATGCTTAAATGCCACATCAGGAGGTGGCAAAATTTTCCGCTGGAAAACAGGAGTGTAACTACATCTCCTTCAGTTGGCACGTTACTCCTGTCCCTGGTTATCCTCCTGTGCGGGTTCCCCCTTTGGGAGGGTGCCGACCATGATGACAGTGGGGAGAACAGTGTGTAATTGCTGCCCTGTGGCCCAACACGGATGGTATTTAAATGTGGGTGTTTGGTTGTGCTACTAGTCCTTCTCCCCACTCGGCCTGGCTATGGGAGGGAATAGTGGAAAAATCCCCAGAATGGCATACTGACCAAATCCCTGCAAGGAATGGGTGTCTTCATTAGTCACATTAGCCTTAAAATACTTCAAATATTTCAGGTAATTTTTTCTACTTGCATTTTCCCTATTTTCTGTCCCAGCTCTACACAGGCTCGGTAACACCTTAGTTTCATGTATGTGGTCCTCTGAAGGCCTTCTTCAGGCCTGTGAGGGTTAAGGAAATCCCAGATATGGTGGTAGCTTTGTAGATCTGCCCTGGGCAGCTCTCTTGCTTGCCTGTGGCTTTGTGCTGGGAGTGTGGGCTGAGAACTACCTGTGTCTGTTCCATTTGCTTAATATCTATTAAATAAGCTGGTTTGTTATCTTCTGTCTGTTTAGTTGGGGGTTTTTTTTTAGTGCAGCTGTTGTGCATGCTCATATTTAGGACCTCATTTCTAGACTGCTTACCCAGAAAGATCCGAAATAATATTTTTCATTGTATTTCATTTAATTAAGAGTAAACCATTGACTTGATATGAAATAAAATAGCTATAGCTGTCCAAATTTTTAAAAATTTTTGAAAGACTATTGCATCAATAAAACCAACAGAGTTAATTATTAGAAGGGATATGTGTACCTGGAAGGTTTATTCTCTTATGTGTGCTCTTCATTGCAAGTTGTTGTGTCCATCTAATTGAACTTTAACAGAAATTTGAAGGTCCGGCTTTTGTTTTCAGATCTGCCACTACTTTTTTGTGTGACCATGGATAGAGTATGCTTCTTCTAGGCTTTTGTTTCTCTGCTACTACAGAGGAGACAGGAGTTCCTGCCTTCATAGCCTAAAATCCCTCAATGTGTTCTTGCTGCAGACAAGCTGATGGTCGGAAAGTCCTGCGGTCGAGCATCCGGGAGTTCCTGTGCAGTGAGGCCATGTTCCATCTGGGAATACCAACGACTCGGGCTGGCACGTGCGTGACGTCTGACTCCAAAGTCGTCCGTGATATATTTTATGATGGGAATCCAAAAAATGAAAGGTGTACAGTTGTTCTGAGAATAGCCTCAACATTTATAAGGTAGAGGCCTATTTTGTTGATCGGTTTTGTTTTGGTTTTTTTCTTTTAAAACTAAGCAGTCTTTTCAAATACCATTTTAAGTGTATTTCCCTAGCAGCACCGTTTGTGTGTTTCTTGTTCTGGAGGTTTGTAACTTCTTTTGCTGGGCTGTAGGAAGCTGCTGTTCTTGCCCAGCAGATGGGATGGGCTGCTGTCTTTGCACTGAGAAAGATAAACACTAGGGATGCTAGCCTGGTAGAAGAAGTAAGTTCTGCAGATTTAGGAAGAGAGATTTTTCATGTTTATTCCTGTACAGAAGACATGTTTTGTTTTTTTTTTATAGTAGTAGTAGTGTATTATAGCTCTATTCTTAATTCCAGTTCCACTGTAGTACTGTCAAAGTTTGGGTGTAGTCTCCCTGCCTGAGAAGTGTCCGAGGTTCCTGCTCCAGCAGAAGCTATTAGGCATTTCAGGAAGTTGCATTTCAGGCTTCCTCTAAGGTTACAGAATAATAGAGGAAGGTGAGATATAAAGAATATGCGCTTTCATGTGTATGTGTATATTTGTGTATGTT
Organism: Falcunculus frontatus; assembly: GCA_013398115.1. NCBI lineage: Eukaryota > Metazoa > Chordata > Aves > Passeriformes > Falcunculus > Falcunculus frontatus. The sequence continues at coordinate 1,397,501 of VZRV01002858.1, forward strand.
CCTCTGTGTGTTGACATATCTGGAAAATATGTCTGGTATGCTTGATGTGCAGTCTAGTATTTAAAATAAGTCCAACTTCTACATATTTACTCAGGATAAGAATTTTTCAGTAGAAGGAGTTGTAAGAAACTTTAGTGAGCTGGTGTTCAGTACTGGCAGGGTCGGTCAGTTTAGTTACGTGTGGATGTAGGAGCTTCCTTGCACCGAGTCACTGAGCCTCACCACGTTCAGTGTAGGAATCTTGCAGGTCTTTTCTCTCAGTCACCTGAAGGATTGGTGTTAGGAGATGATGTGCTGTTACTGCAACAACAGTAAATGTTTTCATTACATGCAATATCAAATTATGTTAACAGTGTCAGATAATTCTAAAATGTGGTTTTATTTTGAAACAGATTTGGCTCTTTTGAAATTTTTAAACCTCCTGATGAATACACTGGACGCAAGGGCCCCAGCGTTGACCGAAATGATATTCGAATACAGATGCTTGATTATGTGATCAGCACTTTCTACCCAGAAATCCAGGAGGCTTATTCGGACAACAGTATACAGAGGAATGCTGCTTTCTTCAAAGAGGTAAGGAAGATCAGATTCTCTTCATAAATCCATACCAGTCATCTTTGGGAACTTCGTCTGCAAGCACAGATGACTGGAGTCAGTTAATACTTTGTATCATTCAATTGTCTGAACTCTTCTTTGAAGAAAGCACTTTTAGTAGACCCGCTTATTGATGAAAGCAGTGTTGGTATTGATCTAATCAGTGAAAACAGTTTAACCTTCCTAATGGTAAATCATGGTTTCCCTGCTTTGGGGGAGCTTCCAAAGGCTTGTCTTCATTTGCTGGGACTGTCTTAGACTGTGTGAGGGAGTTCTGGCTCAGACTGTCAGATGATGAGCTGATGATGCTGAGACATCACTTGCAAGGCATTGTTTTGTAAAATACTGAGAATGTTGAGTTTCATTTTCCCAATTGCAAACAGGAATGTTGACTGCAAATCAGTTTAACTTCAGGCTTTAGAACTGAAATGTTTAAAGGCAGTTCAGCATTCTTATAACTAGCGAGCAAACAGTAATTAAAAAATACCAGTGTCTTAATACTTGACTAATCTATGTAAAAGCTGTTGTGGTGCTTTGAAATCTGAAACGATCTCATGTGGACTGAGGGAATGGCTGCAGCATGATGCACTTTGATTACAGACCAGTAAGAGGTCAAGAGCCAGACTTAATATCTGACATTCTATCGTTTGGTTTCTTGCATTTTTTTTTCTCCTTTATCACAACCTGGGCATACTTGCATTAGTTCTTCAAAGCAAGCTGTGGCTTGGTTCACCACTGTGTGCCAAGGAATTTAACTCTGCTGGACAAGCCTTTTTTGTGTGAACAGTTGGGGTTGCTCATGAGAACTGTGGCTTGTCACCCACTCTGTGCATGTCCAGCTCTGTAGCTGGTGGCATGTTTACTTCCTGATGGCAGAAAAGTCATGGGACTTGGGGGACTTGTGGATGTGTGTGTATGTGCCCAGTCCTCTTTTTGCTTTTGGCTGCTTTTCCTGGCCCGGTTACTACTGGTTTCCTTCTCCATCCTCCCACCCCTATTCCTAGCATCCTTTTCTCATTTCCCCATATCCATTTTTTGTTTGTTGTGGTCCTCGTGCCACTGCCTATCCACACCCCATGTCTGTGCTATCATTGCCTCCTCATGTTTTCTCTCATCCTTAGGGGAGACTTTCCAGACTTTTCTCCACCTGAAAATCACCCCAGTCTCTTCTCTAATTGGACAAACACATCCATTAGCAGGGAACTGCTGTCACCTCGACTTTATCTTGTTTTATCTTTCTTTTTGCACTGTGGAGGAAATGGAGAAAAAGGTACAAGTGATTGCATTTCACAGCACTGTCTGGAAAGTAGACATCATTATCTGTACTTGTCAAATAATTTGTAGCTGTTTAAATTTCAATGAGCATGTCCTTCAGCTGGTACTCTTATTTATGTATACACCATACTTGACTTCTAGTTTGGCTAGCTGCGTGAAAATGTTGATGTAAAAGAATAAAGGTCAAAGAGGATGCAGAGCTGTCTCTTCATCATTAATACACCCCTCTTTGATTGGCACCCAAGCTTTAGCTGCTTTTGGGCACTCTCATTAGGAAGATTTCTTTTTACCAGAATGCTGGTGGTGTGTGATGCATCCATACAAGGCCTGCCTTACCACTGGAGTGCTTTCATCCCACCCCTGGTGGCCAGGATTTTTTTATTTTTAACTTTCACATTTTCCTGGCACAGAGCCATTGTGCAGGGTGTGCCTCTCTTACTGGTTTATGGCCTGAGTAATCAGTTTTGGACACATGTAGCTGTCTGCTGGCTTCCAGCTGCCCCATTGATCAGCGTTCAGGAAAAATGGGTAAAGTACCTGCCACGAGAATATTGGAAAAAGTAGAAGTGTGGGATCTCAAGGTGAACCAAAAGGTTCTGTTCCAATCATCATTTGTGCTTTTCATTACCTGTCAGGGCAAGATTTGTCTAATTTTTCTTCCTTACTTGACTGCATGTGTTTTTGAAAAAAAAAAAGGTAGAAAAAGGCGGCGAAAAATCTACTGAAACAATTCATAGATCAGTTTTTGAACCTTAATGAAATACACTGCTGCGTGGAGCAAGTAGTTGCTTTGAATTTCTGTGCATTGTTAGCTGTTTGGGAAGATGAATTATTTTATCTATTAAAATAATTTGATTTGAAAGTGTTAGCTAATGGCTATATAAAAGTTTTACTTACACCAATATAATAAAGTATTTGCAACTAGTTTTATTTGAAAACCATGTTAGCTTCCCGAATTTTAGATTTTTAGGGTTGTAGTTGACAGGTGGGTTAATGTATTTAAGTAACTGGGACTACTTTAAAATATTATACTATTTATTTGAAGGATGGGGCACATGCAGTGATTGTAGTCCCATAAAAATAGTTCTCAGTTAAGCAGTGGAAAATTTCTGATGAAACATGCATCCAGTGAAGAATTGCATTTAAATAAAATTGTCGTTCTTGCAATATTTTTATTTAAATTTGTGGGCTTATTTCCACTCTCAGAGCATCGAGAAATGCTTATCAGTGCTAAAACCTGTTGGCAGGGAATAGGTTTTTTTGTGTCAGCCCCTTTAGCCTCACTGTAAATCACCCCGACATACAAGGTAAACCAAAAGACTAAATTTGCTTATGTGATCTCCTGCCTGTAGTTACACTTTAAAATTAGTAATAGGCAAAAGAATATATTTGTATAATGGCTAGACTAGTATGCAAGTCTGGTGCCAAAGAGTTTACCTTATTTCAGTGTGCTGTTTCCAGTGTGTTTGAAAGCTGTTCAATTGACTGGCAAGTCAAGCATGGAAGGAGAGAAGAGGATGCAAATGGAAATGGGAGGCAGAGAAACAGGGGAGTTACTGACAGGAGGAGAGAGGAAAACCATTCTTAAGATGTTTGTGTGTTTGCGCCATACTGCCCGAATCTTCTTCCATTGGAGCTGTAAAAACATCAGTTCAGACTAGGAAATGCCTGGAAATACATGAATGTATTGGAAAAATGTTGTGATGAAAAATGAACAAAAAATCCTTTCTTTCAGATAACCAAACGGACAGCGAGACTGGTTGCTGAATGGCAGTGTGTGGGGTTTTGCCATGGCGTGCTGAATACAGATAACATGAGTATAGTTGGACTAACCATTGACTATGGCCCTTTTGGGTTTATGGACAGGTCAGTGTGGCATCATTGTTTGGAATTGCATATGTACTTGCTATGTAGGACAGTCCTGGTGTTCATGGTTGCTTTAATATTTTAACTCTAAAGTAGATTTTTGAATTCGCTTTATGGCAAAGTAGATTAAGGTAGTTCTAGTTGTCCTTTAATTCTTCTTTTCAGTGTACTTTAAACTGTGTTCACAACATCTCTAGCTGTTAGACTGTTCTTGTAGCGTGTGGGTTTGGGAAAAGAATCAAGGAGTGTTTCCTTTCAAATTTTTTAGTTCCTAGAGCAGACTAAAATAATAAAAGTACTATTTCTGACAGTATTGGTGTCCAGATAACTAGAAGAATGCTAAGTATTTCTTCTCTTGTAGGTATGACCCTGAGCACGTTTGCAATGGTTCTGATAATACAGGGCGCTATGCTTACAACAAGCAGCCAGAGATTTGCAAGTGGAACCTGGGGAAACTTGCAGAAGCTTTAGTTCCAGAGCTGCCCTTGGAAATAAGCCAGCTCATCCTGGAAGAGGAATATGATGCAGAATTTGACAAACACTATTTGCAGAAGATGAGGAAAAAACTCGGCCTAATCCAACTGGAATTGGAAGAAGATAGTAAGCTGGTGTCTGAACTGCTTGAAACCATGCATGTCACAGGTTGGTGAGCAGCACAGAAGGTGCTTATTTAATAGCTCATCAGAATCTATTATCAAATCAAAATACAATTTATATCTTGACCTTACAAGAAAGTAGCCTTGTGCTACTACATTGTAATCTGAGAGAAGAGCAGAAGACTGAAAATAATTACCTTATTGTGAACTGTGAAGTAGTTGTTGCCTTATACAGGGCCCGTGTCTCACATTTGCACCCTCACTGAGAGAACAGGTTTTTTGCCTCTTTAGAATGGTGACCTGTACTGCTGTGGGAGGAGGTAGGAAGGAGGTGTGGGACCTGCTTTTCTGCTGATTTGTTAGTTGCATTACTCATAGAATTCATTTTTTCAGCTGGAGACTTCACAAATATTTTTTACTTGCTGAGTTCATTCTCAGTAGACATTGATCCTTCAAAATTTGAAGATTTCTTAGAAGAGGTTACAAGTCAGTGTGCTTCTGTGGAAGAACTGAAAGTTGCTTTTAAACCACAGATGGATCCAAGGTATTACTCTGCTTAAATGCTTTTGGGTTTTGCTTTTAGTTTCATTATAACCATAGTGAATGCTGCATGGTATGTAATATTTCACTGATTTTAAGATTGGAAATGTCACTGTTAAGTAGATGCATCATGATACACAGCAGGGACTTTCAGCAGTTGGCTCTTGGGTTAAAGTTGTCTGAGCTTTTGTTTGGTCTTTTTTTTTTAATTTCCTTCCTTATCTCTGCTGACAAGAGGCAATGAGAGTATCAAATAATGAAGTGATATGGAAGTATTTTACAGAAGAAATGGGTTTGAACTGCAAGTCACTTTCAGCTGCCAAAGTTCTGGCCTGAGGATAACCTAAACACCCACTTTAGGTGGTGTAGTCCATGCCCCATTTGTTCTGCAGTCCAGCTAATCTGAGCATGGAAAAATAATAACTCATGATTGCAGCAGTTTTTCACTTTTTGGAGATGGGGAAAAAAATTAAAGGTATTTTGGGTATACTTCTCCCCCTCCCCCACCTTTGTTTAATAAGTGCTCCATGAAGGTAATGAACCTACCAAATTCTTCAGCTTTTGCTGTGTGTTGATAGCACAATACAGAGATAGCTTGTGTGGTAGAGATGAGTCAGTATTTTTTAAACACTGCATTTAGGACTAGAGAAATATGAAAAATAGCTATAAATCATCATGATAGGATTGGCATTTTGGAGGGGAGTATTACTGTATTAAAGTGAGTGCATGACTGATTTCTTTTTTAATCTGAGCACTTGGGTATCATAGAGATAGGCATGTCAGATGTGTACATCAGATTTGGATAGTACTTTATATAAACTCAGAAATCAAAGCACCTGGCTTATCTCTGCTTACTAAAAGTAGGAAAATATAACCTGATATAATGAGCTGTCTGTGTTGAGGCCAGGAATAATGTTTCTTTTCTCCTTTGCTTAAAAATGCATTCATAGAGGAAATAAAAACCCTTTGTATTCTGATACGCTGCAACTCTTTGGGTTTTTATTTTACTTTATGCTATGGTGTAGTTATTAATTCAGGAAAAATAAAAGCTAGCATGGTATTGCAAAATAAGGTGGAACTATTGTACAGCACCAGCTAACACAGTGAAATATGAAATGATACAATCCTAGTCAAACTTGTAGCAAAATAGTCTGGATATTGTTCAGAATTTATTACCAGAAAGCAGTTCTCAGTCTGTGATTTAGGCTGGCTCACTAAAAAAATTAAACACAGTGTTGTCTCATGCAACTTAAATGAAGTATTTTTCCCCATATCATTTAGGTTTTTATTCGCACTGGCAAAAATAGTAGGTGTTAAAGAAATAAAAAAACATAAAACAGCAAAACCTGTGAATTCTATATTGTCTTGATATCTAAATTAGATCAAATTTTCTAAACCAAATTCCTTTCGAAGTTCAAAGGGCATTTTGATGAGAATTGTGCAACTAAACTGGTAATTTTGAAAATCTACTGTCTGCATTTTATATACCACAGGAATATGAATTAAACACACTGAAGAAGGGGGAAGAAACAGTAAAATTAGGATCATTTATAATAAAAATTGGTTTTTTCATTACAAATTTCTGTTACTTAACCACTCTAGTGAAATCCTAGTTTGTTGTGAATGGTTTTGTATCTTTGATTGCAAAGAGATTGTTCTTGACAGGCAGCTCAACTTCAGTATCTAACCTGTTTGTTCTTTTTTTTCCCAGACAACTGTCAATGATGCTGATGTTGGCTCAGTCTAATCCACAGCTGTTTGCATTAATTGGAACAAAAGCTAATATAAACAAAGAATTGGAACGCGTTGAACAATTCTCTAAACTGGAGCAGTTAACAGCAGATGATTTACTTAGCAGAAATAAGAGACACTGGAAGGGATGGCTGGAGAAGTACAGGTAAGGTTTCTCAGTATTCATAGCACTATTGTATTTCTGCATTTTGAGAACAATGTGCCTGTCTCACAAAAGACACTCTGTCTCAAGTATACAGATCAGGAGGGATGGGGAGGGCATGCAGCTCAAGAATATTATCTACTGCCATGATCAGTGTCTTTGTTGCTGTGGAAGTTCAAGGGCATCTTTGTATTTTTTTTACTGGATTTTGAGGTAGTGTGAGGGTGTAGAAATCACCTAGCATCAAATCTAGTGGGAAAAGTGCTTCAACAATGTTGATGTTGATTCTGACATAGACTAATTCCAGCTGTGAACTTTCAAGTGCTCAGTAACTACAACTGACTGACCTCTAAGCATTCTATCCTTTGAATTTTTTTCCAAAAGAAAAATCTATGTGTTAATACAGAAAGCAAATATTCTTAATTAAAGAGTAAAAACAGAAATCATGGCCAGGAAAAAAAAAATGTCCAGACTGTTCTAAAGCCTAAAAACTTAAGTGTTAGCAGGAGATTTTTTTTGTAAAGAAAACCCCCGAATAGAGCATTAATTTTTTGTACTGTGTGGATTAGGTCAGATCTTTCCTCAGCTGGCTGCCTGTGGTCTTGTTCTCCAGCAGGGCTGAGAGCTTTGGCAAGTATTACTGATAGAAAGTACCTCACACTGCCTCAGCTATATTGCATCCCCATGCTTTTACCAGAACAACAAAAGCTTTATCCAATAAACACGCATAGAAGTACTTGAAAGACAAGACCTGAATGTGTCAGTCATTGCACAGCAATGCAGAACAGACCATACCCCGTGTCATGATCTGACTTCAGAGGATAGAAAAGCTGTGCTGTGCCACTTCCTCAAGCCACGTCAGGACCTGCTGACTGTCCATTGTACTGCTTTTAAATGACACGGTGTTTTATATTCTGTTGTCATGCTGCATTTTATAAACTGAGAGGATTATAGATGATGTGGTATTTTTTAAGAACTGCAAACTAAGAATCTCAGAACAAGAAAATGTGTTAACTTCTACATGGGGTTCTTGATAAACAATTGTTGTCACCTGCTTAATTTCAGAGTCCGTTTGCAAAAAGAAAGCGTTGGTAATGCTGATGCCTGGAACACTGATCGTGTGAAGGTCATGAATTCAAACAATCCAAAATATATTTTGAGAAATTACATTGCCCAGAATGCCATAGAAGCAGCCGAAAATGGGGATTTCTCAGAGGTATGCTATTGCTGCTCACTCTCTAGGGTTGTGTGGATGTGTAGTGGTGCTGTCAGTGCCTGACATCATATCAGGCAAAATTTAGTCTAGAATCTTGGGCAGTAAGGGGATTGGAAATTCACTGTTCAGAAGATCTCTATTGTTTTTGTTGAAACTGTAATTTTAATGACTGCAGTACAAATAATGGAATCAAAAATCTGAATCTGAACTTCACCAGCTTTTGTAGGCTGACCTCAGGACAAGACACTTAGCCTGCTTTTACTGTCTCAAGAGTGGCTTTTACTTTGGGAGGCAGTTGGGGACTAATTTATACTTGTTCCTTTCTGAAAAGTGTTATCTTTTAAAATTGACAGCTTTCACCTGTGGACTTCAGCATGTGGAATGTTACATGCAGAATATGGGAAAATTAATTTATTTTGAGAAATGATGTAAGAATTTGTATTTAATATTTGCATTTCAAGTTATTTGAGCTTGAGTCCCGTACAGATACAAACTCAGCCAGGTACAGTTTTACAGTTTGCATCTTATGGATATTGTTCATCTGTTCAATATTGGGCTTGTCTGGAGTTCAAGTATTAAAAACAATATACTTGATCATTATTCGGCATGAGGTTCTTCTCCATATCATTTTGCCTTTACTTTCTAAATTCTTATAACCATGCTATGTTTTCACTCTAGGTAAGAAACGTACTGAAACTTTTAGAACATCCATTCCAAGAAGCAGAAGGTTTCCAGGAGGTAAAGGGAGATGCAGAAGAGGAGGGAGCAGCTGCTACAGCAGCTGTTTGTGCTCAAGAGACGAGAAGCAGACAATCATACTGCAGCAAACCTCCGCTGTGGGCTTCAGAGCTCTGCGTTACATGATCTTCATAACTGCCTTGTTTTGTTTTTTGCTGTAAACTGAAGACTCTGATCCTCCTTCAGCAGTGAAGAATTCAGCAAGGCAAGCATCAAAGTGCTATTAAGTTGTTGAAACAACACTACATTTGGATGCATCTGCAGCAGTCTTCAGCTGTGCTTAATTTGAAGCAATTGTGGATCATTGGAACAAACCAGTGACAATCAACAGCCCATATACATCAGTAATCTAAATGTTTAAAGACTGAAGTCTTTCCTTTATCCTCACTACATTGCAAGTAAAAAGCAGTATTTTATGTCGAGGCAGGCTGAACTTCAAACATCCAAATGGAGTTGTTGTTATGTGAAGACAAAAATAGCAAGTCAGGAATCTGATCTGTTTTTGTCTGATGTCTTAACTAATAGTACTTCTAATACTTATTTACTGCTTTCTCTATGCAGGAACTTTCAGTCCTCTTTAATGGAGGAACAGATGCAGTGTTGCTTGTTTGAAGCTATGTTTCATTTAATTAAGTAGTTCATTTCTTGTGAACCTTTAGATTGTATTTAATCATTACCTATTTTCAGAGAATTTGTGCAGGCTAGAATTTGGGGGGAACATCTGAATTTTTTTAAGAGCAGAATTAAGGGAGATTACATACATTTGCACTTGAAAACTTGGTGGTGAAGTTTATTCAGGTTCAGTATGTTTGCACGCAACACACATAAATATCTACTAAACTCAGGAGTGCAGTTTGTAAGCCAATTGCCTTGGGCAGGATCTATATGCCAGATTAGTGTGAGCCTTAAACTACCCCAGCACTCAAATCTGGGTTTGTTGTGTATTTATTTCTGTGCTCCTGACAGAGTCTGCCTGTTTGAGAAGTGTGCAGGTGAGGTAGCTGCTCATCACACTGGTCAATGGGGTTCTTCCATTCCTTCTCTAGTCTTGCACTATTTAGCTTGCTTCCATGGTCTTTGAAAATCTTCACTTTGTCATGTAGGAATGTGCTATTTGAGCTTGGGTAAAAGATGATGGAGGATGTGGGAGGAGAAGAGGAGCTGACTTGCTTGCGAGTTACTTATTGATAACGAGTTTTGTTTGTGTAACAGGGCAGTTGAGGTTTCAGGGGAAGGTTGGTTGTAATTATTGTCACATCGTCAAAAGAAAGTTGTTCTGTAGTTAGTTGTTACTTAGCTTTCTGAACTTTTTTTTGAAGGCTTTTAGTTAGACACCTGAAAGGTTTGGTTTTAATGCAAAGGCTTCTCTTTTCCAAAGAGACCACTGTCTCTCACTGTGATTTATGTGTCCTCAAGGAAATTCTTCTGCCACCCCCAAGCAAGCTTGCTGTCAGCTCAGGTTGAATTGTGCTCTTTAAAGTCGTCCTCAATATGAGCTGTCAGAAAACAGGGAGAACAGTTGGACTGTTGCTTTTCCATTTATACTAAGGATCAGTTTGTCCTCCTTGCTGTCACAGGACATAGGGGATGCTTTGAATATAAACATTCACTCTGTCTTGGAGCTGGAGAAACTGATTTGTGACAAACTAGAATCTCTGACAAGCACAGCACTTTGTGTGAGATTTTGGAGTCCTTACAGAAAAGGACAACCTAGGTGTATTAACTAGCCCATGGAAGAATGATGTAGTTGAAAGAGGTCTTCTAGGAATAATGCATTTTTGTGGGACTCTTGAGACTTTCATTGAGGATTATCCTTCCTTTAAACTTGAGTTACTGGATCCAAACGATTTAATGGAAACTTTAGCAGAAAGTAAATGCTGGTTAAACAGGACTGCGTCAGGGAGGGAAGGTGTGTTAGCAATTTGAAAGACACTTCAGACATCCTCCTGTAGAACCTGTGGTCTCTTACAGTGTGCCTTGTTCACAAGGGAGTAATGGAGGGGGGAGAAATTGCTCCAAACTGATCAACATAACTCTGTGCTGATTTTGTTCCTCAGTTTGTATCTTTTCTTTTGGGGCACAGAGGGGAACAGAGTTCTAGAGGAGCTCTGTCCAAGCTTTTTGCTTAACAAAATGGTGTATAAGTAATGATTCTTAACCATACCTAAGGGATCGAGTCTTTTTAAAACAGCACTCTAATAATAATTTGGGGGGGTTGAGTAGGTCTCTATCAGTAGTGCTATAGAGAAGAACAATGATATTATAACTTTGTGTTTGGACATAAAAGAATTTGAATTAACTGCCAAATTATTGTGCACCTGTATTGCCAAAATCATGGAAGGAGATACTTCAGAATAATTTACTAGCAATCTTATCCTTAAAAGGGAAAAAGAATGTTACAGTGAGAAATGCAAATGCAATGGTATTTGCTGCTAAATATTCTTTGCTTATGTGTTGATCGAGTGCAAGAGGTCAAGCAGGGTTGGAATGATGAATGCAGCCCCTGGGTGTGGCTGCTTTGGTGTGCCACTCAGTAAAGTTGTGTTTGTAATAGATGTTCACCAACAGGTAGAAACTCAGAAGTTTTTATATGTTCCAGCTGCACTGACATCCAACTGCTCAGTTCCCCAGGGCATGCAATAATATCAGTGCTGTGTGTTTGAACAGTGTGATGATCCAAAGCCAAGTGGAATGCTTGTGCTCTTCTAGCACTCTAATTTCAGAAGGTGGGTCGTAGTTTGATCTCTGATGATAGTGATTTTCTCCTGCTCTTGTTCCTGGAGCAGTGTGGAAGCAGGAGGTTGTTAGCACAATTAGACCAAATTTTGTCCAGGTTAGAACTTTATCACTTAGCACAGTTCCTCAGAGAGAAGGGAATACAGCTTATCACATTTGGAAGTCTAAATACTTGAGTCATAATTTGCTACTTGATTTTTACAGCTTGTATTTGCAATAGGCTCTAAAAAGAATATTTCTTACTGGTAAAATATTCTACTTATATAAAAGCCATGGAGTTGTGCTCAAAATGAAGTGGTGACTCTTTTTATCAGAAGCTTTCTGTGGAAATACTTGATTAGACTTAGCCTGTGGCTGTACCATATATCCTCAGGTACCCTTGCATAAAATCAAGTGGTACCCAGATTACAAAACTGAAATGAGAACCTCGTGGAGATGAATCTCTGGCTAGTCTCATGTGATAGTGGGACTCCTTTCATGACTTGGTAAGATTTCGCCATAACTCTGCTTCATGAGCTTGTAAATCTACAGTTGCTGAATGTTTTACTGTCAGCTCTTATTTTGGAATGTTGTGTGGGTTGTTTTGGGGTTTTTTTTGTTTGTGGGTTGGGGTGGGTTTTTTTCCAAGTAAGTGCTACAGATTTGATTATTTTATTAAAAGTAATAAAAATTGCAATTTTAATATTCTTGTTTATGCATGTTTCCCAGAAGTTTTACTGTTCACCATACTGTTCGCAGATGTGAACCCAACGGGAGGATTTCACAGTGATGTCACATCCAGTGTAAGATCACACAGTCTGTATTCTAAATAATGCTGCCACTACCTCGGTTACATCTTTTCATTTGGCTTTATGCTTCCTGCGTTGACAGCAGGAGGTTTGTAGTGTGCAGTGACAGTTCTCAGTTCCTCTCAGCTGTATACAAATGTTGCATTTGGTCCCACCACTTCCCCTTAACACCTCTATTTTCCCTCACCCTGCCATCAGCTGTGGAGCTGAAGGATGCAGCTGCCCTGCTTGTGGGACAGGGACCATGCCATAGAAATCAAAGGGTGTGAGGGGCCATGATAAAGCTAGAGACAGACATGAGTATAGACTGCACCATTTTTGTTCATGCAATTCTTGCAGCAGATGCCTAATTAACAGGGGAGCAGAAAATTGGGGGGAGAAGTCAGGTTTTCTAAACTAAGTGTGCAAAATGTCTGTGTACTCCCCAGATAAAAAGCACGTACTCAAGGCTTGGTATAAAGTAAACTTTGATTCTACTTTTAATACTGCCTATTAGCCAGAAAACAAGTGATTGATCCATTGTCTAGACTTCAGGGCATTGCTCTGCACAGCCAAACATTTTGAGGTGTCTCAAACATCTTTCTATGATCTTTTGCTTCATATAAGAACTTAAAATCTTGTAATCATTCTCAAACAAAAAAAGAAAAACAAGAAAACAAAGGAAAAAAAAAAACAACAGGAAAAAAATCACAACAGAAAAAAACCCCCTACAACAGAAAAAGAAAAAGGGTGTTTTAAAATATCAGTAATTTTCATAAAGACCAAGTTTCTTCCAGTTCTGTCAGGAAACAGGTTTGTGAGGATAGATCCACATAAGCGCTATTGCTAACTGTTGGATGACAGCCCATAAAAGAAATGGCTGAAAATCACTTCTGCCACTTCTATTTCCTAATAACAGGGAAAAAAAGCATATAAACAGTACATATTGGTTTATAAAAACACTAGTTTGTTGATCAACAGAAAGAAACATTATTAATCATTAATATTTTAATGGATTTACAAGTCAAAGACTTAAAAATTACTTTTCTTTCCTGCAGCTGCATTATATTTCAGTATAATTGAAAGTATTGTTGTACTCACTGTCTGAAGTTACCTTGACATACTTAACATATTTTAATCTTATTACATTTTAAAATGAGCATGAAGCATTGCATGTTGTAATGCTAATTTTGTAGAAGTGTTTCTTTTTTACTTACTGGCTTTTAAAACATTAGCACAGATTCTTGTTTGAAATGTCAAACACATGAAGCAATGAGCAAAAATAAACTTCAGTAGCTTTAGCACACATTGAATGAGCTTGTTCATATTACAAAATAACTGGTTTTGCAACATCTAACTAGCATGTGTTAGCTGCACCAGTGCTTTTCAGGCTGGGGTTTGCAGGTCACAGGTGATGAGATGCTAAATGTATTTACCACCAAGATGAATAGTGCACCATGATCTGTGACAAGTTTTGGAGCTTGACAGTGATCCTCCAGGAAGTCCCAGAGCCAAGATTCACATGCCCCATTGGATTAGGCATATAACAATAACCCTACGCCTTTTTTTTTTTAAAACCAGGAGGAGAAATAGTCCTCTCCAGAGCAACCACTTCATCCTGGAACAGGTGTCTTAAGAAAGGTGGTAAATGGACTTACAGATGGTGCAGTCTCTCTCCATTGACTACAGAAGGAGTCAGGGAATCAACAAGGGGGCATTAGCTTTAGACACCTACAGCCACAACCATCTAGACATAAGGACCCGAGCCTTTGTTGAAAAAAAAACAAAGTACTGAATGATCTCTTCCTAAAGAAAGGATATCTTTTGTTCCTGATCATGTTCTTCTTGCTTATTCAAAACAAGACTGCAACACCTAAGCTACAAAACCAAGCCATGAATCATAGAATCATAGCAAAAATCAGGAACGATCAGCAGAGAACAGAGAAGATATGGTTTAGTACTGAATGCAATCCATGTGCAGGTAAGAAGTGATGGCTGAAGTCTATGAAAATCTTGGGGTTTCTTTGCGGTTTTGCTTGAGATTAAATCTAGTGAAGAGCAACTTCAGCTTAAACCAAGTGTTTCTGTAGGGGTCAGTGGGCTAATTTTCTTTGTGCTTTTTTTTTTCCAGGTAGCTATATAACATTCTATGCAATATTTTGGAAAGCAAGAATTTTTCACATTTAAGTCTAAACTGGAAGGCTATCAGAAAAAAAACCCTGTGCTTAACAGAGGAACTTGAAAATAATGGCTTGAAAGCTGTTAAGACTTCAAAACAGTCACCTTTTTCTTAAATACACTCCTAACATAATGAGACATTACATTGTTAAAGTTCCTTAATAATTTTTTTCCATCTGGTTCCTGTTATACCTAGAATTATACAGAAAATATACAGTTAAGATATAATATGACCCAAATGTAAGTGCTAAAACTCCTAAAACACTCTTAAGCCCAACAGGTAACACAATAAAACCTAAAAATATCATCCCAAACAGAGATGATGGTCTGTGATGGACAAGAAGATACTCAAGGCCTTGGACCACATGAGCTATGTGGAAAGGCTGAGAGAGCTGTGACTGTTTCTTTCCTGGAGTAAGGAAAGCTCAGGGTGACCTTATCTGTGAACTACCTGGTGGATGGAATAAAAAAGATGGAGCCAAACTCTTCTCAGATAGTGCCATATAAAAAAAGAAGAGGGATGGGCACAAGTCAAAATGGAGAAAACTTCATTTTAACGTAAGGATTTTTTTGTGTTAAACTGCTTCTCCTAAAGGAGAACCGCCACTCAGCGGTACTGCATTGGAACAACCTTCATCTTGGCAGATAGAAGAGAGGAGCACTGAGTTGAAAGAACAGTGGGAAAGGACCACCCATCCCCAATTCCCACACCAAGTTTATTTCAAGTGTGGACAAGCAGCAGTAAAATCCTGGGGAGAAGGGAGCCTCCTAGAACACAAAATGAGACATTGGTAGCAGAAGGAAGCAGGAAATCTAAAGCCTAGACCAAAAGATGACTTTAGTTGTCCAAAACAGGACTAATCCTAAGCAAAGCCAGAGTAGTTGAGGTGTTAAAGAAACCACTTTCCCCAGTTTATGAAGCCTTTCCAATGACCAGAAGGTCCACAGGACCCTCTGCAACATGGTGATGAATCAAGAGAAGAAAAAGGTCTTGTTTGCCTCTTACTTATTCCAGCAACCTTGTTGTGATTCTCATCCCTGCCCAAGGAAAGAGAAATAGGTGGAAATAAAGCCAACACATGGATTTCTGAACAGGGAATGAAAAGGCCTTTGAATGAAATACACCTTTGAGGACTCTGAGAATGTCTCCACTGCTCTCCTGCTCCCCAGCCCTCTGGAGAAGGCATCACAGCTAACTAGCCCAAACCTCCTGAGCAGGCACATCTCAGTGCTTAGCTCTTCAGGCAGTAACACACTGGGTCACTTGCAGCAGTCACGATCTCAGTAATTCTGTTTCAGGAAGTGATGTTGACTTACTGCTTACCCAAAGAGCACAGAGTAAGTTGGATCCTCTAAGACTCCATGAGATGATACTCAGAGTCTAGGAACTCAACTTCAGAGCAGTACTGCTGCTCCACACACCACCGCTGTTGCTACCCAGAAGTTTTTGACTGTCAGAACAGGCAAGGGGGGTAAAGAGCCTTCTCCTCTAGTTTAACCAAGTTCCCTTAGAACAGATGAAATCCATACATACGGTGCCAACTTACACAAGCTGAACTTCCACAGAAGGCATAACTTCACAAACACACAAAGCAGCAGTCACTCTTTCACTCAGAGAAACCAGCAACTTCAAAGCGTTTCCAGCTTTAGGCCAATGTGAATGCATTGGTAAGTTTGAATCAAAACCTAACAGCATAAATAGACAAAGCATTTCCAGTACCACTCAAGGTTAAACAATATTGACTACAAACCTTGTCACTGCAGAGAGGAGGGAGATGATTTTTGATTAAGGAGCTGAAGAAGAAAGAAAAACCGCCTTAAGCTCAAAGGTCTTCAGGGAGACACAAAGAACATGGCCTACACGTAGATGTGGCAATGAAAAAAGCTAGCAATAGAAAGACCACAAAAATACAGGAGGGCAGTTGGAAAATGAAACCAGAAAAGGAACATAAATTGAGAGCATAGGAAGCCAACATTCCCTTTCTCACATTATGTAGGGAAACTGGTTTCATAAATCCACCAATTCACACTGGTTGCAGCTAGCAGAGTTCACGATGTCAAGACACCCATATTCATTTGCAGCAGCCTTTGACACAGCTGTTAGGATTTGAAGCTGGACAGTTTGTAAATACAACTGGCATCCAGTCCCAAAATCTTCTTGCAACACTTGCAGCAGACATTTTCTACCTTGGGCTATGCACTAAGGCCCCAGTTCCCACATTCTGGTACACAGACCACTAACAGTATTTCCTATTTATGACTCAGAGAAGCAAGACCAGGTTTTAAGACTTTCTTGAATACCTTGAACATTGAGTGATTTGAGGCTACAAGCAGTGCCTTGACAATTAGTGTCAGTTGTTCCCTAATTGGTGATTTCAGGAAGATGTATCACAACAGAATGTGCAGCTCAATTTAGTAAGATGGAGGATAAATTTACAGCAGGAAATATGAGTCCCAGATACCAGCCTTCTGCTTTGATTGATGGAAATCTGGCATGCTGAGATTTCCAGCTTTCTCTTAAGAGAACCTGGTTGAAATGGTAAGAAATGGGTAAGTTTTCTGTGGATTTAGCAGTCTTTTACTTCACTTACTTAAGGAAGAAAACTTTAGAATATGATACAGTATTAGGGTTCAAAGGGAATCCCAAGAAGACAAACTGTATAGTGAGAGTGAATTATCCTCAGCTCATCTGCTGACAACAAACTAAAAGTCTCCATAGGTTGTAATCAAGATCAGAGAGAACTTCAGGGGACTCAGTCCTACCAACAAAACTGCAGAAGGAAGGAGAAATGTTGGTATATAAGGAAGCCCCAAAACTAAGAAGCAAAAACCCTCGAGACATCAGTAGTTGAAGACAGGGAAAATGTTGTACATAATTGCTCAACAACTTCCTTGAGCGTATGCTCAAGGCTGTGAGACACACATGCTCTGGAAAGAATATGGGATATAAAGAATCTTCAATGAAAACAAGCAGGGGTAGCTTTTCTCATCCCCGGTACACTTGAAAACCATGCCCTGTTAATCAAAGCGGAAGGATTTGTGAGTGCCTTCCCACTTCTCTTGACAGTATCAGTACATCACAAAGTTCGACTATCACATGTAGTGGTTTCCAAAATACCTTCAGCTATAATTGACAGCTACAGTTGTAACAAGAACCCTAGTTCACTGGTTACAGTACAAAAAAAAACCAGCAAAAAAATCACTTAATCCAGGCCACAGATGTTAGCACCTTATCTGAGCTAAAATTAACCACTGTGTAGAGGCAGTGGTAAATTTCAAGGCTCTCACTGAGTTTTGCAGATACCATAGGCAGTCCTCTTCACTGTCACATGAGAACAGAAACACAGAAAGTGGCCAAAGGAATAGGAATTCTGCACAGAAAATGCTCTGGGACATGTAATTTTTGTTTCAGTCTGATGATGTCAGCCAGGTCCCTGGCACAAAGGGCTTGTCATCAATACACCCTGTGGAATTTCCACAAGTTAACTTGATGAATACCTTAAATTAAACACATCATAGTCCCCAAAAGAAGTATCTGATATTATAAAGGGTCTAAAGGAGACAATAGTTACACCAGTGTATTCCTGTCAAATCCTTACCTTTTAGAGTGTTACGTTTGACTTGCTATAGCATGGGAAAACTTTCAAAACCAGATGGCTGGGAAGTAGACCAGGCTGCTTTCTGATCAGCCTCTATTCAGAGAAATGCAGGAACTGAGCTCCCCAGGCTTGCCAGGAAAACCTCATCTTAAAATTTTCCCACAGAAACAGGTAACTAGGCTCAGGGGTCACCAAAAGGGAAATTTATGATCAGCTTACTGAGGCAGAGGCTTGCAGGTGTCTCCAAAGGGCTTCAAAGCTATTCCTTTCTTGCTGGACAGTGGCTTCCATTCTAGTCTTCTCAATTTCAAGGCTTAAAAAGAAATATAGGTCTGTATTTCTGCCAGAAATCTGCCAGAGCACCAACTCCGAAAGAATCGCACAAAATAATTAAAAACAAGCATCCTTCAAAATCGTAATAATTTGCTGTGGTGCAACAAGGTCGTCTATCTATTCTGTGGTTTCCACCCAATCCCTGTAACTGACAGACACCTCACCCCACTGTGCTGTTCTCTTACCATTGCGTGAGTTCTTGCACTTGGTTTATAGCAGTTTTAATTTCCAAACATGCCAACAGCAGGTTCTACAATTCCTGGGCGCAAGCTGTTGCTTCTCTTGGTGCATGATTCCAGGCAGTCTTCCAGTCACAAACGCAATGGTCAGACTGAAGATGGTTTTCTTCTGCCTCCCACAACTGTAAAATCACAGAAAGAATCCACAGTCGTCAGGTGAGCTTTTATACAGAGGAGTCAGCTGCCCGAGGATTCACACGCTGCAGATATCTGCACATACCCTCTGCCCAAAGAACTGTGATCATCTCAAGTATCAGAAAGCTTTGCATCTACTAGCAAATGAACACAAGCTATGTTACTTTGTCATCTTTTACAGCAGCCTCTCCCATCCCTCCACGGATTTCCTAGAGTATCGTTCTAGACACCAACACTGCCCCTCCGACCTTTTTGGTGACTTAGGATGCTCTTTGAATTCACTCTGCTCCTCTGTCTAAACATGAATTAAAAAGTTCATCCTTCAGTAGTGACTTCACAAGTGCCTCATAAGGATCAGATTTAAAATGATTTTTCTTTTAAAGCTCTAAGGCCTCTTTACCTCAGTTCTTGGGAAAACGCTGTGAAAGGTGGTCCCTGACTCAGAAAGTAACTTACACTTCCCTTGCAGTAAAACCGTTTAAGGATGGCAAATTATAGCAGGGCCAAAGAAGGGGAAAAAATGCAGAGTAAGTTACAAAAGCATTCAGACGGGCACGGCGAGGCACGGAACGGCTCAGCGCAGCAGGGCGCGGCAGCGCACGGCTCGGCTCGGCACAGCGGGGCGGGCGCGTAGCCACACTTGTAACTGTTCTTGGTGCTGAAGGAGGCGGCACGGCACGGCACGGCACGGCACGGCTCCTCGTGAATCCCCAGCTGGTCGCGGGCTGCGGCTCCGGGCCCGCCCGCCCGCGGTCGGCACCGCCCTCCTCCGGCACACCCGCTCCGCCCGGGGCGCGGTGCCCGGCGAACGCGTGCCGCGGGATTTCTGAGCGGGGAAAGCCAGTAAAGGCTGAGGCTGTGGCAGTGGGGGAGCGGGATTAAGGAAGGGGACAAAGAGGGGGTCACCGGCGCGGGCCGGGTCTGTTTAATGCGGTCTCCCCCAGGGTCCGGGGCCTCCATCCCCATCCCGCCTTCCGCGGGCGGCGGAGTCGTGTTCCCCGCCATAAGATCGATGACACAGGATAAGATTCCCGACGCTCTTTGACCCGTCNCCGCAGCCTCGGTGAGAAGGTTCCACCTCGAGGGCGCTGCCCGCAACTGCACCCGCGGCGCCGGCCCCCGCACGGCTCGGCTCGGCCCGGCCCGGCCCCCAGCCCCCGGCCCCGAGAGTAGGACAGGGCTCCAAACCCCACGGTCAGGATTGGCCGGCTCGTCAGGCTCCTGCCATCAACCAGAACTTTTCCATCTTCCCATTTCACACTAGTCTGAACTACTTTCCTTAAAAGGAGTAACATTTCTCTTTGCTTTGCCCAGGGCTGTCTCACTTACTCAGAACATCATTGCTGGAAGGAGGAATTCCAAGAGTGCTCAAATATGTCCAACCAATGCTTCCATGATCGTCTTTATTGTGTGTTACTGCTTGTGTTTATGTTAAAGGACTGACCCAGGCAAACCACAGGAATCAATGTTTGATGGGTCTTTCTACAGTCACAGTGTAGTGCCAAGCAGCAAGGTCCCAAACATCAGATATTGCTCCCCGAAGATTCTGGGTGGGAAGTCCAGTGGCTTCAGGGCAAGACATCAGTCTGTACCAGAAGCCAAGCTGGCACATACACACCCAGTCCTGTAAATTCCTGAAGAGCAAGTCAGGTAAACAAACAGCTCTCTGCCTCCCTGAGCAACAAAACATCTCAGTCTGCAAGCCACTTGCTCTTGCAATCCCCTTTTCTGTAGAGCAGAAGGCAGATAGTTAATTAAATACAGCATAGATAACGAAACAGCATAGAAGCTGTATGTTACAACTGTGCATTACCATATTTTGACACTGACTTTGGAACCAGAGCAGAAACATATCGGTCAACTTCACAATTGGTATATTCTGCTTCTAATACTTATTTCTAGTTCAGAAAAAATAATAATTACCTATACATAATCAGAAAATAATCTTATTCATGGAAACATGCTAGCCAGGCTTGTAGCTTTAAATAACTGTCCCCTAATCAGACAATTATCTCCTCATGAATATACCTACATTTTAAGCAACCATGACTCCAGGATCTCAAAATCAACATATTTCAAAGTTGACTGCCTCTCTATGACATTCTCATACGATGATGTTGAAAGTTCAGTTCTCTTTTCACAATATAAGGGAAAAAAACAAAGAGGGAAAAGGAAAATTATGAAAATGTGATCCTTCAGTTGAAAGCAGTAGTTGGAATATATTGGGAATTACAGCTTTATTTTGCTTTAGTGATGCTGAATTTCTGTTTTAGGCATTTTAAATAATTACCACAAAATAAGATGCATAGTTTAAATTAAGGATAAAGAAATTAAGTTTGGCACAAGTGCTCCAACAATTACCAAGTGCTTGAATAGTCAAATATTGTATCTCCTAGCAGATCACCTTGGCATATC
Source organism: Falcunculus frontatus (assembly GCA_013398115.1). Classification (NCBI taxonomy): domain Eukaryota; kingdom Metazoa; phylum Chordata; class Aves; order Passeriformes; genus Falcunculus; species Falcunculus frontatus. The sequence continues at coordinate 1,418,622 of VZRV01002858.1, forward strand.
ATGTTCTCTTCCATTGTGACTAAGACTTTTAAAGAAATTAGTTGTATTTAGATTAACAATTAATATCAGTTTGAAAATAAACCACACCAATTAACAGGTACTAATATCTGTGGGAACATTTGCCCCTCATACCCATCTCTCAACAGAGTTAGAAAGTATCTGTTAATTTATTTCACATACATGTATTTACATTGAAGGAAATTCACATCACCGAAAATACAACATTTACACATTCACAGATATACAGTTTTGCACTCTCTCCTGTGTTAAGACCAGGCACTCATCTCTTCTATCTCTGTGACAGTGACATCAATTTTCAGCAGATCAAACAACTGGCAGGTTTGGTGGATTTTAAACATCATGCTCTGTATGTGGTGGTTATATTCTTCAAGCTTTTAGATGGCAGATTATTTCACTGAAGAAAAATGCCTCCTGCATGGCATTTGCAGAAGCTTCTATAAATCATAAGCATATACATATAGTTTCTGTTTTACTGTGTTATCAGGGATCCTTACACTATAGAGTTCAGTTATCCTTGTAGTAGTTATTAAAGTTGATTCGCAGCAGAAAGTCCTCCAAATGTGGTTGGTATCCTCTATTTACAAGCTTTGTTACCACTGGAAGAAAACCAAAAAAATAAAAAAGCTTCAATGAAGATTAATATTGCAAAGTCATCCTTGACTGTATCTGTGACTTTTAATTAAAAAAAAAAAGAGCACAATTCAGAAATACGAGGACAACAGAAACAAATGTGTATTTTAACATAAGAAAAGTCCAGTATTTCTTCCTGGAATTATAAAATATTGCAAAATTGCAAAAGAAAGACTATGTGTCAATTCTAAGTGAAAGTGGATTATTCTAACAAAGCATTTCCGTATCACGTTGCTTTCACACAAACAGAGAAATCACAGGATCTTTCACAATAAGATGGTGTGTTCTTATCATAACTTCAAGTGACCAGGAAGCATGTTTAGGTCCTCAGGTGACCTCTGTGAAAGAAGCAGCTCTGGTGAAGTTTTCTTGAGCGAAGTCCATTGTGAGAGAGAAAACCAAAGAGAAATTCCTAGGACAAACCCCTCAGGCTCTATGAACGAACAAACCAACTGCTCTAAACATCCTTAATTACAAAGCAAAAAAGCCAATAGGAACTCCCTAAGCTCACAAACATCCCATGCACTAGTATCAAGGGAATCAGCAAGCAGCAGCAGCATGCAAGGAAGAAGGGGAAGTGTATTAAAAGTTAGGGCCTGAGCCAAAGCCACTGCAGTCCAGACAACTTTGTATTGGCTTTCAATGGATTCTGGATCAACCCATTGTGTAAAGACAGCATTTTACAATACGTGATGACTGAAGGTACAAGTGGAGATGAACAAGCATCTATTTGTTTTGTAGTGCTTAATAAAGAGGGTGTAAAGAACTGGGTCACTCATCAGATTTCCTTACGGAATGCTCTATTAATCTCTGTCCATGAAGCAACCATAGATCTCGTAGTATGGGCTTAGGTGGCTCCCACAGGTGTTCTGACTTCCTGCAGAATTTGGAAGCAGCCATTCTAACTCATCCTGAAATATTTGTTTTTGGTCCTTTGACACCATTTTTGGATACCCTTAAAGAATAAAAAGGGCAGCTCATTTCCTGAAGAATATAATCTGAACTAGAAAATATTCAAGAAGAATAGATCTAAGAGCAGCAGTTTCACCTCCTTCAGGAATTCAAGATTTTCTAAAAATAAAATGGAACCCAAACCCCACGAACGACCTTTGTACTAGAGGAAGGATAAGTAATGTACTGAAAACACAAGCAAGATATGAAAGACAAATGGAAAGTAATCATTTCATCACATTATAGCCTAAGCTGACCATGAGGTGAAATTTTATCATGGTAAAGGAAAGAACTTTTGGAAAATGATCCATGTAGTTGAAAAACACTTGCCTGGAGCATGTGCTAGGAGGCTCTCTGAGTTAGGCCAACATAGAAATCAGAATTTTCAAATCTCATACCAGTGGCAAAACTCAACTACTGCATATATATCTAAAATTACTTCTAAGTGGTATCTAACCATCTCTCATTGCTGCCAATAAAAAGTCCCAGAACTCAATTCCAGAGAAAAGAAAAAAATGTATGTATGTAAGTACAGCTAAATACCAAATCCTTCTTTTGTAAATCAGCAAAAACTTACAGTCAGTTTTGAAATATCTGTTAGATTTCTTGTGTGGACATCTTAATTGCTGTACATGCAGATATTTGCAAACCACAATAATGCAGCTTTCATTTGGGACCTACATTTCCAACACTCCTTAAGTATACACATCTTTCTACTTTTACATTATACTACCAAAACATTCCGGTTGTCAGTTGACCTTTTCTTTTATCTAGAATTTATGCAATTTCTTACCTTTGAATAAGAAATGGGAGTAATACTTGAAGGTATTGTATGACTGCTGCATCAGACCAAAGTTGGGATGAACAGCCATTTGCTTCCCTGCATCGAAGCTCCACGACTGAGAGATGAGCTGGCTACGGAACTTCAGGATAAGGCTGAAGATGCTATGTATAATGTTCATCACAGGGGCTGCCTTCTCTGTCAACAGACCCCTAAAAGAACAAAAACAACTTCAAAAATTAGTTGACGTCATTTACTTGTTGTAAGACTACAAATACAAAGGAGTGACAATCCTTTTTAGGTTAAAGATAATTGCTTAAAAAATCCCCAAAACTGCAGCCGAAAGATTTTAAACAAGGTGCCTAAATCTAACACAGTTTACTTGCACTTCCAAGAAACTTGTATTTGCCCTGGTGTATCTGATTTCTAGAATGACATCTGCATTTGCAAAAGAGATGACATTTAACAACACCATGCTCTGAGCTTCCTTAAACTTCAATCTCCTCTCCCCCTACCACCTGCTATCCAAACAGCAGCTCTAGGCAAGTCTTTTCTGATTAAAACTGAAAAAGAGAGACATGATAGGAGAGATTTCTTGTTTCTAATTTCTGTTCCTTATTATCTCCTTCCATCTCACCACTTTATCATTTCAGTGTACACTCTTCAAGAAGAAACCAAATAAACTCTAGCTGCTTTCCTTTTAGTCACACCAACCTCTGCCTCACATACAGTAACCAACGGGCTAAAAGCCTGTGATTCCTAAAAGACAGGTGTCTCTTGCGCTGCTCATCAATCTGGACAGAGGCATCTTTTTGTCCCTTCCAAGTCTAGCCCTGGTCACTGCACATGTATTAAAAGCACATACAGTGTACAGGAGATGCATTTTACATCCTTTAGCAAGGCTTACTGTGCACACTACTCGTGATGAATGGAACAGCAGTAATTTACAAGGCTATTAACAAGGATGGGGTGAAAGAAAAAAAACTGTGGCAAGTGTGCCCTTAGTTTAGGGCTCTTAGTTTAGAGCTGTCCTGAGTAGACTGGAAGCTTGCAGAGGCATGGTGAACGGAACAGGAGGTAACTCAAGCAGTCCAGGGAAGCTAAATGGATGGATAGCTGAGAAAAACTATCAAAGTATAGACCTTGTAAGAGGCCATGAAGTTTGTTTCTTACGTAAGGACACTTTCATATGTAAAGACTACTTAATGTGTCACGTAAAAGTCAGTTTTGCACAAATATATTAGGCTAGGACTGGCCACTCTCTTAACATGTATTTGAAGCAAAAAGAAGTATGGTAGCTTGCCTGAAGATTGCTTTGTTGAGGTATTCAGCGTGTGTTCTGTGAATTTCTTCTAGGTTGCCCACAGAAGACAGCTTGTTTCCAAATTCACACCATGTAACATGAAGAATCTGATTAGCAATGTAACCTTGAATTACTTTCACAAAATGCTGCATCTCATGTTTGTACAGCTGGAGCTGTCGAAACTGAACAGAATTTGATGCGTGACTCACTAAAGCTGAAAATAAAAGCAGAAATACATTATCATCCACAGAGACCATCTAAAATCAGAATTTTTAAGGAATGAAGGTTTTTGTTAGTAGAGTTTGCTTAAAATGCCAAGGAAGATTTTTAAGAAAATTGTGGCTTTTGAAGTCTGACATGAGTACGTATAAGCAATTGTCTTGCAGAACGTGCTGAAGGCATTTTAGACAGGATGCTCTCTACTTACCAGTGCGCTTCAAGTGAAACCAAACATCCTTGAGAGTCCACACCATGTGCTTCAGCTGAAGCAAAAAGGAGAAAATCTTGTTGTATTTATTCATGCAGCTCTCAGTAATGACAATGTTCAGAGGCCAGTCAACCTACAAGAAATAACAGCGCTGATCATACTACATTTTTTGTTAGAAATTATAAGATTATCTAAAATACAAGTATTTCAACAATTAGTTTGTATTTTAATAATGTAATGCAATGGTAAGGCTAAGTAAATCCCGCAGTTTCCATTACACAATTATTTCACTCCATTCTTAGATACTGCGTTCTTACGAACATATTCACTTCACCATTGTACATTAAGAACGATGGCTTAACTGCAGTATTCTACCTTGCTCCACGCCTTCTTACCTTGTATCTGAGCTCTAAGCAACTCAAAGCATCTGGTGCGTTGGGCTTGAACATTTCTGGGAGATACTTGAGGGCAAAAGAAAGATTGGAAGCAAGCTGGGTGTCACCATGAAGACTGTACTGTAGTGCTTTATTCAAGATAGAATTAAGAACCAATGGATTCAGCAATTCACCAGGTGTTTGTCCCGATCCAAGCTAGGGATAAAAAAAAAAAAAATCCTAATTACACCATATTAATAAAAAGTCTTGGCTCCTGAACACAGGTGAATTAAAGCAGAATAGTACAGTGTTGACTACCCTGCCTTGGTTGGAACATCTTACTTCTGCCATAGGGACGCATGAACAGCGTAAGAGGCAACTTCTGAACTATTTTCTGTTCACAGCATGAAGGTAAATCTCATACCTGCACTGATTTGTTTTCCTATGTCTGCTGTGGTTCAGGAGCTGCTAAAAGCTCCTCCTGCAGGGAATAGAGTCATTAGAAAGCCAGGGACCCAACTGGAATTTATCTGACTTGAATCTGCCTATCTCATCACCTCAGCACTCCCAGAGGTTTACAAATAAAGCTATTCATCAAGTCTAAATCCCCAAGCGCTTTCCCTAGTTGGGTCTAAAGCATTTTCAGGACTCAGAGAAATGCATTAACTCTCCTACAGCTGCGTATCTCCTCGGGCAATCATCTATATCAACCCAGGCTATCTCTCCTACCTTGCTGTCTTCCCCATGAACACAGCAGTAAGTCAGGAAAATACTGCCTCACCAGAGGGCCCAGCGCTCTCTTCACATGCCCTCCCCTTTGCTCTCTATTTGAGGATATTTAAGGTAAGAGTAGGCAGCTTTCAACACAGGCCTTTCCACTGGATTTTAGCAAACGGCAACAGGCTCTTCCAGCCTTGCTGCCAGCAGACAGGAGGGGACAGCAACAGTGCAGCAGTTTTCACAGCAAAGAGTGAAATTCCCTTCCATGAGTGCTTATCTGTCCAAGACATTCTTTTTCCTCCTGTTCTTACAATGCTAACAGAGTTCCTTGCTACAGACTTTTCAACACAGTACAAAAGAGGAAAATTCCACAAGCCAGGATTCTAATTCACACCATTCCCTCATTCCCATCCAAATCAATTCAGAAGCATCAAGGTAAAGCAGACAACCCAAACACTAGGGTTAAGGCAACAAAGCAAATACCTTCTCAAACAACAGGTCACTGAGTGACTGAGCAAACTCCCCGTCTTCCATTAACAAAAAGTGTCTCAATGCTTCAAAATGCTTCTCTACGTTCAGCTCCACAAAGTAGTAATCAACTATTGCTTTGTTCACAAGAGAAACACTAAGAATAAAAACACAGAAAAGGTATTACACTTACATGCAACTCCTTCCTTACTGTTAACATGCAGCTGTGGCTACATCGATTAATGCTCCAGTACTTAATTCTGATACCTAAGACAAGATGTTATTCATATAGGCAAAAAACATGAGACAAAAAAATCTTCATCCAGAATATACCAGAATTAAAACCTACCACTTCAGGTAACTGGGTTTTGAACAATACAGGGGAAGTATTTTAAGACTGGCTACATACAATGATCTTTAGAACACGCTGCTGGGCCCAGAGCAACATTTTATCACTAGCCTTCTTATCTCTGTCACCTACACACATAGATTAAGAAAGATTATTAAATCCCTAGTAAGAATATATTAATTGGTAAAGCTCTGTCACTAGATATTAAGGGCAGGTCTATACTACAGTTTACAGTATAGTGTAGGTATTCAACCTAGCTTTAAATAATTTAACTTGCCTATCAGGGATAGGCTAATTCTGGCAGCACACAACTCAGGCTCTTCACTCTGGTTTGCTAGAAGCGTGAATCTGTACACAGATCATTCTGGTAGCCAACAAGATGTTATTGTCTAACTTAATATTAAGCATCTTTCTACATTGCACCAAACTTTGAGTATAGCATACTCAGAGCTAGCAGATGGAAATGCAAACTCACAGGAAAGCAGATTCTAAAGGGAGAGTCTGTGAGTAATTGTTTTCATGACAAAAGTTAATCTTGCACTAAGTAACAAAAGCTTTTATTTAAAATACTATTAGATATACTAATTCAATATATACAGTCCAATATATATGTGGTTTCCCTATATATCCCAATAGTAACAAGAACAGCTTCTGTTACACTTCAAAGCAGCCTTGAAGCTGGAGTTCCCACAGAAACATGAAATACACCCTAATCAATATGATGAGCTTTCAAGTAATCAAAAGATTTTCCTTTTTTTACTCCCTTAGCTTCCATCTTTCAAATGAAAACTAGCACACATATTATAAAGAATACACCTTCTTTTTAAAAGAACAATGAAACTAATGGTGTCAAAATCACTGCTGCATAATCTACAAGCTGGAGAGTGAATACTTCCTTCTGAGCCATTATACTCCAAACAGACATTCAAATTTTTAATTTGCACATAAACGTCTAAATTTATGTTACTATTTATCACACAGATCTGAACTTTTTAATTAGTAATGGACCATTTACTGAACTACTTCTAGGAGCAAAGAGCAAATTTAAGGGATCTATGTGCAACTCCTATCTCAAAATAGAACACAACATTTATTGCTAAATTAATTGCAAAATTCCTAACAAATACTCACTGAGATACAAGTGGAGCAGTAATAGAACGTTTCATCAGCACTGGCAGAGACAAGAGCTCACTCAGCTGTACAGCAGTTTCATCTGTTGCAGACTGCACCATAGGATCCACAGGAAACGTGTATGATCTTGGTATCACGTGATGCAAGAGATGAGAAACTGGTGGTTCTGCTAAATTTAAAAATATACAAACATTGTAAGCTACTATATTTAAGAAGCTTAATAATATGTTCCTATTAACTCTGTATACAAACACCTCTAGGTTAGAAAATCATAATATGACGAAATGTATTTCTCATCTTTGTGCCTAGGAGCAAAATGTTTGGCTATTGCATTTCCCAACACTGGTAATTTACTGGTAAGTCATGGGTTTTGTCAGCATCCAGCTTTCTTGCTCAAATTTACCACATCTTCTATTGATCTACTGTTCCAACAGTTCTACTCACACATCAAATCATAACTATCTTGATATTTTTCAATACAATACTGATCCGATAAGGCTTTCAAATAAGCTTGTTCTTTCTTCCATGTATCTTCCTCTGCCCCTTCCTCCTCCTTAGCTGTGGGAGCATTAGCTTCAGAAGATAAAGTCTCTTGAGGCACAGTATCTCGTGGAATGGCTTTTTCAGGTTCTTCTCTCTACAATTCACAAATGGACAAATTTTATGCGAGATGCTGGCTTTGTCTACTCAGTCTTAATGTGTTCCTACAGGTAACTGCCTAGCTGCTCCACATGAAAACAGAAGAGCCTACTCACCTCTATGTTTCAGACATGTAAAAACAATATGATTTTACATTGACTACTAGATTAGGAGAGAAATTTATTACCTTAACTACCCATATGTTCAATTCTTCAATGGAAAAGTTAAGTCCTCTCAACAACTACTTTTGTTTCTTACCTGTAAGCTCTGTGAGGAATCTGGAGAAGGGTCCTTGTTCACATCATCTGCAATTACCGTAAATACAACTGAAGTCAGCATTTACTTAGACTTAGTTATAATACTTGGTTCATATCTCAGATCTGCTCCTAAAGTTGTTCATAATTCCTGTACACACTGTCACAAAACAACCACACCAACAACAGTACCTCCCCATAGCCCCACCCAGGCAGTTTTATTAACGTTCTCTACTTAAGAACCCTAAAGGTCCGGTTTCACAATTTCAGGCTAGAATTTTTTTAATGCTCTGTTTCTTGCATATAGGAGACAAGACTAAGCTTAAATTCTTTCTTCTGAATTCTAGCACTATATGAAAAGTTATGCAAGGAATTAAGTAGTAAGTACCCATTTAGAAAATAAACATTCAGAGTTACTTTTACAAGCCCTTAAAGAAATGCTGCCTGAATAAAGCTCATTTTATTTTACCTTCTTGTTTACTTTCTATTGTATTTTCCTTTTTATCATCTTTAATATTAGCATCAGGGAAGTCTGTAACACTGTCAGATATCTGTGACTGTGGCAAAGTCTCCTCCTTAACTTGGGGTGGTTTTGCTTCCTTTCTGCTCCCTTCAGCAGGAGATAGCTCTTCACTGTACAGAAGTGTCTGAACTGTGGAGTCAGATGAAGAACCCAAAATGGTTTTACGATGAGGTATGGGATCATTTTCTGTAGATGGGGCCCACTTCCCTATTTGAATGCTTGACTGGGATGCGTGTCCAAATGGGCTCGAACGGGATTTCAAAGGCTCTGCATCCGAGACCAGTTCTCCGACTTTAATGTGCGACTGTGAAGCGTGTCCATGGATATTCCAACGAGGTCTGGCTGAGACCACCTCTGACACGTTTTCACCAATCTGGATATTGGCATCAGATGCGTGACCATGGCTGCTCCATCGTGGCCTTGTAGGAGCTACATTTGACACGTACTCTCCAATCTTAATATTGGCTTCTGAAGCGTGTCCATGGATGTTCCACCTAGGCCTTGAGGTCTCTATCTCTGAAGCATATTCCCCAATTTTAATATGAGCTTCAGAAACATGCCCATGAATATTCCATCGGGGTCGTCTAGATTCAACTTCAGAAGTATAGCTGCTGCTTTTTATATGGGAGTCTGAAGAATGCCCATAAGGACTTGAACGTGGCTGGTAAGTGTCCACCTGAGGTACATATTCTCCCACTCTAATGTTGGCATCAGATGCATGTCCATGAATATTCCACCGAGGCCTTCTGTTGTCCACATCAAATACATTTTCCCCAACTCTAACATGTCCCTGCCAAGCTGCAGATGGTCTGAGAACTGTATTAAAATCATACTCGCTTTGCTGATGCAATGATGCATTGTCTTCTTCTGGTGATTCTCTCAAGACAGGCTGACTTTCACTTACTTGCAAAGTCTCAGAAAGATCTGAGTTAATATTTCTGAATGCTTCATCCAGCAAAGAGCCTTGCATCCTAACGGCAATAGGCTGTTCATCTTGTGACTTTGACAAGAAATCTTCTATATTTACATTGGATTCAGGCAAGGAGTCAGCACTGTATAGAAGACTGCATGCTTTCTCTGAATTTTGGAAACTGCTTTCAGATCCTGTTGCTTTAGGCTGAAAATGCTCATCAGCATTATTATTTGCTGGCTCTGGCATGGGCAGTGCTTTGTCAGCAGAAGCAGCATGTTCCTGTTCAGGCTCAGATTCTTTTGTGCCAACTGTCTCATTGGAATGCAGAGGTTTCACAAAAGACACCTAAAAAGAAATAATTATTACACTGTATGCCTGGTCACATAATCAATCTACTAATTAGGGTATCACTTTATTACAGGATAAATATTTTCCAATTTTTCTGATGTACCATAAATGATAACTACTCACCTTGTTGTTACAGTGAACCTTGTGTTTACTGAACTGAAATGAACCATAAAATGAAGTCCCTTTAGGGAAACTTGGAACAGCAATTTGAAGTTTATGCAAGAAAATAAACTCACCTGTGAAGGTGAATCTTTTTCAACAGGGTTTTTATCCAAAGCCAACTGGCACTGTTTATAAGGAATAATATCTAATTTTCTCCGGTAGTTTCCCTCTGGAAGTCTTTCAAGCATTTCCTACAAGTAAAAAAAAGACAAAAGTCTTTAAGTACCAAGTATCAAATTTGCTAAATTACATTTCTTAAATGCTTTTAGGAGGTACCTCAATGCGTTTTTGATCTTCTAAAAGAAACTTAAGACGGGCTGTTTCCAACTTGTGGCGCTGGATTTTCCATAATGTTCTTTGCTCCCTACGGGCTGCATCATCAGAAAGTTTGCTATAATGGTCAATTAATTCCTGCCTAAATGAAGGTAAAAATAAAGCTAGGTCACAGATTTTTGCATACTGATTTTCATCTTCCCTTCTAAAGAATAAAACTTTTTAGCACTTCAGAACTGAGAATTGGTTCTTAAAATGTGGAAGCCAGAGGCCTCAGTCACAGAGAAGAAACAGGTGGAAAACACAGGACTGTATTCTTAGTCAACATGTATTTCTGTAAGTACTTTAAGTACTTTTAGATGAAACAGAAGAAAGTGAAATATCAATCTAACTTCATATGCTTTTTACTTCTGCCTTGACATACACGTGACCATTTTTGCTGTGGGCTCTGCTTTTAAATTCTAAGACGCAATTAAATTTTTTCCTGAAATTTTGATTGTAACAAAACCCAGACTGGACAGGGTTGGCACAAATGAGTGGGTCCCAGATTTTTTGGCAACTAACCATTCCTAACAAAATTGCTCATAGATTACCAAAAATCCTTACATCCATCTCTAACTGCAAACATTACCTTTGTAGAACAATCTCTGGGAAGTACTAGTACCATAAATTTTAACATACAGTAATTTTTTCCTGAGGTTTTTATAATAGTTTTGGAGACTACTCAGACACATTTACCTTGCCTTTTTTTCCAGTTCTTCTTCTAAAGCTTTCAGTCTTTTTTCTCTCTCTCTGAGCTCTCGGGCATAGCTGAAATCATCATCAATCTCCTCCTGCTTTATCGCAAGACGACGCTGCATAAATATTTAACACTTTTAAAAGCTGCTCTCAATACCTTCTGTAAGGCACATGTCTGCAAGACATTCTTATTTGTACCCCATGAGCTATTAATTCAACTTCAGTACAACACATCCTTTCATTTATTTGCCTAAGAAATACAGTTGGCCTCTAGAAACACAGAGAGGTACCTCTTGGTCCTTTGCAAACTGTTCTTTTAGCTTCTGAAACTGTTCCCGTTTCTTTGCATCCAAAGCCATTCGTTCTGATATTTGCTTGTCTGTGTTAAAATAAAGATACTGTTAGTTTACATTAACAAACCCACTAGAAAACACATAAAATGCCACTATAACTTACCACTAATGGCTTTTAGTACTTTGCTAGCAGTTTCCCTCGCATGAACAATTAATTCTTGTTTGGCTATTTCCATATGCAAATCCTTAAAAAAACAAACAAAAAAAAACAACCAAAAAGCCAAGGTGGAATTTTTTCTATTATTTTAGACTTGAAATACACTGTTGTGAAGACAGATGCACATTTTATAATGGTTACTAATCAATTAATACAATACAGAAACAGGAATAGAACAAATAAGTAAATGGAAAATCTACAAACTAGTATTGAAAGTTAATACTCCAGATTTTAAAACAAACCAAATCCATCTGATATATACACTAAATTGATGGAATCTGAAGGACAGAAGTCTCTTTGTAGCTAAAATGTTCTGAAAAAACAATTCATTATGGAAATTACAAATAGCCTTATCGGGTTACTAATTAGCTTATCCCATTTGTTAAATTAGAATCTAAAAACCTTTTCAGTGGCAGGACAAATCTCTTCCTGCAAAGAACTAAGATTGAAGTCTAACACTCATTTAATATACAAAAAGGCCAAAAATGTCACCACGCCACCAATAATTTTAAAAGCTATATTAAGTAAGTTTATTTGCTGCAATAGCAATTAAAACTGCAATTAACCCATGAAAAAAAATCTGACTATAAATAGGAATTCTTTAGAAATTATAACATAAATGAAAACTGAGTATTTTAAAAAAATCATAATGAGGTATTTATTCCTTCATTCATTTACCTTTTCCTCCTTGCTTATGGAACTGTATCGGGCAATTCTTTCCATTCGACCTACGTACACTGCACAATCTCTCTCTATTTCTTTCAGTTCTTCAAGTGAAAAAATAACTGAAATCCGAGGAACCGGTATATCTGACCAACAGATATAATGCTGAAAAATGAGAAATGTCCTTTTAAATACATTTTTAAAAGTGTAAAATTTTATGTTATGAATTCACATTATGTATTTTTTTAACTTAGTCATGCTTCAAGACACTGACACAAACATATATACAGGATCTATGGTTTTTATTAGTATTTTCTTTTAGCATTTATATAATTCAAAGTAGGAGACAAAGGTACAATGGTCCACAACTTGGATCACAGGTCAAATTCTCAGAGTTCTGTCTTTGCCACTGAAAATCTAATACATACATTAATACTAATCATGTTCTAAATGCCTCAAATTTTCCTTTTCTGAATATCCAAATTAACTGAGCATGTGTAACTCAATGCTGAATGCATCTGTCCTGTCAAAAGTTAGGTTTTGTTCATTTACATCTCCCACAGATCCCCACTCAGTAGGAACTCTCTAGGACAGAACTAACACACCTACAGGAGAGAGCTCTGCACAAGACAAAACTCTCAAAACCACAGCCAGTGCACACCACAGGGAACCTATTCTTTAAGTATCCTTGGTCTTCCTACTCTGCCTCAATATCCCAAAATCTCTGAAGCTATTCTATTAAGTGCAGAAAACAGATAACTCAGCTTGAAGGAAAAAACCAAATGAGTGCACAAGCACTCTCACACTGGACTCTCCCAGTCTACTGGTAGCCAGAAGATGGGATGCCTAGGGCTGTCTTCCTGGGAATGTATTAGCCTAAGCAGAAAGGAAGGCCCAGCTCTTGAGGGCATTATCAAAAAGGGATGAAATGTGCCTGGCACTCTGAAGACAGAGGAAGATGATTGAGCCTGGGTGCCATATGACCTGGGGGAAGATACTGCTTTAGTGACAGATAAAGCTGTAACTTATCACGGAAGTGACGGCTGACACTTTTATAGAGCCCAGTATTACCGGCACACCTGAGTCATGGCTTGGGAATGGTTACCAGAGCAGACTCAGGAGAACTGGTAGAGGGACATCTCACTTAAGGTATTAGGCTTACACCTGACACTACACAGCTGATAATGAGCTGCTCTGCTCTGTCAAGACTGAGCAGCTCTGATCTTAAAGACAATACTAGCTACTTGGGAATGTCTGTAGACTTTAGACACATCTCTGGTTGTTTTATTTTTGGACATATAGAGAGAAGAGGGAAGACACAAAGTAGTTGAACATGTTTTTCTTAACAGGAACAAGAAGCGTTCTGCAAAATAACAATAAACAGAACTATTTAAGCACTAGAGCTATGCAGAACTGAGCCAAACCTGGTAAGTGAAGCAGCTTTAAACCAAAAATGAGTAGTGCAAGAAGTGGAAGGCACTTGCTTGGAGGCCTAAAACGCTTTTGCTTTCAATACAAAGAAAAGAAATACAGCATGTGCATTGTATACAATAAATCTGATGGTGTTAAAATGTATATTTCTTCAGTGAAGTGGTAGCAAGTAGAGTGGATAATCACCTCACAAGTATCTTAGAGCAAGTAACTGACTTTCATGATCCTACTTATGCAATATTGGGTTTTGATAAGGGAGTGAACTTGATAAAAACCTAGAGTCTTGCTCTAGAGAGACATGATTTTCTCAATGTAATAGGAAGGAAACACCCCAGAACTTACCCTAGGACAGCACAATTTCAACAAGTTTATGGTTTTCCCACATATGTATACATCATTAGCAATATGTTTAAGAAATACAGGGACACAGTCTTCTACTTCTTTTGAAATCAAAACATAACCATGAGTCCAGTAATGTTTATCTGTGCAACAAAAAGATGAAAGTATATATTTTAGTTATGTAATTAACAGCACAAATTATATAAATTAGAAATGCTCCATATATACTGTACCTCTGAAACAAAGATAATCCTCATTCACCTGAATCATAAATTCTCCATAAACATCTCTGAATACACCACTGTATACCCAATCATAGATAAATCTAAAAAAAATAAAAATACAATATTGAAAATCAATCCCCTTGCTTTCTCGCCTTTATTAAAACCAAGCACTTAGTATGTTCTTTAAAATACCAAAAGACACAAGCTGTGGGCAGGATAAAAAAACCAGCAATTAAGTGCTGTGACACTGATATTTAAATATATAGGAGATGGTGGCTCTACACTTTTCCTTAACTATTTTTACACAGAACATTTCAGTGATAATTAGTTTAGATAAGAGAACAGTGACTCAAGTAAAACAATTGTTTTATTTCTGCATATCAATTTACTAAATATATATCAAAAATGTATAGAAAACTTTGCAGCACATCAAGGGCACAGCAAGAGAAAAGATGATAGGATTTGTTTTAAATAGAGGCAATTTCAGCAGGGAGAAACTAAAAGGGTGTAAAACAAAGATGCAATACCAAGCACTTCTTCCCCAGATCTAGAGGCGTTTTTAATACATATGCAATAATGAGAACTACTATTTTGGCATATTTATTCATGCTTTTTCATATTTTCTCTTGTGAGCTAAACTTTTGAAGAAATAAAAAACCCACAATTTTTTATGCAACACAGTCTGAGGCTACAGATAAAAGGCTCAGAGATCCTTGAAGATATTTTTTTTTTAGTTAACACTATGCAACCAAGAGGAAGCATTTAACACAGCAATCACTGTTCAACTTTAAGGTTCTAAGTAAAATGTTAAGAACTTTTAAAGTACTAAATCTGATGCTTCTATGATTTGAGCAACACCCTGTATTATTTAATTTCTTTCAGGTTAATAAATGAGTGGGATAACGCTTT
This sequence comes from Falcunculus frontatus, assembly GCA_013398115.1. Taxonomy (NCBI): domain Eukaryota; kingdom Metazoa; phylum Chordata; class Aves; order Passeriformes; genus Falcunculus; species Falcunculus frontatus. The sequence continues at coordinate 1,433,703 of VZRV01002858.1, forward strand.
TTGCAGATAATAGAGGCTTCCTTCCAGGCCAGTCTGATCCTGCGTAATTGATGCTTTAACAGATATCTACAGCAAATTTAGGAATCAATGCAGCAAGTATCATACACTATGGTGATACTTCCAGTTTTTTTTAGGTTCTATGTGATGCCCTTAGTATTTCAGAAATCTGACTTCCTTCTATAAATAGAAGAGTAGGAACTGTGAAGATATTTCACTGAGGCTTCTGGTAAATCTGAAATTAAATTTCTCTGAAGCTCATTTCACGTAGAAGGAAGAAAACACAAGAAGGGTAGCCATGGGAGGAATCTTAAATTTAGAGCATTTTGACAGACTTGATTTCTCTTCTGAGTATCATTATGTCTATTAAGTAACAGTGCAAACTGATAATGGACTACAGCTATAAAGCCTGCAAATAGCTATTTTAAAAAATTTACTATCTCTTCAGATGTCTATAAACTAACAATTTCTAAATTGATGTGCACTGCTTAACAAAACTGTTGCAATCCAAGGAACTCTACTTTTAATTACTCCTAGTATCAGTTAGTTACATCTATTTAATGAACAACAGATATTTTATTCATTTTTTGCTTACTAAAAAGCCCACAACAAAAAGACAGTGGAAAAAAGCATTAACTTCCCCAGTTTGTAGAACAAGGGAAACTTGTCAGTTTCCAGTTTCAGGATTTTAACTCAGGTATGAGAAAAAAATAAAGAAGTTTATTCAAGTCTTATATTCCAGTACGAATTTCCATGACCAGCAGCAAGAAATAAGTCTTATTTACATATATTTACTTACTAATCTAGCCACACATAAACCCCTTATGTTGTTACTGAGCTGGAAGAGGGGGAAAAACCAGCAAAAGTAATTCATTGTAATGTATATTGCAGATACAGACATATACTTTTTCCGAAAATGTTAAAAGCCGCTGTTAAACACGCGGAGTTACTCACCAGATTACCAATTCATAACTCTTAAACTCAATTATGCAGAGAACAGTATGGACACACCTTGTGTATGGTTCACAGCTTGTCTTCAACAAAGACAGAAGAACTGGATAATGCTCATTGCTACAATTGTTGAGAGCCTCTTTGTACAGATATGAAAGCAATTTAACACCCTAAAAATGAAAAATATTCTAACATTAGGCAACAAACTTCACTACAACTTTAATAACAAAAGACTCATAAATACATGGCTCTACATGTTTCACTGGACACAGAAAGCAGGATTCATCTCACTTCCTCCATGTATCTGCAGTTAAGATCACTTTACCTGAGCTAGTTACCTCCAGCTCACTTTATCATCCTTAGAGTGAAAGAGGTATGTTTAGAGGTGGATTTACATGACTAGAAGGCTTATTTTGGGCCCTTTGTTTGTTCTAGGAATTGAAAACACAGGACAAAATTCAAAATTTTTAAGTATCTGGAGAAAGGACTACAGTGTTCTAACTGGAGGTCCAGGATCATAGCTTTGCTAGCAGACAGACCAGCACTAAGTATTTAATGTAAAATCCAACATAATTTTGAAGAATATTAACACTGCAAACCAAACACAAAAACATCAAACAAAAAATCACCGTAGGAAATGAAGCACCAGCTCCACCACTGATCCCCAGTGCCGTTGTTCCTATGCCACAAAGCTCAGCTAAATACCTAAAAAACAGTATTAAAACATATATAAAAATTTTAACCAGAAGTCTCCAAGATCACAGTGATGAACTTTGCTGACTCTGAATATTGTACAACAATCATACTGTACCTGCTGAATGATAACAGAGATAATAAAGAAACTGAGTATAAAAACCCTGTATGTTTTCCCTAGAATATTCTGGATATATTAAAAAAAAAAATCTGTTAAAATAGAGGAAAAATACTGATAGACTAAGAATGCCCATGTAATATGGTCTCTTTTAGTGTATATGAAGATATTGCATTTTTTCTGCCATGAAAAGCTTAAACATTTAATACCATTCTCTTACCTCAACTGACGACCTAACTTTCTGAATAAAAAGCTGATTGTTAGAAGACTTAAAGTAGGAGGTGTTGACAAAACACAGGCTCGGTAATATTGAAGATACTTTCTCAATCCACTTGTGAATGCCTGGTATGAACAGAAAGTATTTAAAGTCTTACTGTGGAAGTTGTTAACAGTCTAGCAATGTCTCATATAGATTGCATCAGCATGAAAACAAACATCTGAGTAAAATAAATGGCATATGCAGGTAAGGGGGACTTTTACATCAAAGTAATGGGCAAGTGAGGGTCCACACAACCTCAGACATTCCAAGGAGCCAGACAACTCCTCTGTAGTCTTCATACATCCAGTGCACAGAGCCTGTACCCATGCACAGTTAAATGAAACATCTTGGTTCTGTTTCTTTGACTTGCCCTTTGAGAAGCTCCCCATTCTCTATAATACCAACCCACGGAAACCTGTTTCCTTACTTTTATGCCTAAACTGGATACTGCAAAAAACTTATCTAGAACTTTATCTAACAAAGAGACCTTCTTAACAGAAATTGAGTAACATTGCTGTAAATCAAATATGCACACTGAATACATTTTCATAACTAATCCTAACTTAATTCTATGCATTAGGAAGAGATTAAATCACCAGATATTACACAGTGTACGTACAGCTCAACATAATATACAGAGGACTGACATGGAAAATTTGCACTTAATTTTGAACAGAAGAAAAGTAATTAAAGCTATTAAATACCGTATTTCTCTACACCAGTTTTTAGTTTTTAAAAATATATATTACATATATATCTATACACAATGTACTAAGAAAGTTATTGTATTTTAATTTTATACATCTTTCTGTATAAATATGTAATGTTTTTAAAGCATTAAAAAATATAATTCTTTAGTCCACAACAGAACATGACTAAACATATCACACTTCGGGTACCAAAGACATTTTACTGCATGTTTCGGCGCAAGCAAGCCCTGAGCACAGAGAGCTGTGATTTAAAAACAGTGGCACTGTTCCTTGCTGACCTGGGATGGAGCATTACACTTAGAATACTTTGCAGTTTTGTAGAATGCAGAAATTCCAGCTTTACACTAAATCAAAATCACCTTCTCTACCTCAAATAACTGGCCCATTAAATCTAGTTGATTTAATACAATTGTTTTACCTGAAACACAAGTCCTTTGCTGTATGAGGAATCCAAAACTGGCTGAAGAGAAAAACGACTTAGCCGTGTGTAATAGGTTCCATACTCTGCAACTTCCGAGAGCAAGTTATGCATTGTCTCTGGTGACGTTCCAGATACATACACCCCCTCCTTTATCACAAATGACTGAGCAGCCTAAAAGGATATAGGGAGAAAAAAAAAAAAGGCAGATTCAGCTATTTGATATCCGTATTCTGACTGAAAATACAAAAAATTTAGACACAAAAATAATGGCAAATTTTCAGTTTAGATACTCAGGTGACTGAGACTATATAGCTAGGATAGCGATTAACATTGAATAAACATTGATTAAACATTAAATTGTAGCAAAATTGCAAGAGTATGAATGATGCCTTTAAATATACAGAAGAAGACTCATTATCTAATTCCTTAAAGAAAATTCAATCTACAAAATTACTTCCACATCTATTTTCAAGTACTCATGAACCTATTTTCCCTTTAGAGAACTACAAATACTCTTAGCCTACTCCAGTAATGTAATTACTGGAATATATAAATACTGCATTGTTGACATTAGGCAACATTCAACTTTTAACACTAGCCACAACTGCACGATCTCAGCAGAAATAAATATATTGAAGAGGATACCTCTATGAAGAAAAAAACCTAGAAGATTTCAATAAGAAATGCAGATAAAAATCTCCCATACCTGATTGAGTGAAAATGTACTGGATACCACACCAATGAGGACATTCAAGACATCCTTAACCAGTTCAGGTTCTTTCATCAGCACAAGTTGAGGAAGCTGAAGTACAGTATTAGTAAACAGTTGCAATTCCCCTTCTTGAAGTTTGTAAAATTTGTCAAAAGCTTCTCTCCCAGCTTCAGTAAGATATGGTTCCTCTTTTTTACCAGGTGGGCTGTGTCAGAGTAAACAAAACGTTACAAGGTGGTTATGTGAAAAGAAGGAAATACATCTCATATAGAAAGAAAAAAGCATTTCAGAATTTTACACAGACAATTCCTCACACAAAAGTTACCTGTAATATAGTACATTTTTAAGGGAATGTGCATTCAGTCAAAGAAACTGTAGCTCAAACTCAGTACAGAGAAGAAATACGTAGATAATTTAAACATCAGTTCAGAGACAGAACAGAGAACTACCAGCTACTTTTGTGGCCTTCCCTGATGCGGTTTTCATACTAGGAAAACGAGGCAAATATATACCATGTTTCCATGATTCATTTAATGCTAATATTCAAGTAAGCTAAAGACAAATATGCTCAAAGTGCTAGAATGAACTTTTATTAACACATTTTACCTCTTCACAGTGAAGATTACCATGCCCTCCAAAACAATTTCTGTTTCCAATTCTTCCAAAAGTTCTGAATTCTAGTAGCAGGTATTACAAAAAACCTGTCAGGCATATGGTCTATATATGACTCTTAGACCCTTACAGTCTAAAGAGTAGCAAGAAAACCTGTCTTGTACTAGGAAAAAAGCTCAAGTGGGTTACAGTGGCTTTGAAAAATCAGAACAGGGAACTTCAGAGTTTCTGAGCTTCTAAGGCTCACAGATTAAAAAACACTGTTTAACAATGCAACAGCATACCACTAGATTATTATTTAAAATTACAGAAAACATATAGAGCAAAGTTTCTCCAAGAATCAGGCATACCACTGTCTATCTGAAATGTAAGGATACCTGCCATACCTGCCTTTAATCGTCCATTTTAGGGAAGCCAGGAACCCTTAACAGGACTGTAGAGAGCTTTCTCTCAGAAGATGCATCTTCTACTCAACAGCCAAAAGAACTACAAGTCTAACTAGACCATCAAGAAATCTGTTAAAATTTTCTGGTTTGTCTACGGGACAGGAAAAGGAATACAATACAACACTGAGAGATACTTGTTTAATTCTTCTACTGCTCTACAATTACCACCTTCTCTTTTGAAACTGAAAATATGGAATCATTTTAGACTGAGACAAATTGCATAGCACATAAGAAGAGAAAATAGTTAGAAAACTGCTGCATTTCACACAGTGTTTTCCTAAGCCCTTTGTTTTTTGACAAAGATGATTTTATCTCTTCCTATGAAACTGCTGCACTCTAAGAACCAGTCTGTTGAAACCACACAACTGTTACTCCTTTGTCTCTATTAATGCAGTGTAATGAAACCTGTGAATTCAACATGCTCATTTCACTATTTATACTGAGGTCATTTGGAACTAAGATACAATGCACCTTCACATATTTGCATACGGTGCATAGTAAGTTTACCAGTAAGATCAGACACATACTACCCAATTCTTTCCCAACATCTTCGTTTGCTGGGTCCATATGTAAGCACTGCATCCCACAAGTCTATGTCTGGAGTCATGCTTGGCTCTGACTGAGAATCAGGAGTCAGATTGGATGCTGACTGGAATCCCTCGTCTTCTGACTGGTCTATACTTTGAGGAACCTGTCAGGAAGAGTTCAAATGTCAGACATGAAAACATTTCACTGAAGATACATAGGCTAATAAAAAAGATGTTTTGCTATCGTTTGCGACCAAGTGACTCTACGTGACCCAAGCTCTCTCACCTACCCTCCCTTTATACCAATTTTAAGTTTTTACTGTAAGCACTCTTTTCATTTGATGAGTCTCTAAAGTATTAAGGCCTATACATAAAATACCAATCACCTTCAAAAAACGTACTATGCTTGTTGGTGTTAAACTTGAAACTTCCTTGTTTGGCAAGCATATAGCTCTATAAACCGAGAATCTCAGGTATGGACATTCAACAATATGTAGCATTAATAAAATCATACTGCTCTGCCATTTGTTCCAGGCAAACGACCCAGGCCCCAAACCTTCAAATTTGTAAACATTTTGTTAACTATGACTAACATAGTTTGTTCCCTAATTCATATGCAAAATATCTGTCAGTGTCCAAACAGTGTATATGCCATATCCTCAACTCCTTCTCAACAGGAGCCATATCTGCAGAATTGTCCTCAATTTTAGTAAAAGACGATCGCACCCATATAAAAAGCAGCATATTCCTCAAGAAATTGCAAATTTTCCAGTCTTTCCAGATGGAAAGAGTTCAGCACAAACTCAAAAAGGTTCTGCCTCCTCTAGGTTACAATTTACATCCACATGTGAACACTGAATGGCACAGGGGTTTTCTATTTAATGTATCTGCCTTCGAGTTTCAATTCAGATCCTGAATTAAGGGAATTGCAAGATCTGTCCATATGTTAAGTAAAGGGAACAAGATAAGGATCTAAGGGTAGGCTATAAATAAGCCTACCTACACAGAGTAAAAATGGAAAGAAAGAATAAAACCTCTAAAAGTGTATATAGTATTTCAATGAGAATAAACCAGCAAAATAAACAGAATGGACAGCAAAAGAGGAAAAAAGATACAGTAGAAACTGAACACGCTGAAAGGGGAAAAGGACAATAGGAACTAGGACATTCAATGGGGGAAAGAAAAACAAAACAGAAAAAATGCTTTCAGATATAACAAGCCAACAATAGAGCAAGTTAGGTATTGTAATCTGACCAGCAAAGCACATGCATTCAGACAGGGATGCTTAGGCAGTTAGCCTGAGCACTGACAAGTAAGCAGCAACACGGAGGAGTTCAATACACAAAGCAGGCAAAAATGCAAGCAAAAGGCTGCTGGGGTGGGGAAGGCATGGATACAGCCGATGGCTTAAATTCATAAAGGCTATGGCCACATGACGGGTTTTGCCACAGCTACAGGGCAAGACCAAGGTTTTTGTTATAATACATCTCCAAAAAGCTTATCTGGTTCTCTGCAAAGGAAAGGATCCCTGCTCCATCTTAAATTCTAGTGCTGTATGCTTCTATCACCAATTAAACTACTACCTACATTTTAAACTAGAGTTTCAAAGTGGCACATGAAAGCATGCATTTACTCATTACTCCAAAACAAATGATACCGTACTTTAATTGCAAGTCCAGACAAATCTGCATTGTCAGGCACTGGTGGTAAATCCAACTTGATGTCCATATCATATGTACGGCTGTGGACAAGGGCACCAAAGAGCGAGACGCGCGTTTCTTTCTCAAACTTGTCCCCAGCAGGACAGCTCTGTGAGAACAGCCCTATGGCAGGGAGTCCAGTGCCAGGGGCAGCCTCCATGATCTGAAGCGTCTGTTGAATTGTGTCGTTGAACTGACATTCTTCGTTTGTTATCAGAGATTGTATGTCAGCTTCAAACACACTTACATCATAATAATCATAACCCTGGTATTTGACATTTCTCCCAACATATTTGTTGTTCAGAAAATAGTCCTTCTTTTGTGGTACCAGCTGAGGAGGGCCTGTTCCAGCAAGCTGCACTAAGAGATCTAAGACAGAATTAACTTCGGTAAATGGTAAGCATTCAGCTGTTTCCAGTTCCTCCACAAGGTTCTCCAGTCTATCTGCTTGAGCACCTAGGCCAGCAACTCTCAAGTTGAAAGACAGCATCAAAATTTTGTTTTTCACTGGGAGTCTGGAAATGTTTGATTGCAGCTTACAGGCCTCATCTTGAAAAAGGTTCATGAACAGGGCATTATAAGCAACCCTTTTCAGATTTTGCTTAGCCCTTCTCTTGCTGATCTTCTGCCTGCCTAAGTGAACCTTCCATGGCAAACCTGTCAAGTGTGCTTCACACAAGTCACTGAACAACTGCGTAATGCTCTCCATTTCAAACGAAACTGTCAGGTTTCGGCAGTTACAGTCTGGGTCTCTGATTTCATGGGAAGGAACACCTGAAAAATATCAGAAAAGGAAGAAACTCGTAAGGTGTATAAGAAATTGGTGAGTATGTTTTAACTTGAACTGAGACGGCCCAAAAGGAAAGAGAACTGACCTCCCACATATTTAGGACATGAGCTATAAAAATCACACTTTAGCTTTGATCACCAGTGAAGTGATGGTGCAGGAAGCTTAATTCCAGATGCCCAATTTTTCTCAGCAGACCGAAACAGAAGAGAGAAGGTTTTCCTGATCCAATCCCGGATTCCTGCGGGAACACCTCTACCTTCTTCCCGGAGATATCCATCACCTCCCTCCCACGCGGTGGTGCCCTCAGCCGCAGCCCCAGGGCGGCGCGGACGAAAGGACGTGGGCAAGACGGAGGTGGAGATTGTCACCGAAGGCGACCGCACGGCTGGGCTGGAGGGCACCCGCCAACCCTGGGACACTCCGGAGCACCCACCGAGGAGACTCAGGGCGTCGGTATCCCCGGAGGAGCTGCCGGCGGCGGGGCTCACCCTGAGCATCCAGCTGGGCCCGAGCACGGCGCGCCAACCCCCCCGAGCCCCCCGCCAGCAGCAGCGCCCCGAGGGACTGCCCCCGCCCGTCCCGCCCCTGTGCTACCGCCCGGGCCGTACCTGCGGCGCTCCCGGGGCAGCGGGAGCGGGACAGCGCCGTCGCCTCCTC
>VZRV01002858.1:1442387-1551218 GCA_013398115.1 Falcunculus frontatus
CGAGCGCGACCGGGCCCGCCCCGCTGCCGGCCCGCCCTGGCGGCCGCGGGAGCGCCTTGGGGCCGCCGCTCAGGCCCGGCGCTGCCGCAGAGCGGCGTCGGCACAGACACTTCCCAAAGTGTCGGGACGCAGAAGGCCGATTTGGACCGTTCATTAACTTTAAGCCATTTCTGCGCTACTCACCCTCAACGCTGTTGCCGCTCAGCTGACAAAATGTAACAAACACGCTAGTGCCAGAAAGCAATGAACCACGCTGGTCCCGAGCTGCAGGAGGCAACTGCAGCCTTCTGACGCTCTTTGCAAACAATTTCTACCAAGAATACACTTTTTTCCCCCGCTTAATTAAGGTTTTAATAAAGGCTTAGAAAAATACCTATCAAAATGCAACATTTATGTGATTGAAACGCTATAAATTCCATTGAACAAAGGCAGGGGAAAGGGGAAAGAGCTGGCTTTTCTCAGAAAACGCTTTTTCATTGAAAACGCTGAGTTAAAAGGGGGGGAGAGGAGGCTTTTAGAGGAGACAGTGGGCGAGGGGAGAATGGCAAAATCTGTCAGGAAACAAGTTTTCTGTCACGAAACAAATTTTCTGTCAGGAAACATGCTGAAGCTAAAGTTTGGCCATTGGCCAGTTTCCAATTTAAACAGTTTTTGGACTTCGAAGTTCAGTTTAAAGAAATTCTAAACTGAAACAGAACATCTTCATGTTCTTCAGATCTTGTGAAAAAACTTTCACATAGCTTTTATTTTCTTTTGAAAAATATTTTAATTTCAAAGTGTTCAAGGATGGGTATCATTTCCCCTCCGGTAATTTCTGAAAACTGAAACAAATGGGAAGGGAAGCACTGCGAACAATAAAAAAAGACAACTGCAAAGACAGATATAGTTATTCCACATGATAGAAAGTTGATCTCAGCAGCAACACCAATATAAACATAATTTGAAGTGTCTGAAATCAAAAGGTCAAATTATTGATGTCACAATAACAGGAAAATTCTCTTGAAAATGATCCCTAAATCATACCTGGAATACTATAAAACAAGGCATATCATAGTTATTGTCTTGAGATGTTTAATTTTGAGAATTTACATTCTGTAGCCTTAGGCTACTACTAAATCTCTGGAGGTCTGGAGTTCTTATTTGTTGTATAGACAATTTATATTTGAAAAGAGGGCAGAATAAAGTCCTCATAGTTTCCTTTTCTTCTTCTTTGTAAAATGATTCTGAACTGAAATCAGTTTCTTGAAATCCCATCCTTCACTGAAAACAACAGCAATAGGAAAACCAGTTATTAATCAAGCTCATACCACAATTCCTTACCTCACAAGAACATTTTTATTGGAACCAGACCCCCAGCACTGGGCATTTCTTCTGAAACAGAGCATGGCATTTTCTTTTAGAGAGGGATGCTCACCTTTATAATTGCTTTTTCTGTTGGAAACTGGAAGTTATTCAGCAGAGAAACATTTCTAGACAAGTATGCTTGAAAACACACATACTGCCTAGCCTGATGCCTATACAAATGTAGTGCCTCATCTTCAGCTCTTTGTGACTGTACTTACAGCATAACTAATCCCTATTGAGTTACGTGAAGTTATTTGTGGATAAGTTAAACATAAAAATATCACCTGGTTTGGCACTATATTCAGAAAACACATTAGCAGTCAGAGCCAGTAACATCTTGTTACCCATTCCTTAAGCACATATTTTGGTAATTTCATTCCAAAATTTTGGAGTAACAGTATTCAAAGTCCTGAGGGTACAGTTGTTATGCTATGAAATTTGCTGCTTTCTGGCTCAAGTGGCAGAATTAGAAGCTTTCAGAGTTTCACCATTTTAAGACTAGATCAATCTGGTCCCATTGACTTTAAATATCCCACTGACTTACAGGACCCCACGGTATTTATATACCATCTTTTTAGAAACTTACAGTATATAAGAGTTTAAGATAAAAACAGACCATTTACCTGAACACTGAAGCATTTTCCATTCCTGCTGAAAGTGGTCTCTTAATGTTTTTATTTGATTTACTTTTTCTTGGGTAGGAGGTACATACATTCCAAAGGGAGGTGTAGAAGCACCCACTAATGCTTTGCTTATACTTTGCATTAAATTTATCTCTGTGTCCTAATTAGGAAGAAGAAATACCCCTGTGAACCAAGCTGTTTCAGTGATACATGAAATATTTTAAAAAAAGCTTTTGTAATTAAATTGCTAGCATTAGTAGCAAGAATGAACAACCTCCCATTTTCAAATAAAAATGTGTCCAAATGGAGTTTTTTCTGCAAAAATTAATTTTTTTTTAAAATTAATTTTTATCTGTTGTAAAAGTTGTTTCTTTCAAATAAAGAAAGAATCTCACTTCTCCCTTTCTGATTGAAAAGAAATAATGCTCAGTTAAGGACAGAAAACATTATGAGGTACGGGGAGCATGGAGCTTGCTTACTTCATGCATCATTTACTTTCTGTGAGTGGAAAATAGTGATATATTTTGCTTAATCAAGAAATTTACTCTTTTGGAGTTCTCACAGTCTATATCAGTATCATTTCCTTGCAGAAATTGTATTTTGAAATGCTGATACTCTATGAAGATTATATTTGGAAGACTGTAACCCTATTTTGTTTTTAAGAGCTAAAAGTATTTTTTCAAGTATTCTAAAAAGCCACACACATGGCATTAGAAAATCATGATCCTGTTACGGAGCTACCTGCAGAGTACCAATATAAAATATCAAGGATTTTTTTTAACATGTATGCCTAATGTCCTTTTATTGTGCGAGTTTCAGAATATCAGTAATTCTCTCAATTTCATACTCCTAATTAGTAATGTGCAAATACATTATTTATGGTACTGCCTATCAATGTACAAATTATTTTAGCTTAGACAATTTATGTCTCAGCATTGTAAATTAAAACAAGTAACATTTCAAAAAACTACAGAATAAATTATGTCAAAATCCACTTAATTGGCAGCTTAATGAATAGCATGGCTTTAATTGGGTACTTGCTAGGGAACAGATTAGAATAAGCATACATGAACAATTTTTTGTTGTTTCTCACTGAAGAAGAACTAGAAGGCATAACAGTAATCAAAAGTTATGTTTCACAGATTACACAGAGAAACTGTGGTACTCACAACCACTGGATGCTGGAGAGGCCAAGAGCATAAATTGAGTTCTTCATGTGATTAGACAATACATGGAAGATATGCTCACTGACACTGACCACTGCCTCTGGATATAGGCCCCAGCTCCTGAATTTAGGCATCCTTAATGTGGTAGTGTATGGGAAAAGCTAGCCTAGGAAAAGTCCCTGTATTTTTTATTTTCTTTCCCATGCTCTCTACCAGAAACACAAAGCTGGGGTAGACTGGCCCTCAATTATGTATTATCCCAATTAAGTCCACTTGAAGTATATGTGCCATTCTGATTTATGATCTGCATGCTGGAAGTCATGTGTGACAAAGTACAGCACAGGGGAGAAGAGGAAATTTAGCATTCTGTTATGAACAGGACAACGGGCTGCTTTCAATCACATTTGATGGAAAGAGGCCAGATGATTTAGCAGACAGGAAGTGCCTCTCTTCAGGAGACAACTCTGAGCTGGGGATCCCAGATAAACATGGAAGTTGTGACAAACTGTCAGAACATCTACGGTCCACAGATATAACCACGGGCTTGTGTTCATGCCTCAGCTTCTCCACTGTGCAGGCTGCCTACAGCTCGGCGTGCAATTGTGTCTTGTCTTCTTCTCCGGACACAAAGAAACTTGGGCAGTTTGTGCTGTGAACTCAGGGGTACCAAAGACAGGATAAATAGAGCCAGTATGTTCTACTGGGCAGCTTGAAGCAGTTCATGCCAGTGTCTCTCCCAGACACTTGAAGTACCACGGCCTAGCACCACTTCTTACCTCAATCACAGCAAAAATTCGAGACTCAGCTAATCCTTGTAGTAAAGCAACAAGCAGAGAAATTCCACTTATGCCAAGGCTCCTGTTTGGTCCAACAGCTATTACTGTTAGGTTTGGTTGATAACTATATGCTACAGGAAGAATGAATCCAAGTACAGCAGAAAAGAAATCATTTCCTTCAGCATCCTTTAACAACAACAGGAAATTGATTAGCACAAATATAAACCCCCAAATTCCCAGAAATAAAACAGAAAGGTGACTCTCAAAAAGCTTTTAATTGTCCTAGGAAGCAGGATGCTGATCTGTCTTCCCAGCAATTTTTATATTAAACATGCAGGATTATTTATTTTTTCCTTAGTGTCTTTGCACTGTAACTCAGCATTGCTGAAGATGAACTGCAGTAACCATGGAAGGTTTCCTCAAACCTATGTATTCCAATACACTCTAAAGCTCTGTGAAGGAGTAGTAATCTGGCAAGGGCAAGAAAAGTAAAAATCTTCAAAGGTCCAAAGGGGAGTAAGGGGTGTAATTCTTAATGCCATTTTATAAATTTCTAAATATATTCTATTATTTCCGTTTTAAAAGTTTTTCTCCTACGTTGTTTCCAGAAAGTGAATCTTACCTCTTTCCAGTTTAGAGAAATATAGTGTTTGCAGCTGGTCTTTCCAGATTGTTCTTTCTCACAGATGTTTATGATGAGCATTTTTCTGTAAATAAAAACCCCACTTGAGTATTTAACCAGTATTTCCCAATGAGATAAAAATGGGATATTTTCTTTCATCATTCTTTAAATATTACTTCATAAGCAAGAAACTGTTTGCATTAGTACATGCCAAAACGTAAACAATTAAAACTGAAATCCTTTTTATGGTGTTTTTAAAAAGAGGATTAAAGACTACTGGCAAATTGCTTTTAAGAAAAAGGGAAAGTGGAAGAAAGTTATATATAAATAAAGAAGACTTTAATTAAGGAACTCTGCATCAGCAGTATGTGCCTCCTGCAGTTATACGGGAGATAGATCTTATATAATTAATAATTGCCTTCTTTATTACATTTTATTTTCAATTTTCAGTAACAATCTAAATTTCAATTAATACAGACTGATTATACTTTAAACCTACCAGTAAAGGTATAAAGCAGCATTTAGAGACAATAACTGATTTTTGAAGATGTATTTGGGGACGTGTTATATTATGTCTCAAGCTAAACTTAATGACTGTCAGCTCGTGACTGATCCCTTAGTGCAGATTTCATCACACACATGGACACTTATGAACATTCAGAAAGCCCTAGCGACTGTACCCCCTAACGTAAAGAGAGGCCTCACCCATCTTCTGTGTTTGGTATGATCTGCATGTCTCCAACAAATACACAAAGCACTCTGCAGAAAACAAAAATATACATACATTTACAAGTAATTTTTATTCAGTTAGTGCAATTTGTATAAAAGTTTGCATGTAGACTGGAAGCATTAAAAAGAATGTATAATGAATTTGGTCCATTAAAAGTAGAAATAAAACATATTTAGGACAGTTTGAGGGAACCCCATTTCTCCCATCAAATACTGGAGAGGAAGAACAAAAATCAAGAAATTGTCCTCAGGCCAAAGCCAACTGAAATCTGACAAAGAAAGTGGAGGCTAGCACAGCCATCATCCTTACAGATTTTTTGCCTTTGGGAAGGCAAAAGGTTTTTGTTGCCATATATGCTATTACCTGGATTACATGCTGAAAATGCTATGTGTGTGGTCATGCTGTTTGTTTTAAAATCAAGGCTTCACAGGCAATTTCCCTTATTTGCCACACTTAGTACCTGATTTAAACATTTTGTCAAAGGGCTCTAAATGAAAAACATACAAATTCACCTTTGAAATCCAAAATGAACAGAATGTCTTAGTGCAACGGCAGCAGAAAGAGCAGCTGTGGGTGACACTGCAATTCCATTACACACCTACAAAATACATTTTTCATTCAGAAGCAATTAATACTGCAAAAGATCACGCCATTTTTTAAGTGTAACAACTGTATTTTTGATTGTTTATGTGTATCAAGGGATTTTAACGATTAGGAACAAGACTAAAAGGATTAAGAAAATGTTATTAGTTCATTTTCTACAGAAAGGCCATATTTGATTATTATGCCATAAACTGCACTATTATTTCAAAAGTTTGGTGCTATACTAAAAGGCAACTGTAAAAATAGCTCTTGTAGGGGAAGACCATGTTTACTGGGTCTCTAGATAGTCAGCAAACTGCAGCAGAAAAATACACCCTATGAAAAGGAAGTTGTTCTGAATATTCTGACTCTTCCTTTACCCTAGGCAAGCTATTCTTTTCTGGCAAATACAACTGCAGTATTACTCAGTCAACCCTTCAGTGTTCATTTGTGGTGTGTAGTGCTTTGAACTCGACATGAGAGCTAAGCAAAAAGATGTGTTTCCCGTCCTCACTCCTCCTCTTTGTCAGCACAAAAAGTTAACTTACATCTCAACTCATTAAAAGTTCTACTTCTTTTTTCCAGTAACCATTTTTTACAATCTATTTATAGGCTCTCCTGGAGCTATGTGCAGTTTATAATGTCAGAAATTTGTCCCCAAGATGTACGTATGTGACTTTCAACAGCAAGATGTCTTAGAAGAAAGAGGCCATTGTGGTAGTTATTCTTCCTTGCAGGCTTGGTAGTTTAAAGAGAGCTTTTCACTCAGAGGAAGAGGGACTTATTATGATGTAGTATTTTTAACTTGTTTGCAGTTTTTCTTCTATGCTCCTCCAAGATTTTACACATAAAGATGCACCCTCTAAAGCCTGCCCTCTCTTCATTCCTGACCCTGCCAGAATCAAAATACAGAACTAGAATTACCCTGTTCAGAATCACAGCATACAGTAGAGCTGTTGAAAACACCACTAAAGAGTGTGTGTGTGTGTGCATGCACATGTAAGTCAAAATTTACTGTGCAAACTTTGCACATTGAGACAGGAAAAGTACTGACATTGCTTCAGATGCCTTGCTGCTGCTCACTGGTGCTTGATACACCAGCTTCTGCTCCCCTCAACCGGAAGAGTTAATGCCTGGCTCCCCTGCAGGTCTGAGAGCAATGAGAAGGGTCTTAGGGACTCATACTCTGTGACTACCTACAGAAAGATGGCTTGGGGTTAACAGCTATTCCTAAATAGTTGTTTTCTCATCTTGCAAGCTCACTTACAGCTAAACACATTCTAGCCGAGATTAGTGGACTTGGGAGATAAATAGTAACTAAAATCTGGACAACAATATAGTAGAAGCAAAAAATCAGAGGAATCTAACTCCACCCCTACCCCTCAAGACCAAGGCAATATATTATTACCTCCTTCTTAAGTATTTTATCTAGGATCGCCAATGTACTGCCAAGAGAGAGCAAAGTTTTGTCCTCTTTCACAAGGTCTGCATAAAAACCACTATAAAATAAATTATATGAAGAAAAACTAGGTTAGAGGCAATAATGTCGTCCAAGAGTGCTTTTCAGTTAGTGTTCATTTTGTATAGGTGCTACACATTTATTCTCAGAAACCTGCTCTAGCAGGAGGATAACAGCACCAGTGACTGACAGTCTTCAGCTCCCTAAACCTGTCTGCATTCTGCACTGGAAAGAAAACAAAAATGTCTGATTATATTCAGGAAACAGAGTTCTGTCAAAACTAGATGAAGACAAGACAAAACATCGAGTTTCTCAAATCAGAGCAGTTTGGTATTTTTTCCATCTAAAAGTGAGTACAGAGCTTTAAGACAGCTTCCTAGCAAAATCTCTTTCTAAATTAATACACTCACATTAGCTGTCCTATCTCTATTGAAAGAGTTTTAGAGAAAAGTATTCTGATTAGTTCTTTAAAGGATTTCAGGCTATGAGTGCTATACAACACAAATGTCTTTATTTATAAATGAAAAAATTCTGCCTGTAACTGAGTAGACTAAGGCCAAAAAGATGACCACGGCAGACACAAAGCTAGATGACAGTCTGTACAGAGACCTCTTATCCTCTTAATTATGTGGAAAATTAAATAAATAGGACCAACCGGACAAGAGCTTCTATTTCAGTTTTGTTCATTTCCTTCACCAGCTGAACATATTTAGGGAAAAAATGTTCTGAACCTTCAGAGACAGTTGTTGCTGTTTTGATGGGAGGCACTGGAAATAGAATATTTTTCATGTGCAATTCCAAAAACCTTTCTACTTTGACAGTGTTGTTGTCATCAGTTATCTTAGATTCATGTTCTATGGAGGGATTTGAATTAGCCTTCTTTAGTAAGTGTGATTTGGTGCTCAAATTTTGTAAAAATGATGTATCTAGAGAAAAGGAAAAAGAGGGGTTTTACAGGTATTAGTTTCTAAGCAATGTGTTAATATTTGGATATATTTACTTACAAAATAGAACACATCTGTATTCATAGTAAGCATATTTACTCCCATGCACTAGCTACAATGTTTCCTGACACAGATGTTATTTTTTCAGTGCTACTACATTTGTTTTAATCTAGGGAAAGGTCATATATTGTAATAAAGCCTATGCCCATATTTTTGACACAGTAAACAGCATCCTCAAACAAAGATATCAAAGTGCTACTTTTTGGCATGATGTTTGCCACCTTCAGAAAGTTCTTTTCAGACCAGCTGAAGACATGACCTTGAATGAAGCCTCATACTGCTTTGTCAGTCATTTGATGAACAACTGCTTGTTCAATCAGTTTAATCCATTGGTACTAATTTTAATAATTTTCAATTTCTGTATAAATCCATTTATCATAACATTTGCTTGAATAAAGAGAAACTACCTTCATACGCCAACCATTTCCAGTAGGGTTTATGTGCTGCTCTCACATTTTGAATAGATTCAACAGCACTAAAAAAGAAACCAGATTAACAGTATCAGCAATAATGAAAACAGAGGAAACCTAACTTACCTCAACAAAAAAGCAAAACCAAAAAATCCAGCTGAAAATGAACAAACTCTGATGTCTTCCAAGAATGCAAAACAGAAAGATAAAGAGAATGAGAATGAATGGGCAGACTGCTTGAAAAGATTAAAGAGTCAAACAAGAAAAGTGAAGAACACATGCAACATGTACACACATTTACACACTGAGTGACATCCCAACCCTGCTGTTGGAGGAAGCACACCTGTCAGTTCAGGAAAAATTTCTCTTGTCTGTCAATGTCTTGCCAAGACATTTTATCTACACAATGTAAAGATTTAATTAGACTGACTCAAAAGCAAGACAATCTGTTCAGGAACCAAGTAAATCACATACCCTGCTATTCTTTGTGTTGAAATCTCCTTTTTGTTATCACTGGTATTTGCAGCACTACGGGCAAGTGGTCCCATTACATTAGCTCTCATAGAAACATAATTCAGGTTATATTAAATCCAGAAGAAATTCCGTGTACTTGGTTATTTGTAAGGTGTTCAGGAGCTGGACTGATCTATTGGATAAGCATGTAATCAACTCTCTATGACATGGAATGATAGCAATCTGAGATACCACAGCTGGTAGAGAAGAAAAAGAGGACACAGAAGGCTTATGGGATGTGCTAGGAGCAAAATAACCAGCTTTGCTCCATCAGTTTACCAAATGCAACTCAACCCACAGTCCATGTATATCCACACTGCTTCCCTGACTGATCCAAGCTCTGAGTTTTAACTAACACAGCCAACTGGTAGGTGCTGCCACCAAAGTGGATGAGGAGCATTTCTGCTGGAAAAAGCACAGGATGGCTACTGAGGTGGGAAAAAGATGGAGGACAGAACATGGAGATATGGAGGAGATAGTGCAGACAGGTAGAGAGAAAGACACTCTTTAGATGTGGGACTGATTCAGGCCCAAGGTTCAGAATACTTTACTAGGTCAGATACACCACTGTACAAACACAGTCTTAGCGTCTCTAAAAAGAAGTTAGTCTTGAAATTTAATTATCTTGGTACAGCTCTACACAGTCAAGTGCTTTTGCACCCCAGGCCTCGATGGTCCAAATTCCAGAAACACAAGTATTTGTCAAGACTGGCTCTGCATAGCATCAACTCTCTCTCATGAGAGAAAGCTTAGCCCCAGCTATTGCTGTACTGCAGCAACTGAAGTGGCTCTAGAGTCTGAAGCACTAATCCTTGCAGTTGCATACTTTCCCAAATACTGGCTGTAGTTAACTGGTATTGCCTTGATTACAGCAGGATTATTTTAGCCGTGAGTGAGATGGATTTCTAGAGGATAACAAGGCCTAAGGATAAAATGGCTTATGGCTTTATGCTATAAGATCTCGCAACTCGAAATAATTTCAGAAACAAAAGTATATACTGTACCTTGGATGACTTTCTAAAAATGCAAGTTATCCAAAGTAGAAAATAATATATTATAAACTATCAAATTAAAACCTTACTTCAGCAAAATGTTCAGAGCATGCATGACTTTAGTCTCTTTGATAAACACATTAGTTGTTCTAAAATTCTTTATATGCTTACCTTAGACAAGGTGCCATTTCTCCAGTTATTCGAGGCACAGGATCTCCAAGCAAAGCTTTTACAGTCATGCAGACTGATTCACCCAATGATTTCAAGTGGTATCCACCCTAAAAAGTATTTTGTGTCAACTAAGGCCAAGTACTTTTAACATCTCTATGAATTTCAACATAGAAAATGAACTGTACTTTTGAAATATATCTGTATTCACAGAAGAAGAAGATGATATGCAAGTATATCTAAGTCAATGACTTTTCAATATGAAAACAGTAAGTTAGTGGCTACCTACTGAACTTCACTGGCATCTCATGACTGAGCTCACTTTGTCATAGTTCAAGTAACTTCAGAAATCAGTCATTACTTCGCCTGAAAACACATGCCTTCTCCGTTCCCATCTACAACATGCCATCTTCAACAACCCCTGTGGAAGATTCCTTAGAAGGCAAATGCCATCACTGTCCTCTAAAATGACTGTACAAGAGAAATCTCCCACAGCCTGACACTTTTAAGATGTGGTTGCTTAATAGCTTGGCAGAATTTGGAGAACAAGATGGATTTAAGATTGCTAGGTGGCATGCAGGAAGCCATCCACTACCTATGGAGCAGTTACACCACCTGTGGTAGGAGTGAATGCTTATTTGCACTTCAGCTAATAGACAAAAATATCTATAATAACCTGCTGGAGAGAAGGATGATGGAAGAAAGGTCATTCAAAACAAAGAGGTCAAGTGAATCAATTAATATACAGTTTGCTCTTGAAGACCTTGTTGGCAGCAGTATTTCCATACACTTATTTACCTGAAAAGCCACCATTTTTCTAACATGCAGCAGAAATAGGGAATTGAAGTTTGGATTTCAAAAGGAGAAAACATTTTAATTGTTTAAAAAGAAAATTTAAAAGAGCTCCTAAAGAGCCTGCATATAGTCTATAAATCAAAAACCAAGGAATTTTCTAAAGTGCTCCATTACTAAGTAAGAGTATATTTAGGTTAAAGGCTTTATAAAGTCTCCTGGAGTAAGATACACTTGTAAAAACATTGGTAATACAGGCTATCTATTAAACACATTTTAATGAGTTTGGGGCTATCAAGAGCAGTAGACTAATCACTGTTCACAAGAACTGAACAGATTTGTGGAGGATATGTTTTTTTGAATGAGCATATGGCTCCTTTGTTTCAAAAGTCTGAAGTGTAAGAGCACTGTCAAATCTTAGACATTTTTGCATTCCTGATACTCAAAAGAAAGAAGAAATTATTTTGTTGAGAAGTTTCGTTTCCTAGCTTCTAGTTTGCCCTAAATGGCTCTAATACAAAGACCCTTCCCCTTGGGGGTACATTTCAAAAGTCTTTACCTCTAGGATGACACACAGCTTTCCATTAGCTAACTGCATCAGGAAATGGGTAAGGTGGGCAAAAACCTCAGGAGTGGCATTCATCTGACCCTAAACCAAAGAAAAAATTTTAAGAGATGACACCTTGGTTCAAAAACACTGGTAAGAAACCTAAACAATCCAAAATACCCAAGTCTGAGCTGGAATACCAGAACACTTGCCTCTCATTATGAGAGAATGGTTCAGAATGCTGAACCAACTGCATTTAAGGAAGGTGAAAAAAACAACACAGTAATTACACATATGGGATAATCTGTCTTTACATGACTTGTTGTAATGTTTAATTAACTTGGGTCAGCCTAAAGACTCAAGCATGTATTTTTAGCTTGATCAAAGTGGATTTCACTTAGCAATCACAGGACATTAAAGCAGTAGGAATATTTTCCTAATAGATTCATGACTGGCAACACAAAGACTACAAGTTACTTACTTCAGGGTCACCAATTCCAGAATCATATCCAGAGGAGACAATAACCAGTTCAGGATCAAACTGTTATAAAAGAGAGACAGTTGTAGCACATCTTTACATCCTATTTTCAATTTTGTACAGGATTTCAATTGTACCATAATCAGTTGTTATTTCAGTTAGAATCTGAACACAAATAAGGATTCTCCTTGAATACATTACCCTTTTACACTATTTTAGTTTCTGCTGGAGAAGTTGCAGATGATTATGTTGAATATTTAAAAGCTAAAATTCCATAAATACTATTCAGTTGATCAGGGCAACATCATACCAGCAGAATAAATGTATTAACTGTGCTACTGGCAATTACTGCATTTATGTAAAATATTCAATGGTACCTGCTTAAGAAACACTTAGGAAGTACTCTTTGGCAGTAAAAAATTACCTCAAAAGCCATTGGAAGCAACACATGGAAAAACACAGCAAGATAATCTGAATTTCCCATCCCAACCTGAAAAATATGAGAAACACTGATCATGTTTTCCTGTTGGAATGACAGTTTTTCTAAGGTTCTTCAAGACTTTAGGGAAAAATAGGAAAAGTTAAAGATGAGGGAATCTTATGAAGTACAGTAAAAAACTCTCTGTTTAAGTAAAGTGCATAAATATCCACCATTTTCAATCTTAATGTGCTTCAGTTCTCTGCTAAACAAGGATAGATGTAACCGTCTCCTGAAACACTTTCTGATTTGATGGCTAGGCAAGACATTCAAGTAAAAATGAGTGTGTAAATTTTTCTCTCCCTTTTATTTTTCAAATATTATCACATTCTGAGCCACATTTTGCAGCAGACATTCCCCTGACAGGAAGGATATACACTGTGTAAGACATTTGCCAAGCAAGTGAAGTAGTGCACTTACTCAGAAAGTGTTACATAAAGGATGAGATAGAAAGCTATTGCACTTGCTTTGTTGTGCTGTAAACAATATTTACCTTATTCCAAGGCAAATTTATGTTAAAACCTTTTCCGTTTCCCAAACCCACAGCATCATAATCAGATTCTTTGAGTGATGGCCAGAATTCCTGATGTTCATAGCGATGCCAAGAAAAGTACAAAACACTGGAAAAAAAAAAAATCCAGTTTGACGAAGATTGTGGAAATGACTTTATATCCTGAACCTGGTGACTGCATTGCCTGAAAGCAAGAAAATAAAACTGTCCTTTCTCCTTAGTTCTCTCACAGGAATTAAGACTGTGAAAATTGGTACAGCCAATCCTATGCCAAAATTAACCGAAAAATTAACATGCTAAAAATGTCTCGTAGGCATACACTCCATACAGATCAAATACAAGGAATTTTCAGAACAGCAGACTTGCTTCTAGAACCTACTTATGTAGCTTTTCAAAAAAAATATAAAGCTCATGTATTTTATCCAACTATTACTTGAAGACTTTAACTGAGAGATTCATGAATAGAGAACAGATGTACTACCTGAGTACTGGTAAACCAAGGCAATCATATTTCTTATTTTGTTATTCTTTAAAGTAGAACAGATTTACATTTTATTTTTATTTTGATATTTCCTTCTATTTTATAACAAGTGAAAAACAGAGACACTAAAATAGCAAGGTGAATGTTTCGCAAGATTCTAGTTTTAGAAGTTTAAGAAATCTTATTCTCTAGAAAGGCAAACAATCTCTAAGCAGCTGACATTAAAGAAGAAAAAAAATCCTTCAAACCTTGGATCTTCTTCAAATATATATTGAGTTCCTTGCCCATGGTGCACATCCCAGTCAATAATTAGGATTCTGTATAGATCAGTAAAAGAAAACACTCAGAGGAAGAGCCACAGCATCTTAATCTACAGTAGGTATAAATGGCAAATGTTTTTCTGAACCAAAAGGAACATGACACCCAGAAAGCTCTAGACATTAATCTAAACTAGTACAATGTCAAACTGTTACTTACATATGACAAGCTTCTTCAGAGTCAACCACACACTTACCTCTGTAGACCATATTTCAGTTTTGCATATTCTGCTGCAATAGCAACGTTGTTGAACAAACAGAACCCGTTAGCTGCATTTCTCTGGCTGTGGTGACCTGGAGGTCTGAACCAAAGTTTTACAAGTTATTCACAACAAAAGAAATTTTGCTAAGTGAAAACTTCCTCACGTATCTTCTTACCTTACTAGTGCCATTCCATTGCGCACTTTTCCTGACATCACAGCGTCCACCAGCTGCAGAGTTGCCCCTACTGCGAGTCTGGCACAGTGGTAAGTGCTCTGAGAAAGAGAAACTCATCAACTGAAGGCATATGTGACGTGCTTTAGCATCCCAACAGCAAACTGTCTTTACATAATTCTACCCCACTGAAGCTGTGTGAAGATAGTTGAACAGAACTTTACCACATGGGTTCCAGTGTGCTTTCCCCTAGGATTACCAGTGATTGCCATAATCTTTGTAAGGACATTCTCTGTGAAGCAGTTAAAAAACGTGAGATGGACATAATGAGTGGAATAACATGGCATCTTTGAAAATAAGGAATGAAACCCTACAGAAACATAACACAGAAGACTTCATCTCCATTTCATGGCCCAACATTTACGAGCAATTGTTACCAAAATGTGATTTGCAGGTCACTAATGGTCTACAGTGACATTAAGTGACAAAAACAGAGCTAGAATTTGAGTAGTGCATTATACTGGTATGATAGAATTACAAAATAACAGGACACTTAACCAATTTAAATTACAGCATTATACTAAACTAGATAATGATAACATCATAAATAAATGTGAGACTACGTAAGTGGCAAAAAATGTATTTTTAATTTTCCCCTACTTCGAAAAATGCCACTCAGATGCAGTGATACAAATAGTTGTAACTCCCAACAGAGGAAGCAGTTTAACTTACGCACCGGATGAAAGAAAAAAGCATCATAATTTTCAGAGACTCTTTTCAGTTCCTCCTCATTCATTGTCTGAGTGCTTTTTGCCACTTCCAAGTGCTCTGAACTGCAGGGGAAAGAGAGGTTAACACAACACTTAAGTAAACAACTATAAGTATTTTTTAGAAGTTTACTTTTATTCCTATGTATAAATTAGCATTCACTGCTTAAGATCCCACAGAGTGAGAATGTAGATTTAGTGATATAGCAGATTCATAATTCAGCACCTACACCATATTCAACATTGTGACACATTTTCCATTGAAACTGATGGAATCCATTGAATTTTGGAGCACTCTTTTCAAATTGATCAAAATGTGATCTGGAGATATGAGATCTGCTGTTTCATTGAATTAATCTGAATGAAAGTTAAGTTTCAGACCTGTGAACCAACAGGATCTCTTCCTCGCTTCCTTCTCTGGCAGGCACATGGACACATCTTTCCACAAGATGGTAACTTTTAAGCTGCTCATAGGAGGATGAAAGTCTTTCTGGCACTTCAATATCACAAATGGGACTAAAAATAAGTAATAATTATATTACTATAATACTACACCAGTACAGGTAACTAACAGACTTCATAAAGCCTAGCTTTTAACTTCCCATTGTAATAAGATTCGTTACCCTAAAAGAGAGATACATGAGAGTAAATGGAAAAAAAAAATACTTTCTGTTCTGGAACTGAGTCAGAAATTGATTCTAAAATATGTAAGCAAAAAAAAAAAATCTTAAAAAACCCAAACAAACAATACAATAGCATCATTTTTTGTTTCCTCTCTCACTGCAACGCTTAACTACAGACACGGGAATGCTGAAATTAAAACCTGTAGGTTATAACGAAGGTGAGCAGAAGAGAAGTAGGTTTGGGAGAGAAGACAACAATGGATTGTTACTCTGAGCACTGCAAAGGAACTGGTCTAATTTATGCAAATTTAAGTAATATACCAATTTCTAACTGAATGTAATTGACAGGTTTCAGCTGAGTGAGTATATCTACATACTTTTCCAAGGTCAATTATACTTTAGCTTTATAAACAATTTTATTAGCTTAAAACATGCTATTTAGGGGGCTACTCAGATGCCTAATCCTAACATTTCTTGTTAAGGCCTCCCAGACAGGATGCCTACAGCTTCTCAAATCCAGTTTCAGATGATCACTACAGCATGTAGATACAAACTGTGAATAAAATAATTTTTTTCTCCTAAAGGAAAGACTTTCTATTTACTCAGAAAATGACAGGAAGTATCACTAGATGCTTCCTATTACATTTACAAAAAATGCATTTATATGGTACTGCTCTCACGAGTCCTAATAAGAATCTATTAATAAAAACAACAGCAGTGACTTACTCACTCCAAAGTAGTTTGTGAGTGGTCATCTCCTCATCATAAATCAGCGCCGTTCCTGAAGCCATTGCTACAGACTGGGCAGAACAAAAATCCCAAGACACATTATTTCACACCAGAAGTAAACTAAACCAGTTACTATTTCACTAGATAGTGAGAATATAAGTGCAAAGCATAGCTGCTTGCGTGACAGTTTTGCACTTTAGACTTTGTACTTACAGAATGAAACCAAAGAAAAATATTTAGGACTCAGATTCCCCACCGAAACTCGGTGCGGGCAGGCAGGATGCACAATGACCCAGCGTTCGAGAGCTGAGCGCTGGCATTTCTGGTGCAGGGCCCGAGCCCCCGGCCCCGCCCGGGCCGCACAAGCAGGTGAGGCTGCGAGCACAGGCCGCCTCCTCCCTCCACTGCACACACACTTACCTGTGCGGCGAGGCCCAGCAGCCGCTGCGGAGAACTTGAGCTACGAAGCCACAAAGTAGTAACGACAGGATTTCATACACCACGCGCAGAACAGTTACAAGCATCTGCTGCGTTCAGAACTTTATAGGTCTTTCAAAAGCCCCACAGAGACACTGAAGAGAGATAAAGAAGCCGACGCGCCGACAGCAGATGCGAGCGCACTGCCGGCCGCGGAGCCGCGTCCCCCGGGCCCCGGCCCCGGTCCCGGTCCCCTCCGCTCCGCCGCCCCCCTCCCGCCAAACCTGGCAGCCCCCGGCAGCCTCTCACGGAGTTAGCCCGGCCCCCGCGGCCGGCCGACGCCTTCCGAGGGCGGGCAGGGCGAGGAGGCGGTGCGTACCGGCCCCGTGTGTGGGCGTGTCGAGCGCAACCCCCGCCCCCGGTGGCGCTGGAGCGCGGTTTGAATGCCCCTGTGGGAGCTCCGGCGGCCGCGCTGTGTCGGTGCTGCAGAGCCGGGAGGGGCAGGCCCAGGGACGGTGCGAGGCCGCAGGGCCGTGCCCGCGGAGTCCAGCTGCTGGACGGGTTTTAGCGTGGAACTGACCCAAGAGCAAAACAACCCCCAGCCCCGGGCTGTGTGGCATCCTCGGACATAAGGAAAAATAAAGCACCTGGACTAAAAGCATTACTCCTCCATTTCCGCAGGGTGACGTGGTCCGGTCGGGTCAGCCCGGGCGCTGATACCTCTCCGAGGCGGGCCGGGGCAGCCCGCACGTGTGTGCACGCAGCTTCTTCGGTTATTGACCGCTTTGTTCCTCGGTTTCTACTGGTTTCCCAGTTCATGATAGAAAGTGATGGAACAGGCGTCATCACGTTCGCTGACCTGATACAAACCTGCACGTTTGGGGAATGCATCAGAAACCCAGATCATTACAGGTGCAAATTCTAGAAATCTACTGCCCGTAAACTTTCCCCGTATTTGTTTCAAAAAAATATGACAATAATAGACACTGTATTACTGAAGTAGTTTATAATTTATGTATTACCACTTGTTACTGTGTTTATTATACACATTTATAAAACTAAAATTGTCAAGTTCCGTCCATCTTTATTTAGTCTTTAATGTCAGTGGATTGCACCGACCATGAGGATGCTAATCATGTTCCTACGGTAATTTTTTTTTTTTTTTTAATAGTTTGACTCCATTAGTTCCCTGCAGACCTTTTGGAGAACGGGTGAAGTTTATACATTGACTTTTGTAATGTGTCTGAAAATGAAAAGGGACTTTTCAGTAGCAGGGGTCTGATTTATGACACCCAGTAACCAAATCTTCTTGCGACTGGGGCCAGCCATAGCCTGTTTACAGTTCCTTATTCTTCTCTTTATTCCACTCAGATTCCGGCAAAAGCGATCAGCAGAGGGCTGTCTCCCTTCAAAATACTCCAACGGGAGAAAATGAAGAGGATTCATGAAATATTAGGCAAGGGAAGGTTTAGGTAACTGGAGAAAATGGTAGAGTGGGTGGTATAGACAAATACATTAAAAGTAGTCAACTGGATTTGAAACTGGTTTATGCTGTTTTTTGCACATATTACAATTTTTTTTAACCATAACTCAAAGAAACATTTATCCATAGCTGTCCAAGTTCAAACTGGATGAGAGTAGCTGTAACTCTACCAAAAGGAACCATGATAACACTGGGGTTTGAGTTCAACCTACAATACAATTTAAAAGGAAATTAAAGCTTTATGTTCAACTTATATTACATTCCTATTTACAAGATAGATTTGGCATGAGAAGTATAATCATCCTTTTACAAATAACATGATAAATATTTACAAGCATTTATGGTATCTCCACTTCTGAGTGGCCAAAGACAGCTGGGAGTCCTTCCTCTGCCAGCGATAAACCTGGTTTACTAAAATGATGCCTTCTTCAATATTCCCCACAAGGAGATACACCATGGGACGGTGGGTTGGAGTCATCCTCTCTGTACATTTTTCATTAATTAGTAGCCACTGTTGTATCATACTCTGAGTTTCATAAGGCAAGAGTGAGCCCTGGGTAATGAATTCCACCTGGCATTCAATGTTATACTCTTGGTCCTCAGATGCTGTTCTCTTCTTGGACAGCTTTACTTTCACTGCTAAGGAAAAAAGAAAAGGAAATGCAAATCACTCCCTTTCTCAAATGCAGAAAAAAACACTACAAGTGAAAACAGGATAATTCCTCAAAAATATGTTCATCATTTATGCTAACAGAGTATGGTGAGGCCTTTTCCAGCAGCAGTTTAAAGTTTAAAACATTTTTGAAAGATAAATTTTATGTAGTAAAGGGGGTTTTTTGATTGAATTAGGTGACTAGGAAAAAATATTTTCACAAGCGTGAGTAATTAATTTTTACCATCACCATGTTATGTCAGACTTTGGGTAATTACATATTGTAAGCTGTTGGTGTTGTTCTTGTATCACAAAGCTGCCCAGCAGTTGCCCAAGCAATTTTCCCAAAACTCACCTTCTCCATGTGTGGAATCCCTAGGCAAAAATAGCTTTCTGATACCACGTTTTTAGATATTTCCTTTTCATTATACCTTATATATCTTCTACCCCACTTGACTCCACCAACAGTTTTTAGCATGACATTTTTCTTTATTTCTTGATCTAACACTAGCCAAAGTCGCTGAAATCTTTGCACTGACATCAGAGGGCTTTCCAGGATGTCTCATGGGCAAACTCCACTCATCACTCCAACAAGACAACAGGAAGTAAGAATTCCTTTTACTGATATGATTTTCTGAGTCTCCTTTTCAGTAAGTTATGTATCACAAAAATCTCATGCACAAAAACAGCAAAGATACACCGTGCACTGGTAAAACACCAAAGCTTTACTTTGCATTTAAATGCTAATCAAATGCAAACTTGCTTATTTGGCTGCTTTTGACAGAAATATTTTCCGTAAAGCAGGTTGTAGCCAACTAGACCAGAATAGCTATTTGTTTGGAAACCAGATCATTAATAAATCTTTCATGCACAATAAATCCTCCTTATATTTAGATTAGAAAGAACATATTCTGAAAACCAACCTAAAGCTAAGTTAGCGGCCAAACTCTTAATCCTTTGAAATCTCTGCAGAAACTGTCACTAATTGTAATCCTACTTTTAAAGCATTTAGAAGAAGAGTTGTTAGTCTCTTTAACACCAGCTACATTAGCAAGGACTTACCAAAGTTACTGTCACAGAAAACTTCAAGAACTCTTTTGTGTGTAAAGAATTCCTCCACTGCTGGGCAGGTCTGGCAGGTAGGCTTTGGTAGGACTGATAAGAAATTACAAAGTCTCACTGTTATCTTTTTGAATAATTTGTTTTAGTTTTCTGCTGTCAAAGCTGAGAACCCACTGTTTAACCACAGGGATGACAGAGAAAATACACATCAAAGACAGGGCCAGTGACAATAGGTAAAAAGTCAACACACTTCTCTGAAAACATGGCTAGGGATGAAGAGGAGTTTCATTTTCCATGCACATTCAGCCCTTGTTCAGACTGACAAGATCAATTATCAGCAACAAATAAAGTAACAAATACAGTATTATTTTTAACACAGCTGCAGTAGGTGGTAAGGGGTTAGGTGGCTGATTCTATCAGTCGCTCTGGGTTCAGCTGTGGTAAAACTGTGAATATATATGAATTTGGGTGTGCTAGCAGCAGCTCAATCCTACTCTTTTCCACAGAAGTTAGTAAGTGTGAGTGCATTTGAAGATTTGAACATTAATGCCACGATAGCTGTTTCTTTAAGGAAAATTGGATAAAATCATCCCAAATTTCCCAAGCTGATCTGAGCACTAACTTGTATACATAAATTTATCTTTGATGAGGACCATTAATAAGTCTATAAAGAGACCTCAAAACAACTCAAACCCGGTGTGCTGCTGTGGGTATGACACTGCCTTCCTCCGCTATCAGAGCACAGCCTGCTGCACTGCTGACTTACAGCATCCATCTGCATGGACACTTGAAGCAGTAAAGGTAGACCTGACTCCATTACAAAATCACAGAATGTCCAGGAACAGTGTCCCTTGTATCTCCTCAATTCCCAGAACACAGGATATGGCCACCCTCCCTTCTGCCATCTTTGAGCTACCTTTGTGCAGGTATTTATAGTCCTTAGTAAGGGGTGCCAGGCACACGTCCTCATCTCCAGGGAATCGGTCACAGTCCAGGCTGGCAGGCCAGGGGTGTCCATGGCACAGGAGCACGGGGGCGCAGCTGTCACGGACAGCAACACACATACTCCTACAGGGATGGATAAACCTGTTGTCGGAAGAAATACCAGGCTGAGTCAGATAGTGATAAGAGAAACTATTGCAACAGTGATTCCTCTGCAAGGTACATAATCTTTGCTGATATTTAACATCCTTCAATAATAATTCCAGAAGCAGCAGCTGTGCAAATCGTGCAAATGATCTGTGTACGGACTGAGCTTTAGGTATTTAGTTATGATTTTAAAAATGCATTTATGAAGACCTGAGAAAAGCTTCAGTATGAGCCTGATTCTGTTCACAGTAGGTGCTTCGACCCTAAATGAATAAGAATAAAATTCAGCTGTAGCAAAAGAAAACATTTTATCTTTTGACAACACCAATTATGTTCCCAAGGCAAACTAAAGTTGAAGTGGAACAAGTTTTCAGTACTTTTTTTTCTGATGAATACAAAAAAACTAACAGAATTGCTTCAGAAAAAGTGGAGATCACCTTTAGATTACGATAAACATGCATTTAACTTCATTCCTGTTCTGGCAAATAAAGGCTGGAGTTTTGTACTGTGCTGGGATACTTACGTATCTAAACAGATGGGTGCAAACAGGGAGCACAGGAACGTCCTCACGTGAGGGTGACAGTCTGTGTGTACAAGGTGCTGCCAGGTGGTGGATTTTTGGATAACCTCTGCCATGCTAGTGTGTCCCATCAGGTTGGGAAGTCTCATTTCAGAGTATCCAATCTTGTGGCACATGCCCATCTCCTTGGGTATCACTACACATTTCGTGGATAATCCAATGTCCAAGCCTGTTGCCACTCTTAGGAAACCATTCACAGCAAAAACAAGTATTTTTGCAGTCAATAACATCTTCCACTGACTCCTGGGCTGCTGAACAGGGAGCTGTCAAACCCCTAAAGTGCAGAGGCACGCTGAAAACCTTGTGGCTTATATATCCCAAGAGCTTAATGAACTGTTGGTTATCAACTGCTTATCAAATCACTTGAGAGAAGACCAGGTCGTATTGCCTAATCAAGGGATTGTTGTGACAGCCAGGGAGGTGTAGAAAAAATACAGATGTATGTTTCCCAATAACACTGATTTGGAACAGCCTTTTGCGTGTCCCACGGTGTCAGTGGCTGCAGCATGCTATGTAGCATATTAAATTTTGACACCTGGAAGGTTCACTATATGCTTTCTAAAACAAATTAAGAGATCCCCCAGAAACAGGGTTGGGCAGACATGCTGTCTCCTGGGGCTTCTGTGTCTCCTTTGTTTTCAGACACTGCTGACATGACAGAAAAAACCAGCCCAGATTGACTTATCAAGTGAAAATGTTTTGCTTGTGCTAATGGCCCATGTCTCTTCCACTGTTTTACAATGTAGAAGAGGCAGTTTCTTTGGTCAAGCACTATAAAAGAGACAGACATCTGCTATTAACCAAGTATTTTGACTGGAAATTTGAATTCCTATTCTGTGACATGCTAAAGGTCCCAACTTCTATTAATTTCAATAGACACCTGAAAATACAGAATTGAATTTGTAGCACTGTTGTGGCTATCAGTATTTATTCAGGAAAAAAGCAGTTACACATTTTTATTATTTTGAATGAAGCTGTCTACATTTAAAATTGCTCAAATAATGAGCATTTCAACCATTTAGTAATAAATTATAATTACAGTAAGGTGTATGAAAACAAATGATACCAGATGTGTACTTCTGTTCACAGCAAAAAAAGGTGGTGTTAAATTTCTTACATTAAAAGTAACAGAGTTCTGAATGAGTACCTCATCACTGTTAGTACAGCTCTTCGTTACAGAGAAGTTGGGAACCAATTAAGATGAAAGAGGGTCTGAGTAATGCATAGTTTACCTATTATGAATAGAAAAGTCAGATTATGAGTTTTAAAAGCTGAAGATCTAAACAAAGCATTTTGTGGAAATTTTTTATTTGATGAAAATATTTTTTCCAATTAGCTGTGGGTGTTAATTTTTATTTCCGCATCTGGTTACATGATTTATTAGCAGAAATGTTTAGCTATTAACAATATGTAGGTGGTTTACTATAAAATATCTGTCTTGGATATTAGGCTAAAATAAGTATGTTCATAATCGTGTATCATCTAGTATTAGTGATGCTTGATTGAAATACATTTTTTGTGCTTGTACAGAGATGTAGCACACTTAGACAATGCATTACATATAATTTACATGTTTATACCTAAATGTTAGGTTATTAATCCTAGCATCCTTGAAACCAAAGACAACCCCCTACTGATTCCTCCTTAGCTGCCTTCTTTACTCTAAGCTACTGGTAAAATTACAGTATCTGTTTAAATAAGTAGAAAAAAATGACAGCAGGCAAGGTTCCAGGAACTAAAAATACATTTAAAACAACTCTCAGTTTTTCTACCCAGGCTTTGTTGCCAGAATGGTGGGTTTTTCCCAGCAAATGTGGTTTCTCTGTATCCATTATCTCACCTCAAAGCAGAGGAACTGAATACCTAGCCAGGCTGACTTAGGCCTGATGATAGCTTCCCTTTGACAGGTGCTCCATGTGTTTCTTAAGAAGTTAGAGCCTTACTAAAAGTCAGTAAAAGTCCCAATCTTGCTAAGTCTATGCAGGTGTATCTGCGGGCCACACCTTCACACAGCTGCTCTTGCTACCATTTTGCAGTGAAAAGACTGCATGAAGTTCCTTAACCCAAGGAGAGGCAGGTCCAGGCTGAGCCAACTGCACAGCCCTTTGAACTCCCGGTGCCATCTGGATCCCACCTGTGCCCAGAGCAAAACCATGAGCTCCACCTCCTATGCAGAGGCACCTCGGCCCCATGCACAGAGCTCAGCTCACACAGGCTCCAGAGAGGCTGCAGACACTGTGATGTCTCACTTGAGTGTCTCTTTGGCATTCAGCAACTGGAGTGAAACTGGAGTGGACAAGTGTCCCCCTTATCCAGCAGGCTTCTGCCCCTGTCCACGTTGCTGATGTTTTTACTAAGTCATTTTGTAATTTTATGAAATTAATCAAATTCCTCTCTGTCTCTAATTATATTCTTCTGTAATACTTCTTTCATCTGATTGCTATCTGAAAGGAGGTGGCAAGATCTCTGGTGAAAGAAGCCTTTCTCTTGCATGTGGAGCATGGTATTATATGCAGATTTCTACTGATGTAAAACATAGAGTAAGAGAGGGTTGCTGTGCCCCTTCCCACCAGTGCCT
The DNA here is from genome assembly GCA_013398115.1 of Falcunculus frontatus. Taxonomy (NCBI): domain Eukaryota; kingdom Metazoa; phylum Chordata; class Aves; order Passeriformes; genus Falcunculus; species Falcunculus frontatus. The sequence continues at coordinate 1,466,736 of VZRV01002858.1, forward strand.
TACAACCAGGCCTGTGCTGTGCTGAGCTCTGGCTGTACCCAAAACTGCGTGTTCTGGCTTGTGAACCAGCGGGGCTGATTTGAGAGGTCCCCTGAGTCATGACTGATGGACAGAACAGAGGCAAGTGTAACAAGAGCGTGTTAGACAAAGATCATCTAATGAGAGCTAATACCTATCCTGGCAAACTTAGTCTCCATAGGAGCTGTCTTGGAAATAAATAATTGTGAGTTGTGAGTAATTGTGACTTCCTGAGTCAGTTTCCTGCCAGGCTTCCCAGGGAGTAGGTCATTTATGAACCACTGCAGAGCTGTGCTTTAAAGTTTTTTTTAGTCTCAGCTATGTCTTAGAGGCATCCAACTATCTTTTGATGCTTTGCTTTTGAAGAGCTGAGGTTTGGTAGACTCGAGGGCTGAAGAATTGTCACCAGTTTCAAGAGAAAAATGTGCCTAAATGCCTTTGCTGGACATCCATGACTGCACTGGGTCCAAGAATGGTTCTGAAGCCGGATCATTATCTATAATTCAGTAAGTTTTGATGGTCATCTTCTGTCAGGAAAGAGAATAATTTATAGGAGCTTCCGATTCTCTTCTGGAAGTGACTTGGTTCAAGTGGGTCAAATTCTTTACCCTGTGCCATTTTCAGTGTCATCATTTACTAAGGAATTTACCAATTTGACATCCTTTTCACTACACTCATGGGTCACTTTTAAGTAAGGGAAAGTGCTTGTGTCGAGGCTCAATTATTCTGATGTTCTTCATGAGCAGATGTTACCTTTGAACTTGGTTTGACAGCAAGCCTTTATAATTTTATTTTTTAGCAGGACAGTTATTAAAAGTGAGCATGCAGAGTAGATTGCCATTGCTTGGAGAGTGCTACAGGTCAGTCAGATGTCGGCAGAAGTGTAAACTGTGGCACCCATGTTGCTGTGCCAGAGACTCTCCTCTTTTTTTGCAAACACTCAGCTGCTCATTTCATGGTGGGGAAAAAACATCAAGCAAATATGCACACAGACTGATTTTGTGAACACAGTAAACTGTTTCACTGTTGCCACACCAGCGAAGCATCCAGACTGCACAAAAACTGGTGGCTCAGTATTTCTGATTGTAGTGATATATGTCTGTAGAGGGTGCTTGAACAAAGACTGACTAAATTAAAAAAAAAAAATTAGTTTAACAAACCATCATGGCAATTGCAGTGCCTGCATACAGTTAGAGATCTCAAAATCTGGAGTCTAGCTACTGCTCTTTGAGACTTCTGAAGGAAGCTGTGTGGTGGTTCCTTTAGCCACAGGCTGTATTTATTGTTCCTGGATATGAGCAAGGGACACCTGCTGATGGACCATGATAAGAGGAACAGTGGCTGGAGGCTCTCTCCCTGCCCACCTCTGTGTCCTCTCCTTTGACTGTTACCAGGGAGACAGACAGAGATTAGCCAGGAGCCACCCATCAGAGCCCAGTGAGAAACAGGACTGACATTTTCTTCAAAGAAAGCAGGAGGTTGAGAGCAAATTTGCAGATGTAGGGATTTTTGGTTTTAATCTGAGCATTTGTTGCAATATTTGGCTGGAGTCATTTTTATCTGGAGTCAATTGCAGAGATGCAAGGCTCCCAGACAAAGATCAAAGCTTGTAAACATGCACCCCGAGTGGCAAAAGGAAGCAGAGGAGAGGTGGTTCTTGCTCTGATGAAAGCTTTCCTGGACTAACATCCTTACTCTGCAGGGCAGGATTTACTTCATAACGTTTCCTTTGCTTTATTAAAAACATAATTAGGCCACATATGGTATCTGTAAAACAGCAGAGATAGAGTCATGGATGCCTTTGAATGCCTTTGAAAAGGCCCCATTAATTTATTTGTCACAATGGTTTTAGCATTGCTTCAATTTTTAAAGGACAGAAATATTGTATTTCCTTATAAATCTGTAGTGGAAATTGTTACAGGCTCACTGCTTGGGCATGCTCAGTGCCACCCTTTTTACTGTCAGTCGATTAACTGAGAGGAAAGTTTGTTTTAATAGTGTAAGAGAAATTTGATGCTGTGGGTGACCCAAATTTAGTTTCTGACTCTGCTGCATTTCTTCTGGAAGCTTTAACCCTGCTGCAGTGTACTCCTGCACACACAGATTGTCCTGGTTAACAATGCTGGGGGAATGCTGGAGTTAAACGTGTTCAAATATGAAGTGTTCAGATGCTACTAGAGTGGGGAGGGGGCATGTAAATACCTGCACAGATCCCAAGAGTATCACTCAAAGCACAAGGGTGCTGAATACTATACAAAAACTGGCTAAGTAGCATATTCTAAGTAGGCCAAGTCAGTCAGGACCAAAAAAAGTACACAAGAAGATGAGGTGACTTGCTACGCAGCTAATGTAGGCATACAAATCTGAGCTTTGACATCACAATGTTCATTGACCCATTCAGCTTTTGGAGGTCCTGCCCAGCAATATTTTTGTCACTGCAGAGCAGGACAATTTGTGTAAAGTGATTTTAGAGGAAGAACTGAAATCCAGTACTGACTTACTAGTGGCACACTCACAAAATTGCATTTAGGCCATGTACTGTGTGCTGCACATCAGGGCCTTATGGTGAGCACCACATTGGTTAAATGCTGTGTGAAGCTGTTTGCTTTCAAGGTGGCTGAAAGGAGGAAAGAAACGCTGGCACTCAGCCATAAAAACCATGGCAGGATCAATAGTGTTGTTGGTTTTGCTCCAGGGGTAAACAAATTCCAAATAATGGCTTTCAGGTGGGAACAAAATACAGTCTGTCTGAATTTAGGGTTTTACGCTATTGATGGTGTACCAGATGAGCACCTTCCACAAACAGCCGGTAGCAACAGCCACTCTTCTCTGTTCTTCCCCAGGTAAAAAAATTAAGTGGTTTAGGATGTTTTTATTCCTTGGTTGGTATTGGTTTGCTGCCTTGGCTAATACTGCCTATCTTTCTTTTTAGTCTTGAGTCAGTTTTACTGAATTTCAATTTAGTTTTGCTTTGATTTAATTTTGTGAAAGAAGGACTATTTGACAAATGGAGTATCATGTATTTCAGGCACAATTTCTGCTTTACAGAAAAGCTCCTCTTTTCTTTTAGACTTAAGAAGTTTTTGCAGTCCTTTGGCAACTGGGCTGATGCTGGTTTTCCCTCTATCAAATTTCTATCATAGCTGAGTCCCCTGTCATGTGTTGTCTGTCACAAACAGCTCCAAATTAAACAAAAAGTGAAGTTAAACACGGAGCTCACTCAATTGTTTCTAAACCTTTGTGAACAGAAGAGAATACAAGTAGACTCGAACTCTTTCATAGGGAAACAGGGCAACAGCTGTTTGGGCTACAAGTAAACATTACATACCGACTATTTGTAGTCCATTGAGAAAGTAAACATCGTCACCTTGTCTATTCCCCCTCCCGAGTCTTTCTTTGTCTGTGGCCCGTAGCCAACTACTGATCATCAAGATAAGACAGAAGCACATTAAGTCTTGAAAATTGTGTCTGGCTTCTAGCTGCCACTAGAGACAGCTCTATCAGTTAAGCAAGTAAAACCCCGGGAGAGTGCTCTGCTGACTCCAGCACGCCTGGAGCCCATCCCTTTTAAGTCGCTTGGCAGTATTTAGTATTTAACTTCTATGTATCCCAGCCACCCGCAGGACATGCTCTTGGCATCTGACGTTTTCACAACACATGGCAGGCCAGGCTTGCTTCACTTTAACACCATGGGAAGCAGCAGACCTGAAGCCCCTGTTTAAAAGGCAAACTTCAGCCTAAATACTTTGGTGAATAAGCAAAATTTAAATAATTTCTGTAACGTTTCACAAATACATAGATGTGCTTCAAAAATCTGAAGTAGATACTATGGCCAAATCTTCTCTAAGCAAGATTCCCTCTGGTATTTGCATAATTTTTTTTCTTGAATAATGTCATAGATTCATAAAATCATTTAGGTTGGAAAAGACCTTTAAGACCACCAAGTCCAGCCATTAACCCAACACTGCAAAGTCCCACTACACCACATCTGTAAACGTCACATCTACATGTCTTTCGAATATTCCCAGGGAATGTAACTCAACCACTTCCCTGGGCAGCCTGTTCCAATGCTTGATAACCTTTTCCATGAAGAAGTATTTCCTCATATCCCGTGTAAACCTACTCTGGCACACCTTGATGGTAAAACATAATCTCATTCCAGACACTGAATATGTATTTAAATCAAAATAATCGAAGCAAATGTTCCTGTTGCAAATGTTTTTGGTGAAAGCAAAGACTTGTCAAGAAATAGTCAAAGTTACACCCTGGACATGAATTTGAGATTCTGATCATTAGAATCCTGGCAGCTTTTTCTTTTGTTACAAATTTCTCTCCAAACCATGATTCATATTGTTTTAAGGCTGTAGAACGAAATTTTAAAATTTCAAAAAGAAAATATATTTTCTTAATAAATCCTAGCTTTAGGTTTCTGTGTTACTGTAGTTTTGGAAAGAGATTTATTATTTTGGGCTTTCTAACTAAAAAATTTGTAAACTTTTTCATTCGAGTACAGAGGTGCATACTAAACTCTATTAAAAACAAATAGTCGTGTCCTGAACTCTAATGTATATATAGACAATATTCCAAAACTTCTTGGGATTCTGAGAAAATGTATTTTTAAATGTAGCAACTACAAATTACAACAGTAACTGCTTCACAAATCAGTGTGTCCATTCATAGGGTATGGTATATAATTCTTACCTGACAGCTATGCAAATATTTGATGGGAATAGTTCTTTTCTGTTCTGCACCATGAGCTATGTGCTTAAAGGCTAAGGAGTACTCACTGACAGTGTGAATATTTTACTTTCTTTCACTCTCCCTATTTTCAATATTACCTTACACACACCTTTTGGACAAGGATGACCACAAAAGACAGCCTTTTGGAGCTTTTAAGGCACCTTCCTATTCTGACAAAAGACACACCTGCTATTGCAGCTGCCACTAATCTACTTTTTTTCTGTATTCCTCGTATGTCAAGGAACTCAAAACATTTTTCAAGGTTCAATGAATGAAGCAACTGGCCTTTTGTGTAACCTGTTTTGACTACAAATGCTTAGCCAAATCACACTTCTGTGTGAAGAGTGAAGAATTCGAGAGACAGCAGGAGCGGAGCACTGTGGCAGACGACTGGCAGGACCATGCCGGGCATTAGGTGGATCATCACAGGCAGGTCTAGACTTCAAATGTGATAGTGGCTTCACAGACACTACTTTTTATTTTGAACCTTTATGATTTTCTCTCTGTTATCATAACAGGGATGGTAACTCTGTAAATAGTGTGTAAGTTTTTTTGTCTGTCTGAGAAGACATCTAGAACGGTTTTGTATAAATAAGTAGATTCTGCACCTTGTATACTTATTAAATCTTTTTGTATGCACTTTAATGGTGAATGCATAGTGCCTTCCTGTAACACTGTGATGCTGGGCCCGCAAAATCTGCAAAACTTCAGCAGTTGTTCCTATAAAGAAGATTCATATTGCCGCAACCATTCCCACAGCAGGCCTGAGAGTTACAGAGTCAATCGCCTCATCCCCTCCTGTCTGTTTTGTGGGACAGCCCCATCAATATTCACGAAAGACTTTGAATCCCTTGCAAAGGGGGAGGATTAAATTAAAAAAAAAACCCAAAACAAAACCCGAACAAACCACAAATCAGTCTTTAAACAGAAAGCATAGATGCAATATGCTATACAAAAAATTGGGGAAGAAAAAATGTCTTCTCTTCCTCTGAGCCTTGGGGCAATTGTAAGGCTCCTTCCCTTTCTCTGTGGTGGCTTGTGTTGCACACATTGCCTCTGTTGACATCAAAGACATTTGGTTTCTATTACCCTATCTCAATGAGAAATTCACTGATAAAGGAGTCTCCACCCTAATGATTAAACTCTATTTGGATTTCAATACCTGGGCAGAGCCCCTGAGCCAACAGGCCAGAATTAGAGGGTCCGAGACTTCAGCGTGCATTTGCTAATCTGGGTTCAGACTGTGGGGCCTGCCTGTGAAATGTTATGTCATTTGGTCTTCACAGCCCTTTACCTTCATTCCAGGGCAACCATTTTCTTCCAGTGGAGCAACTGGGAAATGAAATGGGTGAATCCATCCTAAATAGCTACACAACAAGAAGAGCTGAGTAAATAAGAAAAAATGTAGAGCAATCATTTAGAAATAGCTCAAAATCAAACAGTACCTAAATGATCTCTAAAACTATGGTTTACTTCTAATTAGTATATGAAGCTCAGGGAGGCACAACCAGAGAAATAATTAAATTTAAGATTAGACAGGAGAGGCTGGTGGTTTTTTTGGTCTTAGGATCCATTTTCATTCTCTAAATAGCATTAAGGGTTTCATGCTGGTCGCAGTTATCAAAGATTGATAACTGTCTCCATAGGAGGCTCCTTTCATTACGGAAATCATAGAGAAGCAAATAGTTTAGAGGGGAAGGTAGTTTGAAATTAGACTCTCAAGCATCCAGAGAAAAAGGATTTGTGATTGCAGCTCTAGTTTCACACCATAAAAAGAGCATGTTTGCCTGACAGCTTCCTTAGCTTTTTTCCTCTGCTCTTGCATCTGTCTGATAAAAGTGATAAAAGCTATTGCCACTCCCCATAAGCCTTGTTACATCCACATCTCTACTACAGCATTACTAATGTTAAATGTATTAGGACAGAACACCTTTGAATTGTTTGGTGAGAGAGAAAACTACTTTTAGAAACATCCAGAGAAAATGCCATGTGTTTCTTTTCATACCGAATAGCATTTTTCTCTCTGATATTCTAGCAAAATGAAACAGGTACTGGAATGACTGACAGACAGATTCTGTACCCAAGGAAGGCAAATGCAGTTTCCATAATCCATGACTATACCCTGGAAGCCAAGATTCTGCCTGTTTTGCTTATACTGAGTGTTAGAATATATCCTATTGATGTCAGTGTCTCATGGCAGACCTTTATGTGAGCAACACTGACAAAGGTGGCCAACATAAAAAGGTCACTTTCACTCTTTTTGGTGAATTATCTTTCAGGACATTCTATAAAATGTTTGGTTTTGGTCCATGATACTGAAAAAGCATTCAGTATGGGAGGTACTTTCCCTGCCATAGGGTTGGCTTAATAAAGCAACCTCATCCTAATATCTTGGTTTCAGCAAGGGATGCTGCAGATGCATGTGCCAATCTTTAAAGGGAACAAACAACTTCTGTCCCTGTGCTTAGTGAAGTCCTTACACAGCCATTCTGTCCCAGCACTCCGGTGGGAGAAGCCAGCTTGGGTCCATGTCCACACGTGGCAGGACATTCACTTGGCTACTTCTTTCTTTGCGGATTAGCAGTACTTGATTTGCTTGGTAAGAACACTGCTTGAGTAGATAAAACTAACATAGAAAAATAAGGAGAATTAGTGCTTCAAATTCTGCCTACTTCCAAGTTTTCATTTTTCTCCTTTCCAAGAAAAAAGGACCATTTGTGGGAGAGGCCCTTCACAACCAGCCCTACTCTCATGCCCATTTTTACTAAGGTCTAACATTTCTGGACAAGAAGAGAGAGATTTAGTCTTCTTTAAAACTCCTAGCTGATCACGAAGGATGTATGAACCAGTTAATGATGTCACATCACAATATTAGAGAAGATTTTATAAACTCTAAGGGAGCCCTCAGGCATCCACCAGTATGAATTGGGTACATTAAGGCTAGCCAGTGTCTGGGACACAGTGATGCTCTTTGCTTGCTCAGCTCAGCTCTTCAGCTTTTCCTGAGCATTTTCTCATGGAAGTCATGCTTACTCCACTGCTAAGATCTGAGGTTACAGCATAAAGGGAATTTTCCCTGTACATAAATAATTTATGTCTCAAATTACTCTAATGATACCAAACACTAGTTATGGAAAGCAATTCAAAAGCTAGAAGATACGCAGCAAGTTCATAACATTAATCATGTCAAATCCAGGTGATCAAAACCACAAATCTATCCATAAAGCATAAAAGGCCGTAAAACCCATTGGGAAACCTAAGGAAATACAGTTAATGTTCTGTTTTAGAGACTTGCAATAGCAATATTGAGTAGATAAAGTAATTATAGTTTTAGTGAGCTGTTAATTAAGAGAATCACACTCATGTCATTGAGTCTCCAAATATTCACTCATTTTTGTATGGCCATAGTTTCACATCTGTTCTGAAAATTCAGCAACCTGAACGCAAAGCATTGCTAGAGTGCCTGAGAGCCGTATGGGGGGTCATGTTTGAAGTCTGTAAGACGACATGAGACCTAGAGTTTATAGGTGTGCCCAGTGACTTAGGCATCCCACTCTGCCAGCAGCCAGGACTCGATCTCAGCATTTACAATATTCTCACTGCTGTGGTTTTACTTTTCTGACGAGTCTAGTTGTTTATTAACAATATTAGTAATGCCTTCAAAAAAATCTTCCTACATTGTCTTTTCTTTCTTTAAAGGAAATCTGTGCTCTCTTGCAGTAATTTTCTTTCCTATCTAACCATTACCTTTTACATAAATGCATCATGTGTGAAAAATTTCTTTAATGATGTTGTCATGACACTTAGTCCAAATGGAGACTCAGAGCAACTTCCAGTAGCTTTGCCAACGACACAGAAATACGTATTCATTCCATTTATTATGGAGCACTGCCAATGAGTCTTTTCAACTTGACCCTGATTGAATGTAAACCACTATATCTAGTTCAGGGCAGATGGCAGGGGACAACTGGGACAGCCCCAGCCCTGAGTGTGGGGCTGGGGATGGGGACAGGCCAGACTGGGACATGAGCCTGCAAGTGGAGGTGGTTTGGTGGGACCCATGGCCAGGGACACGGCTGTGGGGTGGTGAGGAGCTGCAGCTCAGGCAGGGCCAAGGCAAGAGCCTTGGAAGCAGCTCCCCCCATCAGGGTTTGGCCTCACAGTGCCCGTGAGCCTCTCTCCAGGGTCACTATGGGAAAGGGGCCACCCTTGGCTGCACTGGCTCTCAGCTGGCCCCCAGTCCCAGCAGCCCAAGCTTTGTGACCTCCTGCAGATGCTCTCATAACCCTTACAGCAGAGCTCACCATCAAGCTTTCCCAGACAACTATTTCACAAAGGCTGCATTGTTGCTCTTTTACAGCTGGAGAACAACAGACGAGATGACAGGCATATGCACCCATGTTTGGCTGAGCACAATTTTCCAGGCAATGTTGGCTCTGTGGCCATGTCAGTGCTAGTAAATGAACCATGCCTGCAGCACTCTGCTGGATCTATTGCTTTAGAGAAAACTTGAGTGAATGTTTTTATCAGCTGTGTTTTTTCTCTTTAGAGTAGTGCACTACCATTTTTATGAAAAAGAAAAGTCAAACTTGACTCAAACCCAAAAATGTAAGGAGTTGCATAAGAACAGCAAAATGTCTGGGCACATGCCAAAGTGGTACTACTTGGCCCCAGGAACTATCATGTATAAATGAGACTTTAAAAATCCCTAAAAAAAAGCTACCATGGTCCAGGCCCCTGTGGACTAAATGCCCATGATTTTCCGAGCAGTACAATTTTACTGTTATCAGCTGTGATATAATAATGTTATAGTAATAATGAATTTCCCATTAGTATCAGACTGAATTGGATTAGGTGGCAGTCTTGTGTTGGTATTACGAGTGTCACTCTGATGAGAGCCTCACGGCAGCTGGCACCATGCAAACACAGCAGGAGACTTTACCTGCTCCCCAGGAGCATGTGTTCCCAGGACATTGCATGGCAAAACTGAGAGCACTCTCAAACAGAACCTGAGCAATTTCTTCCTTGCATTTCATTTGTTTCACCAGCAGCCTCTTCTGCTTCTCAAAGATAACAGCACATTCAAAAACCTTCAGTGGGAGGTGTAAGAGCTGCATGCCTGGGATCACTAACTCTGCTGGGAAATGCACCTTGTTGCTTACTGATGAAGTAGACCATGAACTAGAAAACTCCTGCTTGGAAAAGTAATGAGGTTAAGCATAAAGGAGCTCCCATTACAGAGCAAAACAGCAGCAGACAAAAATGACGAATCATTAAAACACTTTCCTTGTCCTTGCTCACCTTCTTGTGCGATGCTGTTCATGGTAGCTAAAAAGCATACATCAGTCCCATGCTGCAGGTGGTTGCTAAGTGAAATGCAGTTTTCAGATGTTACTATTCCACAGGCTGCAAACGATCTGTGCACAAGAGCTGCTCATTAAGCGGTAGCCCATGAAGTTTCAAAGAGCATCTGTATGATGGAAGTCCTCCTCCCTTGATCTTTCTCCAACTCAGGCTTCTGAATTCTTATGAAGACTTAGGAGGAGATTTTAAGTGCGGCTGTGCATGAAACTGCTTCTGGTATTGTTTGACTTAAACAACCAGTTGCCCCCAGTGTACGCAGGAGACGGAGAATTAATCAGCAAAGACAGCAGGTGTTTTGAGCCCCTATTCTTTTCTGTGGTACCTGCAGGGACTGTCAAAATACATGGCTATTTTATACCAAGATCCAGTAAATGATAGCATCTAACAGATGCTTCATTCTCTGACAACCTTAGCTGAAACAGACCAGAAGCATCTGGTATTCATTTTTGAACAGCAGATCAAAAAGTAGGAAACTCAAAGAATCCCACCCAGCTCATTTGCCCAGTAATTCCAAATCAAGAACAAAGTGCATCTTCTGAGCACATTTTGCAGGACACATTAGCATGCACCCCAGTAATATTCTATCTGAAAAAAGAGAAAATAATCAAGAAAGGAAGTTGTGAACCACATCTGGCCCACAATAACACATTATCAAAATTCAACATTTGGTGAGTGTTTAATACAAGAAAGACTAATACTTAAGAGGACAATCTCACTCCAAAACAGTCAGGGAGCATGTGAGCCCCATATATCCTTTTGGAACACTGTTAACTCAAACTTCCCTGTTCAACTCAAAGATGTATATGCTTGATGACCATCAATCCGACTTCGGCTTTTAAAATCAGGCTGAGAAATGCAACTGCATCTAAGGACCAAAATCCTGTCCTTCAGAACAAAGCAGAGATGTCTGGTGAAATCCAAGAAGCTGTTAAGAAATAATTCGGTGGCAGTAGTACAGTCAGATCAGCTCTGTGGCAACTCCAAATTTGGAAAATGAGAGAAAGATTATCATCTGTGGTCTGATTAACTTCCAAGATACTACATCAGCAGCTAATATGACATAAAATGTACCTACAATACTAGTAGTTACCCTTTCATATATACTTCATATACCCTTTCATACCCAACTTCATATAGTACCCTTTAATGAAAATAATATTTTCAGTACTAACTATACATTTGGGAATACATATGGGGAAAATAAGACCATTATTGTGTAAAAAAGAAACTCCCAACCTTTATTTGTCACAACACATTTCAAGTATATGCAGAACGTATTTACATTTTTCTTTTAAGGCAAACAAAAATTGAGTTCTTATACCTGAGTTGCTCAGCACCAGTAGGAATAGCAAATAAAAACATAGGAACTGTTGTCTCTCCCTTTGGAGTAGCAGCTGCTTCTGCTGCAAAGTATTTCTGCTTTCACCTCACAGTTCTTTTAACGATCTCTACTGTCATTTGGAGCCATTTCTTCAGAATTCAATCTCTTCAGAGAAACTTCTTGACCAACTTCATGTTACCTTTGCTGTTTGCTGACGGCGCAGCAGTACTTCTTTCTCTGCTGACATACGCATCAAGGTCTTCAGTTACTTTAAGAGTTCTGTATTTCTCCACTACCAAGAAAAACGAGCATTATCTTCTTACGTCTTCCTCATGTGTGCTGGCTGCTTCTCCAATGCTAAGTTAAAATTAAGAGACTGTAAAGTTCACCTCAGCCAGTGGAGGATTTTAGGGCTTGACTTTGTGGAAATGCCCACCGAAGTGTTGGCCTTTAGGAAGAAAATGCAAAGCAGTTTTTCAATTAAAAAAAATGCTCCCTCCGAGTCTGACTAACATTTGAGCCATCTGCATTATCTCCAGACTTTAGGCATTTTCTACAATTTAGGATGTTGAAATCCATTTAAAATATAGAGGCAGCATTTTCAAGTAAGTGTTTTAATTTCCCACTGACTGGGTCTGTCAACACCACCAATTCCAATAGGCACTTTTCTCCCATGACTTTTAAGAGGACCACAGAGCATGAGCCTAAGAGAAAACACCTATTCTGTAAAAGATAAAGTTTCTATTTAACATACAAGTGTAGACCAAGCAGAAAGTCCATAGTGCAAAATGGGGTATGACTCTCAAGTGTGCCTTCCTCTGTGAGGAACCTGGAGTTTGGAAAAAGGTTTTGATTCAATTCACATTCTCTGCCTTTTTTTTCACGCATTCCTGAAACTGTAGTTTTTAATGACTTCTCAAATACATGAATTTAAGGTTTCTGTTACTATTTAGTCTCTCTAGGTGTCCACTGCAGCTAATCAACGCTCGTCACACACAATTTTTAAACAAATGCTAATATTTACAGGTGTTTAATTGAAAAATTCATTGAAAGAAACAGAATAACTGTGCCTTTATTAAACTTATGGTTTATATTGGATATTAAAGCAAAAAACTCCCAAGTAATTTCTTCTTTTTTTTCCAGTTACTACCTGCTAAGATCAAATATCTTCTTTCACATTCATTTCACTCAGTAGTAACACACCACAATGTATTACATTGGGAATAACCCACAGCCAAACAGTCAATTGTAAAGACACTACCTTTAAGAAAGACAACCAATTTCACAAAGAAATTCTTCACAAAGGTTTGCTAATTCTTTTTCCCACCTCTCAGACACCCTTACAAACAAAGCACCTAGGAAAATACAGTAACAGGACAGTAAGAGGAACTCATGAAGCATCTAACCAATCTATCCCATCAGGAAGCTGACTCCTTCTGCTAAAGTACCTCTCAATAGAAGGTCTGAAGGTTTTTCCAAGTAAGATGAATTCAAAAGGGTAAAAAATAGGAATAATTATTATTCTTTACCCGGGAACAGCTTTGCACACTGTAAAAAGGACAGTTTGCTGTAGGTATTCCCGACAAAGAGCTGCAGTGTATCATGTTGGTCCTCATTTCATTTTCTATACAGTGACCCACATGCAGCTTTAGTTTTAAAATCAGCACTGCTGATTCTAGAAACAGTACATTGTCTGAGATAATTTCCATACTAAGATACTAGAAAGCTTACAAAATTTTAGAAAACCTGAAAAATTTCTCCCTGGAAATCCTTGATCCCTAGTCTACTATACAAAGAAAATGTACTGTACTTAGAGAAAAATATTATACAGTGATTATATATCCAGTGACTGCTCGCCTAGCGAGTTTATGGAATTTTGTCCTGCTACGCTGGTTACCTTGAGAAAAATCTAGGACGTTGACACTTCTGAGGTTCTCTTCCACTCGCACAGGACAGGGGAGGCAAGCATTCCTTTGGGCTCTGTCTCTGCTACCCAGCGCAGTACCTGAGGTAACAGAAGATGATTAGCCTTCCCAGGCATCTCAGCAAAGTGAAATATTCCAGAGGAAGTCACATCAATACATCTTGCATTCAAGATGGTTCAGTGGCCTTGGAGAACAGTCCCAGCACATCTCTGACATACTGTTTCCAGCTTGCTTGGGTTGGTAACTTGTACTCTTCTGATCTCTGAGTTGAAGAATTAGTCCTGCTCTTTTGATGATAGCACCAGCTTATTGCAGTCTGAGTCCTTTTATGCAGAAGGAAGAAGTTGTGGGCAGAAATAAGTTTCTGGATATTTTTGAAATGCTACTCCCAAAGGCACCAACTTCCACATGCAGAGTAAAAGACATTGCTCTTTCTTACAGTGCAGATGAAACAGATTACATAGAGCTTATTTATAAAAAGTTTTATACACTTGAAATGTCACAATCATTTACAACTTTTCTGCCTTCCTCAGAGTTCTGAAAATACTGAGCCATACAATTACACAGCTGTCTCCTTTGAGTCCGATGTCTGTGGTGGCTTGAAGTTCAGTATCTCTTTATATGTAATGCCTGCAAAACAACAGAACAGACATAGCATGGGTATGGTCTAACCAGAAAAGGAGCTGCACAAACATGAACGAGCAAGGTACAACTTCAGCATGGTTGGCTTCTGATCTAGCTCAGGAAGAGAGAGACCTCTTCAGGCAAAAAGAGAAGAAGAGTACAAAAAGTAAGGGAATCAAGGATTTTTTCACCATTTCTAATTTGAAAAAGTAGCCCAGTACTGAAATGGTACAGGTGCTTTCAAAGGATTGTGAGCACTGACTTTTGAGTATTGGGGGCAATATTCTCAGCAAGAGCTACTGAGCACATTAGATTTAAAAATCAGGTCCTCACTTAAAAGCCATAATACAAACCTCTGACCTTAGATGCAAACAAGATTAGACTTAAATCTCTGCCGACACAGATACGTGTTTTCTTCCTCAGAGAATCTAACTTTAGGGCCAGCAACCACTGCAGTCCTATAGAGGCAACAGTCAAAACAATCTGTTCACCTGCCCTATCCACTGGAAGGCAAGTTATAGAAATGGTTTCTTTTCTATGTTGCAGAAGATGGGAGGACAGAAACATTAAGGAAATGGAGGATAGCTTCTGTTAGGAAGCAGAGAAGAAACCTTTGGAGATCCTTACATGATGACTTGATAGAGGAACACTGGCTTATCAGTAGTGTTTCTTTTTCTTAATGCTGTCTATTTTTCTCTGTTTGATCAAAAGCAGAGAAGTTAATTCGTAAAGGGGAACATTTTTATTTCTGCTTGGCCTTTCAATCTGGTTATTTTTGAAAACATTACAAAATTAAACTCACGCTTCCACTCATCTAGCAGAAGATCCATGTTATCAAATGTGTCGTCGTATTTCTCAGCTTCAATTTCTTCCTCAGGATCATGAATTGGTTCAAAGTAAGGATGCATCAAAGCCTCAGCTGCCGTGACTCGCTTCTCTGCATCTAGCACCAGCATCTTCTCCAAAAGGTTTACAGCTATTGCACAGAAAACCAACAGCGTATTCAAATCACACACCGGATTCCACACAGTAATATTGCCCTGCAGGTATTTCAAAGAAATACATGGAATTATAAAGCAGAATCACTGGATGTCTATTGACAGCCAGTGTGGCCCCTTTGCATGACAGTGTTGTGAGCAAGCTGGGATATGTACAGAGCCTGACGCAATGCAGAGGTGTTCTGTTGCTTCTGTATGCAATACAGAAAACATATCAGCTAATGACTTCTCAGCTTCTGGCTCCAGGACCAGTGTGCTTGGGGCTTTCCCAGGTGTCTTTAATCACTGCCACTCATTGTGGTTCTAAGGTACATCACCCCAGAGAGCAGCTGAATGAACAGGTGAACAGCTAACAAGAACTGCGCTCTGTGCCACCAAATCCAAACCCAAGTACACTCTGAAGTTCACAAAGACAAGTCAGTTGTCCATGCTCAGAATCTGAGCTGACTTTATCTGCTATGTGGTTTTCAGCCTCAGCCAAAACAATCCATTAAAATTTTGCGTGTTCCCCTCTTGTGGATTTTGGATCAGGTCCACTGCTAGACTGTCAAAATGGACTACTGTAAATAGGTATGATGAATGATGTGTTTATTTTCTGTTTTTCTATCCAGAAAGCTGCTCTTGGGTTTTGAGCAGCTGAAAGGAAGCAGAGGCAGAAGTGTGGGACAGGATGCTTCAACTCCTGCTTGCCATGCCATTCTCTTTAAACTCCTATCCCAGACCAGAAGCAGCCAGATGGCCACAGAAATGATAAGGAGAGACATCCTAAAACTAAACGGAAATGTGTAGCTTGCTGTAGCTGAGAATGTCACTGAGCTAACCATGCAGTAAGAGCTGTTTATTAATCAGATTTATTTCTACTGTATCTGAATCTAAAAATTTAACTTATTAAATTGAGAAAATTCAATTTTGCTAATTAATATTCTAATAAAACTGGCTTTGAGTGAGTGTTTAGATCATTGGGGAATTGATAATGCTTAGGGAGAGCCATTTCAGAGCTCTGGCTGCCTCAGGTCATGTCACAGTTATTCACACTTGGTATGCTCTTCCATGTATCAAATCCAAGACAGTGCTTCTCAGGAATGCACAGATGTTTATCACAATGTATTAATTCCATTACTAAAATGTCAGCTTTCCATTTTCTTGTATTTCAATTGCAAATCAGATTGAGCTTTCAGAACTGCAGTTAAAATAAAATACAGAGAAAATTTTATTACATATACTCAACCTGCCAGGCCTCTTGAGAAAACTGCTCAAGTAAAACCAATGAGCAGGTGCTAGATTGAAATATATCAATTTAGCAAAAATTGATATAAATAAAATACTTCTTTTTTTTGATGCTTCTAAGAAACAGCTGATTCCTGGCAGGGTTTAAAATTGGCAAAGTTCAGCTGCTACAATCAAAACTATGAATTATGGAAAGCAAGAGACAGAATAGCACAAGAACCATCACATCACCTGTCACACGACTGACACTGCAGCTGCCTCCAATGCAAACACAAGAACAAGCTGTGAACATCCACACAAATGGTCTTACCCAAAGGATTCGCATACTTCAAGATGGATGCAAAATCTTTCTTCTGGACTTTTGGGAGGCTTTTGATATAGTTTTTTGCCTTAAAAGAAACACAGATATTAAATTAGATCTTTTCCACCTTTGTAATGTGACAACATTAACTATATGCTTAATAGGTAACTCAACAATATTTTGACAGCACATTGTACAAATGCCTTTTTTCTGATGATATTCGCCTTCTTCCTGAATGGAATTTTTTTAAAAATCAAGGTTTAAAACCATGATTTAGAAATTACAATGCAAAGCTTTAATTATTAGTGCTCCATTTTTAATATACCTATTCAAATAAATATGTATGAATTATTTGAAAGAATGTCATAGCGAGTTTACAGCAATCTCTAGAATTGAATCTTATATAGTAATTCCTTAATATTTAAATTGTACAGTTAGTCTAATGAATAAATTTAGGTTCTTCATAGTAAGGGCTTCAGGATTCTAGAAGGACACCAACATGAGAACAGGAAACAGACATTTGCAAACAACTGGGTTTTCTGAATATCTTCAGGCTTTCAGTTCCTTTACAACAAAAGTTGCAATGTATCAGCTCAGCTGTTTACATGGTAAACACTGGAATCTTGAAATATTTAAATAATGTTCTGATAATTTTCTGTCATTTTGCTCCCCATCTCCAATAGCTATTGTGGGTGCACAAAGCATTTCAAGGCAGAGACCACCAGGGACCACATCAGTAGTCAATACATATTACCTCAGTCTGTCTAAGAACTGAGCATGGCTTAAAGTAAGATTAAGACATGTAAAACCAACTGACAAAGCAGAATACTCACATCTTGACTGTGCAATTTTTGAACAAAATCTTGAGCTGGTGTACCTGTTATTTTCATTATTTCTGTGAGTTGGTCCAGATCTGAACACCCGAAATAAGGAACAAATTCTTTCACCATTAGAAAACTAAGCATCCTGCCAAAAATAATGCATTTCGTTGCTGTTGGACAATAATGTAAAAATCTTAATTCAGTGACTGAACAAAAGGTTTATAAAAGATGAAAGTTCTCCATTTTTCTTAGAAAAGGCAAAGAAAATGTCCTATAATTTGGGAACACATAAATGAATCATCTGCAAAATTTTCTAATATTATCAGGCCTTTTCTGTATTTTTGGGCAAAAATCAGTCCAAAAGTATTAGAGTATCTGAACAATCAACAGATGTATTGCATGCACTAAAAAATCATAAATATGGCTTTTCTATTATCACAGAGCCTTTTACTTGATGATTTGAGATGTGACTCAAAGATCATGTCTACTGAGAAAAATCAGTAATACAAATTTTAATTGGCAGGTGTGCAAAGGTGGTACAGATATGAAATAATTTAATGAGAAAAATGCAAGCCATTTTACTATTAATATCAATTTATACTCATCAGTTTTTGAACAGACTTACTGTATCACATAAGAACCTCTCATAATTTTCTTACATCAGTATCACAAATTCACTGAAGGATACGATCATTTCCCTTGAACAGAGGTCTCCCTGTTATCATCTCAGCCATTATACAACCTACAGACCAGATGTCAACTGAAAAAAAGACCAAGAGGCACATTAACTTGTCCATTTAAATGTCCATAAGATTTAATTTAAAACATATTCTAAAGAAGTATAAAAATTACCTTTATAGCCTGTTATAAAATAAATGTGTGCCTTGCCAAGTATGATGAACAGCACAAGTAAAACTACCAGACTTTCTAATGAGCAAACTGGAGATAATCTCATAATATGAAGAATGAGTTTCTCAGTAACAGGCAGATGCACATGGGAAGTAAATTTTCAATGGTTTCAAAAATTTCCATAAATATCTTAGTGTCATCTGACTTCCCCCCATTTGCCATCTTCCCCTGTCTGAGTTAAAATCAGTACACCTTTACAAGAAGGTGAGACCAGACTTTACAAGAACAGAGACCAGACTGTCATGTCTGTATAATTTAAATAATTTTTTTCTAATCACCTTGGCAATTTCTGTTACTCTCAGAAAACATATATAAAAAAACCCCCAAACTCACCACCACATCATTATCTGCAATTTATCTACAAGGAAATTTTGCATAATTGTACTGTCATTTCCACCTCCAATTTCTCATTAATCTCAGAAACAAAGTCTTGTTTATATATCACCTGATTCAGTGAATGCTTTAGCTCTGATACTTCTGAAGAGACACTGACCTGTCTGAGTATAATGCATCCAGTTAAGTATGACCTCTGGGGCTCTGTACCACCTTGTAACCACATAGCCGGTCATCTCACTGTCTGTATGCCTTGCCAATCCAAAATCCAGGATCTGTAGTGGAAGCACAAAGAACATTCAGACCAGATAGCTTGTTTTCTAGTTCATACAGTTCTTTACAACTGTAGGAAAAAAAAAATTGGAGCAATCTGCAAAAATCAGTTTATTTTTGTATCTTTTTCTCATTGAAGTGTCTTGTTCTCATTTTAAAAATCAAGACAGAGGTAGCACAGAGGTTTGAATAATTTTTTTCAAGTTACATACTCCTATAACACCATCAAAAGTTGTAAGAGCAGTAAAGAAAAAAATAAGTTCTTCACTTAATAATTAAAAAGACACTGGACACATTCAATGCAAAAAATTCCCTGACCAGAGTCACCACTGTATCAAGTTACAGCTAAAAGAACAGCACCCATTTTAGACAGTGTCCATTGCTCTCATATCCCAGGTGGCACAATTATTCAAGAGTGTGTTCGAAAAAAATTCTGAAGTAAGAACATATTGTTATTTCTACTTTATGAGTAACTCATACAAGGGAAGACTTCCTCTAGGTCAAACTGAAAATCTGCAACAAGAGTAAGGAATTACCATCACTTAGTCCCACCAAGTCTTCTCCAGCCTCCACCATCAACTACAGAAAAAGCTTTTGTAAAAAAGGCAAGATCAGGGCATTTTTTTTAAGTGCTATACACAATTCAGCTTATTTCTAAGGTTCTCAGATATTTCTCTCTAGATATAGGAATGTGTATAGCAGCAAGATTAAAAATGAATGTTATGGCCTTTTGTCAACTTCTACAAAATTTGCCTTAGGAAGGCCCACCTGTAAGGACCATCAAAAGATGCAGCCAACAGCACGAAAATTCCGCTCAGGGAATGACAATCTGTTTGTACTTATTGGAACGTTCATGCTTCTAACAAGAAGTAGGAGGCTTGGGTAAGTAAAGTTCTATTGAAGATAAATCATGGTCACACACAGACAACTAAATATGAAGCTCTGCACAAACAGCCACAGGTTGCCATGGGAATCAGGCTGCGTGTGTTTATTGACAGGGCAGGAGTTTTTACTAGGGACACCTGGGCATTGCTATACCAAGAGTCATGTTTTTGTAATACTCTCTGCAATTAAACATTCTAAAATATTTCAGGATAGTTTCATCATTCCCTGGCACTAACAAAGAGGAAAATTAAACTTTATTCACAAATCAAGAGTACAAAATGTTATGGCTTATCTTTATTGCCATACTTGAAATATCATTTCCATGTTTTCCTCCTAACTGCTGATTACCAATCAATTTAAAAACAGGAATGGAATGCAAAGGGAGACATTTTTATTCGTACCAATTAAATGCACTTGATTGTGGCTGATTCTTTGGGTACTGAAGATTTACTAGACTCAAAATATTTGTAGTGGCAAAATACATTTTTATATATGGCTTTCAAATTTATTCTACATGTTCAGCACACATTATATTTTCCCAGTAAGGTAGCAGGGACGGTGGAAAAAAAAGAAAAAAAATTTATGTAACAGGTTAAAGCCAGATGTGGTATGGTCTATTCTGTCACAGTTTTTTAGGCATTTTATCTACCAAGGCTTGTGACATGGGGAGTTGCAAACAGCTAAAATACAATTTGGTTTTGTAGATTTCTAAAAGTAGAAAACAACAGCAAAAACTTTTGTGTATTATGTTTTAATTTCTTGATTTATTTTCATTTACATGTTCATTAAGCTCAGGAATAAGCGTATCCTAATTGTGCTTAATATTAACCTGGTACCATTTCAACAACTATCTTCATATAAAACTTTTATTCTCACTCTCCAGTTTTCAACTTTTCAGCTGGAACTTCCACAGCAATTTTCAGAGCAAGTTTGAAAATCCTTTTTACAATTAGTGAATTATGAAAGAATGAGCCAATTCCCCTCAGCTCCTCAAGGATAGCTCCCCTTTGACTCAGCAAACTTAATTTTCTAACTTGCTTCAGTAACTGTAACAAAAATACCTTGTAACTTTGAGACTACAGAAAAGGCAGTGATTCCCATCATGCACCCTTCACTGTCACTTTTCTGATACCTATGTAGCAGTTGAGAGCATCAGATGAGGGAGCCAGAAAGGTTATTGTGAAAAATAAAACTGATAGCCTATTAATTACCCATTCAAGGAATTGTTCCAACTTGCTTACAGCCTCATCATCACTGGAGCTGATGCAAGGGAAGCTGCCGAGTGCACAGACATGAGGGAAAATGATTGGACTATACCTGGCAACGTGATCCTGCGCCTGCATAAACTGACTTTGAGAGTGTGCAGAAAAAAATGTGTTAAATAAGCAGTTACAGATCAGGAAACTATATTATGAAAGAATGTGTTAGACCTGGCCTGCATCTCAAAATATAATTGTACAGCTGGGGGTGTGGGGAGAGACAACCATATACAACTGTTTTTTCTAGACTCTCTACTTTTCCCATCACCCTGGGATCCACTCACCATTTGTCCACCTACAAGCCAGGAAAAGTCAATGGCTTTTTGTGTCAGATAGGAAAACTCTAAAATCACAGGACCCTGGAACATTCAGGTCAGTCTCCAAAGACCAAAAAGTTGTATTACAACGGCTACATGCAAATATACAGTTTGTATGCTACATGCTAAAAACCACTTTTGTAGTGCTTTGCATCACCTTTTGTTTTATTCAGTTAAGGGTACCCTTCACAACTTTTGATCTTCTGTATCTCCCAGCTTGTAGAATTAGACTTTTTCTATTTATTCAAAACTGAAACTCTCACAAAACCAAATCACTCCCATAAACTCTTATGTCCCTTTTAGGGAGAAAACCTTGGCCATAAGATCTGATGTGTCCTTACACATCAGGGCACAAAAGCCCCCGACTGAATTCCCTGTTGTTTTGTGAGGATGTCCAGGCCAACTGCGATTCAACAGCAAAAAAGCCTGGCCCAGCACTGAAAACAGCCAGCATGTCTACAACTGCTGCACCTGTTGTCTTCTAACACATCTGACTCTTTTTTCAAATAAACATACCTTACCTTCAATTCACAGTCTTCATTTACTGCCAAGTTTCCAGGCTTTAGATCCTGCAACCAGATTTTAAATGAATTTTTTTTTTTTCTTTTTTTTTTACTTCACGGAAAGACAATAAAGTACTCTTTTTTGCTCTTTCCTTCTTTCTTTCTGGTTTTATAGTTTGTATGTAACTATTTTGAACAGCAACAGGTAAAAAGATGTCATAACAAATAACACAAACAAGGATACAAACTTGCGTATGTTTGGCTTTTTTCCAGTATATTTTCCCCCCAAGAAAAATCAAAATTTTTTTTTCTGCTAGAAGTCAGGAAAATACTTGCCAGTGAAGGATTCACTCATTTTTCTATGAGTGGGGTTTGGACATAAATCTCCTGCATTTCATACTAACACCACAAGGTTAACAATTCACATATATAGTTCTGGACTGTACATGTTGTATATCAAAATATGCATTATAAAGGTTTCTTACCCTGACAGACTTAGAAGAAGTATCGACGGAATCAAACAAGATATTACATAAAACCCTATGCTCTCTTTTGTGGAAAAATCAATTTCCTAAGAAAATCAATAGAACTGCAACACGAAAAAAGTATTCCCTTAAGTCTCTTAAGCCACCTTAGGGACTTGTAATGATCTTCCACAGTTGTAAAGTTTAGCAAAGGAAAGAGTACTGGCAAGGTCTAAGATGATATTGCAACATCAGTGACTCAGGCATACATAGTCAGAAGTACACTTTCCTTCAGCTTTTTCAAACCTTTGTTTGATACACTTTACTACAAGATCTTTAGGAGTATCTTCTCTCTGAACTTTTTAACAGGGATTCACCTGTTTTATACAAAGATGTTTTAAGATCAGAGGGGCCTTGGAGAGAAACAGTTTGGTGCAAAAAATCATAATGAAACCAAAAAGCTCAAGGGTCATTGAGAAGGACCTTGGAAAAAGACTAAGCAATGGTAAGTTTAGCCCATGATCCCAGCAGTTGCAAATATAAAAATATAAATATCTTAGATTATTTTGTCAGTTTGCGTAGTTTCCATGTCCAGCTAAAAACTATTATACAATGTGCACTTTCTGTGGTGCTCCTGATACTTCACCAAAAATGGACAATTTCTGTTCTAATGTAGTTTTAGGGGAAGATATGCTGCTTGGTACCACAAGGGCATCATTTACAACTCCTTCTTCACAGTGCAGAAGTGATTTTAAGTGGACTTTATACAGAGACAGGATTCAAAAATAATCAAATGCTAAATTTCTCTCATAAAAAAATTGAGGTTCTCAAGGTTTTATAATTTTGGACAATTTTTTCAGTTTCTTCAGTTCCCCCAAAACTCCGAACACTAATATAATGTTTAAAGAAAACCTAAACATTGTTTTTAAGTTTAATCTTGATTAAAAAAAAAAAACCACAGAAAAAACTCTTATCCATCTCAATTTAGACACTATTTTGTCTTGTGGGGACTTACAACTCAACTTCACAAAGTAATTTAGGAACCCCAAACTTTAAGCTGTATTCAGTGCAACTTGAGTGCCCAGCTTACACTGACATAGATGTGTTACCTTTTGTTCCCACTGAAGAAGAAACTAAAGGCACCAACGGAGAAAACTTATAAATGGAATTTCAGGCATATCTATAAGCATGCTTATACACAAACATCATTCACATTATCAAAATATAGACATCTTTCATGTTTTTCCACTTACCCTGTGAATTATGCCTGATGAGTGAATATACTGTAAAAAGAGAAAGTATTTTTTAGTTAAGGTTCTGACTTTAAGAAGTTGCCTGGGGTAGGAGAGAAAGTACTTTTTCATGGTGCTAAAGTAAACTAAAATTAGAAAATGTTTATTTATTGCACAGAAGATCCCATTAGTTGTGGCTTTAATGTTCAGATAACTATATTAGCATTTAGTCCTTTCCCTCCCCTAATAATGAGAAACCACTAAATCAGTTTGAGTACTGCAACAGACCATATAATTTTTTTTCTAAGTCTTCCCATACATGAAATGCTGTTTTCAGTTAATTTTTTGCATATATGTATGTATGTGTGTATGTATGTATGTATATGTATGTAGCGGGTTTGGTTCGTAAACTGGCTGGAAACACCAATTAATGTAGTGGTTTAGTTTGCATTTCTTACTTTCTGTGAGATAGGAAGTTTGGAGAGATGCAAAGCAGGCTCAAACTTAAAGAATATGAAAAAGTTTATTACTAGCAGAATTAAGAGTAAAAAGAAATAATAAGAAATTAAAACAAAACTCCCTTTTCTCCAGCACCTCCCCCTCTTATCCAACTCACACAAAGGATAACAAAGGACGATTCTTGGTCAGCATATACAGTTCTTAAAATCTCTCTACTATTTAAGGAAATAGAGGTCTCTTTTGCTTCTTGTGGTTCCCAAACTGTACCAGCAACAGCCCCGCCCGGAAATCTGCCGCCGTGAAAAACACATCTCTCCCATGGAAAGAAATCACAGTCTCTTCCACACTGTCACCATGGGCCACACAGGGGGTATTCTCGTTTAAGGATAGATAAATTCCAGCCTGAAAACAACAGCTCTCTGCTTCACAGAAATGTTAAGTCTCTCACAACCTCTCACAGCTCCTGGGTAACCTGGCGTGGTCACCTTTGTTTCTCTCACAGGCTGCACACAGAATTCTCATCCCCCCATGTCTTTAAATGGATTAAAGAAAAATACAGTTTGTGATATTACAGTTTTTACCACAGTCTGCAGAAAGTTTTAAGCTATGCGCGGAAAAGCGCGACTCCGCCCTCTTTTCCCCGCCGCCATCTTCAGCTTCACTCACTTTCTCTTTCTCTCTGACCCTGAAGATGCCATGTTGCAGGGTAGTCTTCGTTGTTCAGGCTTTACGATAGAGAAAGCCTCACTCCTTTTATGCTGCTGGTTATTTGATGTTGTTTTGCAGTTCAGTACAGGCTGAGTTGGTTGCAGAAAGTTCCATCAGCTCTCGCTGGGTCTGCACGGGCCACGTGGGGGCTGGGGGGGAGTTCCTCAGCAGCCGCTCTGGGTGGTCTCGGCTCCGCAGCCATTGAGGCTGCTCCTCAGCTGCCCGTGGCTCTCAGGGGTTCTCCCGCAGGCACCCGGGGCCCGTGCCCGGGCACTGGGGGAGGAGAGGCCCGGGACCGCTCCGAAGAATGGAGCCCGGTGCCCATATTCCCCCCACTCCCTGAAAGAAGGCTCAAACCGAAAAGGAACTTCCTGTGTCTCTACAGGGCTTAAATATGTAAATTTCGATAAGCACCACTGGTGAAAGATCTGTCCATCAACTCAGGTTCAACCCATGACAGTGTATCAGAATGAAACATGCTATTTTATATATCAGAAATGCTCTCCTGCAGTAGGTGTCTCTGGTGTGCCATCATAGTTTAGATTCATATGCTTCAGCAGGACTGACTTTTAAGAGATCATTAAGACTGGGATGAAGGCCTATCGAGGTCTTATCCGAGAATTTTTGCTACATGCTTCAGTATTTCCTCAATGGAAATTGGAATGGTCAAGTTTAAAGACATTCTCTTTACTTGAATATCTTCATCACCCGTTCAGTGATCTATTTAAGGGCTCATAAAAGCCAAATCAACAAACTGAACACCCAGGACTAGTTCTTTTGGGATGACACCTGATCAAATACAGGTGTTTGAACCCATGACTGTCACCAAATGCTCCCTATTGAGGTATGCAGTTTCTCTCACCAGCTGAATGATACCCTAGAAGAGACTATTTTTATCACAGTCAATAAAGGGAACCTCTAGTAAATAGTTCTGATATAGGCATCTCTTGCAAGGATCGAAATGCAGGAAGTTGTTCTGAACTGAGGACATGGTTTCTAAGAGCAGCCTGGGATGTGCTAATCCCTTCAGGTGTGGGAAACTGACCTGAAACCCACAAGACCATACTAGTGATGCTAAGAAACATGAGAACAAGAAATGCTTCTAAATAAAAAGACTTGAGAAAAGATGAATAAGATGCAAATCCTCCAGCTTCACCTGAAGAATTTTAATTTTATTCCACCCTGAAGAACAGGACATGTGGCAATAGAGTCACTGTCAACCAGCTGGTAGAGCCAGAGAAGACCAACCAGGAATCGTCAGCATAACGTCACAGAAATGGACAGAAGAAAGGAGCTTTGCAGGATAATTGCAAATCAGCCACAGCAAGGACCACCATCCCCAGCAGCCCCCAGGACAGGCAATTAACCTCATAAATGCAACAGTCCCTCTGCAAAGGGGTCCTCATAATCCAATTGATGAGAAACACCAAGACAAAGAAAGCAAAGCTATGGAACAAAAACCAACCTCTTCAGACAGATCCAATGTGCATTTCAGACTTAGATTTCTGAACTTAAAACAAAACCCATACGAACTAAGCAGAACAAGGTCTGCATTTAAGGCGCCAAGTTTTTTAAGCAGTGACTGAAAAAATCTCTGACAGTTAATTTTTCCTCTCTTACACCTGACAGGACACACCAGATGTGGTCTCATAGGTTACAAAAAGAGGGAGCGGGGAAAAAGCCCCCTTCCTTTAACCCTGTGCCTACAACTTTTCCAATCCAGCCCAGGCCACGGTAGGGCCCTGCTGCTGCATGGTCACACTGCTGACTGCTGTGCAAGAGCCCAGGCCTTTCTTGGCATCTGCAGTGGACCAGTTTCTGCTACAGATTACTTGCAGATTGGGCAAGGTTTAACATCACCCATAGGAAATGCCAAAGCCCTTCACAGGATTTCCTGGGGCTGGCACAAGACGTTGAGGGCACACGGCTGCTGCACAGAATGTTGGCTGGAAAACCACTACAGCAAACAAAAAACTACAAAATGTTGTATCTGTCATGGATGTGCATAAAGTGAATCGGGACGGGATGAAAAGGAGGAAGTCTGTCAATTGTACATGGAGACCATATGTGCTTTAAAAAAATCCCAAAAACCACCAAACCAGAAATGTAACTGTGAATAGCTAAACTCCCAATAAAATAAGAAAAAGATGTCCTCTGTCATAGCTATCTTGATCAAGGATATTACAATGTCTACTTGCATTCCAAATTATTGCAATGTCTTCTAAGTGAAGCCTCTTGATTTTTCAGAACAGATGCTTAAAATATTCTATAGTCGGCTTTTGCTGATAAGACTGTACACAGTAAGGAAATAGCTGGCAGACCCAGTCATTTGGCACCCAAGAATGCGGAATGTAGAAACAGGAATTAAAAGGTCTGCACCCTTCACAGTTTTAGTTAATCTCACCTGTTTGGGGTAAGAGTGTGGTTTTGCTGGCATTCTTACCCCACTGAAGGTTTTATGAGTGTTCACAGCACCAAAATCATGTTAACACTTTGGGGAAAGCTCTTATGTTTTCTAAATGCTCCTCTTAACATAAGACTACTGAGATTACATAAAACAGCAGTTATTCCTGATGGTAATGTATACATCAGCCTTTCTGTAAACTGAAATACTTGTGCTATGCTGCAGTGTTTCTTTAACAATAGCAGTATTTTTTAAACTGCATTTCATTATCTCCTGGCAGGTAGCAATACTGGAACTATGCCAGCCTTCATTCAGAAGATTTTCCATTTCTGTTCAATAGCTCTCTGAAATGGGATCCTGTTCTTACTGGTTCTACTCATTAAATTAGCCATTTATTGACAGATTTTTCATTCTTAACATAGCAAAACGACTAAGAACAGAGTAGACATATCCTTCACAATGTTACTACTTCACCTGAACCATATTTGATTCAAGAACCCAGTTAACATGAGTGAAGTGCCTTGGAGCACAGGAGCTCTGTGCATTATCCTAAAGACAATTTTTGGTAGCATGTATAAATCCTGGAATGCAAGCTTCAGATCATGCTAGGAAGTCATCCAACAATCATCTAAATTTTAAGCATTCTTTTCTGTATATGTAATCTCTACACAAAACAAAAAACTAATCAAAAGGGAATTAGCAAACACTCGGGAGAATGTGTTCTAGGCAACATGCAAAATGAAAATGAAAAGCATCTTGGCAGGGAAGTAAAATCTGAAGAGGAAATGAGTCAGAAGGGGAAGGGAAAGCAGAGAAGCAGAAAAAATCCAGCAGAAATGTGAACAAAAGGCAGTAAATACAGATGAGAAAAGGACAGAACTAGAGCAGGTAAATCTTACCATAAGTATGGCAAAAGAAGCTTGAACAGGTGTTTGTATGGCCCAAGAGCTGTCTGTCCCTCCTCAAGCACTATGAATAAAGAGAGAGGACTGACAGCCACCTCCCCAGACCTCTACAAACAGGAGCCCAGCTGGCATTCTTGCAGAAGAGGGACCCAAGACTGAAAGCTCCAGCCTCTTTCCATCTACACAGACAGACATTTATGTTTAGCTTGTTTTCTGTATTCTTTGACAATACACAGCTTTTCTGTCAAACAACAACAAAAAAGAAATTATGAAAGCCCTTCCAAGATGCAAGCTTACACTTAAGTAAAATTTAATGCCAGACTAAGGCCCGACTAGGAAACACACAAAGAAGAGGCACATCACTGTTTTTAAGCGGTGTCACATCACACTGAATTCTGATAAATTACAAGGCTTGCCAAAGAAAGGAAATGAGTATTTCATTCTCTGAAGAAAAAAGACAGTAGAATTATAAGAACTGACAAAAAAGAACTGTACAGACTTGCAGAGCAAAGGCTGAAGAATTGATACAAATCTTCACGAACTCAGTATGAACTTTCTCTTGTCCTCAATTTATACAAGTTTTTTAAAATCAAGCCTGCTGAGCACTTTGTATACAAACAATCCAAAACCAGCCTACAGACAGAATGTAGAAACGAAGCCTGCAAGGAAACAACTGGGGGGCTTAGCAAAAATCTCCCTTATCCCTTCACAACACATCAGTCATGCAGAGCTTTTCCTACATGTATTTAACTGTCACATGTAAACAGGTTGTTACAGCAGAATATGCAGTGTAACAAAAACGATGAACAGCCTTCTTGCCTTTGACCAGACATATACAGATCCCAAAAAAGGTATATACTTTACAAAGGACAAATGCACATTGCAGGTTACATCTTTAACACCAAAAAAACCCCCTCAGAATAGATTCCATCTAAGTTAAAAGGTGAAAAACAAAGTTATCATACAAATGAGACACTAAGCTTGAGAAGCTAAATTAGTTTTACCACAAAGATCTACAGAGTGGCAAACACCTCCTTCCCAGGTGTTGCAAGCATTTTTCCCTTCTATTGCCTCAACTGAGCACTAGCTAAGTGTTTGTTCCCCATGCCCTGTCAAAAAAGCAATCCAAGTAAACACAGATGGGCTGTCTTTAACCCAGATACAGTAGACCTTAAAAAGCCAAGATTTTCATGCAAAACTTGGCTAACCCTTTCTTAAACAGCTAATTTACCGGTATGTAAAAGAATAAACAAATTACTGACTCATTTTCTTCTTCCTCCGCATGCTACCAACACCGCTTTCAGCTTAACACATTTCCTAGCACAGACAGGACTACAAGAATGTGCCTCAAACACTGGACCAGTCCTATTTCTTAAAAATATTTCCAGCTAAGTGTGTATTTCTGGCTGAAATGGTTCAATGAGAATCCAAAGTTTAATGGAACAGATACGGTAAACACTGTTCTCCAGAGTTTGCTGCGTAATAAGAAATAACAAAACAGTCGAGTAGCTGAGTAATATTTTATTTCCTGCTGGTAATTTTGAGGTAAGTACAGTTGTGCTCTCAAAAACATGGAGTAAGAAACTATTCAGGCAAACCACTTCTTACAGAAGATCTATCACAGTTACTATCTCAGCATCTTTGCTGGTTGCCGGTTGCCATGTAACTGCTTTTATTTTTATGTCCCTCCCACAGGAGACATTCCTTCATGAACTCTTTCAGCATGTGTTCTTTACACAGGATGCAGTCCTTCAGGACAGGACTGCTCCAGTGTGGGTCCCCCATGGGGCCACAGGTCTTGCCACAAAACCTGCCAGGGGCCTGTTCCATCATGGGCTCTCTGTGGACTGCAGCTTCCTTTAAGGCACATCCCTGGCCCCCAGCACGGGTTCCTCCATGGCTGCTGTGTGGATATCTGCTCTGTCATGGGCCTCCATGGGTTGCACAGGAGCAGCCTGTGCCGCCATGGTCTTCATGGCCTGCAGGGAAATCTCTACTCCAGCACCTGTAGCATCTTCTCCCCCTCTATCGTCATTGACCCTGGTGCCTGCAGGGCTGTTTCACATTTTCTCACTCCCCCCTCTCACGGCTGCTGCATAGCAATTTTTTACTCTCCTTGAATCTATTACCATAGAGGTGCCATGCATATTGCTGATGGGCTCAGCTTTAGCCAGCAGCGGGTCTGCCTTGGAGCCAGCTGGAACTTTATTCAACATTGGAGGCACTTTCTGGTGTCTCCTCACAGAAGCCCCCCCTGCAGCCTTCACTAACAAGCAAACCCTGCCACAAACCTGCCCAACATATCCTCTTAAATTCCTGCTATTTTCTTCCTATGTATGTCAAGCATACACAGTTGCTCCATTTGTCTTCCAGATTTACTGATTCAACAGACTTCAGTGTCAACCTTTGGGGCCACAAGTTCTGCTCTGTTGGCCTCTGTCAGATAATGTACATCACTAGGACCAAAATATGTTTCTAAGCCATTTCACTGGAATTAAATTAATTATTCGTCCTTTCCACTACACTCAGCCCAAGCAAATTATTTACAGTTCATATATTGCTTGCCTGCAAAGTTAACACAAATGATGTTTTTCATCCCTGGTGAATAGCATGCCTCTCCTGGAAACCTGTTTCCCAGACAGTTATCTGCAACTTAAATAGACCACTTTACTTACACAGTCCTTGAAAGAACACTTTTAGGACATGGTTTTGTGACTAGGGAACTAATGACAAAACTGAAATCGTAACTCCACATTCAAAGTCCAGATTAGAGGTGAATTCCCTCCAGTTTAAATACGACCAATCTCCCCAAACCTGGCTGTAGTTTATCTGACTTCAGTTCCTGCATTTGTAAAATGGGAATTATAGCACTGAAATGCACAACTGTAGAACACAAAGGACAGTTACTTAGCACATGTAAAAGGCTATGTGAGCAAAAATCTACTAAAATAAGAACACAAAATCCAGGGTAGGGTCAAAGAGAAATCAATAATGCAGGACTCATCAAAAAAGTATATTTATTATGTTTTATGATGGGAGTAAAACAATTTACTTGCCCTTCTGTATTTATGTGCTGAGAGACAACAGAATCGTGGTTATGCTGTTCCTGATGTTCTTGTCCAGGCAAAGCATGCTGTCCTGCTATATTAACTATTTTTTAATAGTGTTTGCCAATGCAAGTATAGATCTGGATGAATCTGCATCCTAATGGATGTGCCAGACTTCCCTGTATCAAAATCAGGTCTGTATTTCCACTACACAAGCACATCCCTTACACTGACTTCACTCACCTGTACAAGCACAGAGGAAATTCTGGCCATACATTGTGTGTTTCAGGCACAGGACCATAAACCCAAAATTGTACAGTGCCAGCAGCAGCCAAGGAATGACATTCAATTTAAGACAGTGCCATTCCACAGCCTCCTTACATCATGTGTCTCCAGAGCAGCAAAGGGAAATAAACAGCCATTACTGCAGGAGAGCATGGATAAAGCCTGCAGATCTTGGTCAAGGTTCTTCTTCTCTTGGAATTGTGTTACCAAAAGAAAAAGGTAGTAAGGAACTAGTAGCCTTTTAATGATCAACAGCTGTGTATACCCAAAAGCTAAACACAGTAATTTAAGAACTGTAGTACTAATCTAGACCAAGAATAATTTCCACATCACATTAATATAGGTTATAGGTAAAACCAGGGAGCTTAAAGAGTTATCTTCATTTTGTGTTGTAAGACCATGAACTTCAATATACACAGTCCAATTCTTAAAAGCCAAATAGAAGAAAAAAGGAGTAGCAATAATAAATAGCATTTAGCAAAAGATGAGGAAGAAAAACATACAAAGAACATGATAGCTAATATATTTAGAATCACTCTTGTGAGAGTCAGCAAAATTCAAGATTATGTTGTTTCGCTATAGCTGTAAGCTCTGCAGTCCACAGAAGTAAAATATTTAAGAGATAAAAGAGAGATGAATATAAACATTATTTCTGAGAAAGAACAGAGGATTAACAGTCAGGCTTACTATCTGAAAAGAAAAAAAAAATGAACAAGCCCAACAACTAACTTATAGATGGCATCTGGTTATACTTTTTATTTAAGAAAACGATACATTGAAATCATTATTCTTCCCAAGACTCACGGAAGAGCTACAAGATGAAGCTTTCCTACACAGTTCAAAACTACACAAATCTGCATGGTCTCTTATAGTCTTTTATGAATCCTTCGTAATTTCCCAGTGTAAAACAAGGGCACATAATAAAAACAGACACTATAAGTCAAGATCAAGCAAAGGTGGCAGGAGGCAAGAACTCCTAGGGAAACCAAAACATAAAAAAGTGTATGTGAGGTGGAAGCAGAGTCAGGTCACCCTGCAGGAATGTGGAGACACTGCCCAAGTGTGCAGAGATGGAATTCAGAAAGGCAAAGCCCTCTTGGTCCTGAACCTGGTAAGAGACACAAAGGTCAACATGAAGGGCTTCTACATGCAA
Source organism: Falcunculus frontatus (assembly GCA_013398115.1). Taxonomy (NCBI): domain Eukaryota; kingdom Metazoa; phylum Chordata; class Aves; order Passeriformes; genus Falcunculus; species Falcunculus frontatus. The sequence goes on from VZRV01002858.1 coordinate 1,499,211, forward strand.
ACTGGGAGCAAAAACAAATCTAGGGAAAACACAGGCAACTGCACCAGGGGCATGAAAAAGCCAAGGTACTCAATGCCTTCTTTTCATCCATCTTTACTGGTAATATTTGCCATTTAATAGGTCCCTGAAAGTACTGGAAAAGTCTGGAGCAAGGAAGACTTTAACCTCTGTGGAGGAGGATCAGGTAGGGAACATCTAAACAAACACAAATTTAACATTTAAACAAACACCCTGATGGGGTGCAGTCATAAATTCTAAGGGAAGTTGGCCAATTTCATTGTCAGGCCACTTAATAGTATGTGAAAGGTCATGGTGATCAGGAGCTGTTCCTTGTGATGGTAAGAAAGCAAGTATTGCTCATGTCTTCAAAAAGGTAAGGAAGAAGAGGATCGAGGAAGGCCAGTCAGCCACACCTCACTCTATGGGAATGTAACAAGCAAGTAATTCTGGAAACCATTTCCAAACGCTCCAAGGACAAAGAACTGATTGGCAGTAGTTAACACGGATTTACAGAAGAAAATCATGCCCGTTAGCCTTCTGTGATAAGGCAACTGGCTTGGTGGATGACAGAAGGGCAGATAGCATTGTTTACCTTGACTTGAGCAAGGCTTTTGAAATTCTCTCATAACACCCTGAGAGACAGTGGAAGTAGGAGTTAAGATTAATGGACAGTGGATCAAAGCTGACCGAACTGCCTTGATCAAAGGGTTGTGATCACTGGCAGGAAGTCCAGCTGGAGGCCTATCATCAGATGTGTCCCCCTTAGGGTTAGTACTGAGGTCAGTCCTGTTTAATAACTTCATTACTGACCCGGATGATGGGACGGAGGGCTTCATCAGCAACTCAGCAAATGATGCAGAACTGAGAATAATGTTCACACACCAGATGATAGTGCTGCCATTTAGTGAGACCTCGACAGTCTGAGGAAATGGGCTGACAGGAACCCACCAAAGTTCAACAAAATCCTGGGAGGGATTAACCCCATGCTCCAGACAAAGCTGGAGATGGACCAGCTTGTCAGAAAAGGACCTGTGCCCTTGCACCAAAGACAACCAAAAGCCTTGTGCATTAGGCAGAGGATTGCCAGCAACTTGAAGGAGGTGATCAATCCCTTTTCTCAGCTCTGGTGAGACACACCTGGAGTGCTGTGCTTAGCTATGGGCTTCCCAGGTAAAGAAAGACACTGAAGCAAACCCAGTAAAGCTTCATGATGATGATTATGGGACTGTACCATCTAATGTAAGATAAGAAACTGAGAGAGCCAGGATTTTTTAGCTCTTAAAATATACATATAATAAATTAATATAATGGTTTATATTTAATATATATTCTTTTATCATACTAGGTGAGATAAATTTTATCCTGCTATTGAATTATAAGTATTTATAGTTCTCCTTAACAGTTCACTAGGAAAAAAGACTGTGAAATCAAAATAGTAGTAGAACTGGCAAACCTTTAAGCCTTTCAACATCTGATATACCAGGAATTGGATTCGATCTTCAGTTAATTTCTCATGCTTCATTATCTTACTCAAGTCTGTTCCCATAAATGGCATGACGAGGTAGCTTAAAACAAAACAACGACAAAAAAAAAACAAAAACAAACAACTTGATTAACTTTGTCACATAAATTTAAACATAACTGTATGTTATAGTCCAATTAAAATATCAAATTATAGATCATTCAATTTACCAAACAATTCCTTTATCATCCTCCTACCCTCCAAGCCTATCTGTTTTTATCTGATTGTCATAAAGAGGTATTGCCCAGTTCTGTCACTGATTATGGAAATCTGCTAGTTATCAGAACTAGCTTAGAAAGAAACTAGCTAAAAGCTTTGTGGTATTTCAAAGGCAGCTACACATAAAACTAAGACATTCATGCAAGTCAATGTATCTCACAGCCATGACCACCTCATTGAACTAGTAAACTGTGGAGGATGATTTTAGGGCTGCATTTAAAACACAGTGCTTCAATGCTCATCACATGCATGTGCACTCTATTACATATGCTGTATAAAATGCTAGCACAATAGACAATATGGACAACATTCATTTTGGCTCAATGATCAATATGAACACATGCTTCATGTTTTCTGTACTTCATTTCATACATTTTTCTGTCAGATAGCTTTCTTTGTTAACATATAAATACACAAGGTTGTTTAGGAAACAGCTCCACTAGATGAAATCCAGAACAGTTCTACTAACACAGGAAATCTACACTAAGCTCAAAAGGATTTCTGAGCACTGTTTCTCTAGCGACTCTAATTCACAAGTAAAACAGCAGACATGTTAAACATCTTGTGTCTGAGATGCCACCAAAAGGTCAGGGAGATGTGGTAGAAACAACTGGTATCAGGTGCTGTTTGGACCATTGACTGGGAAAACAGTCACAGGGCACAACAGACCCCAATGCAGATAAACACTAAAAGATTCAGCAGCATCAGCACTTTTTAATTGATCCTTGAATTAGGATGGATCCCACTGAGATGTGCCATGAAGTAGGGATAACTTTCAACCTACCTGATTGGGTTAAGAATTGTCCTACCATTTGAGCAACCTGGGCCTTACGGTAAGAAATCAATACTTGAACGGTGGATTACGGAATTCACCAAACTGCCATTTACTAAGGGCTGAAAGAAGTACACACCTTGTAAGACAGGAAACTGGTTCTAACGACAATCTGAAAACCCCAGCCCACCAAAGTTGCACGTAAGAGTTATGTTAAGATGAAACTCAGAAAAAAAAGTCCATGAAGCAGCAATTTTGAAATCCTCTACTTAAAAAGCATCAACCTTTCCTCTCGCACAAGCAACAATGCTCTGCTCCAAAACACAAACAACTTGGAACTTACAAGTCATTAAAATTCTCCAGCGTTACATCTGGTGTGAACACATCCAAAATTCCAATGACCTAAAAAAAAAGAATCAATGACTGATTTGACACAATAAAGCCTAAATCACCTAATAAGTGAAAAAATATAATCCAAAACATTTCCATAGTGAGACATTAGCTAGAGGCATAAACATGGCAGAAAGAATACCTAAAGTAGTGCCTAGCAATACCTAAAGTAGTGCCAGGATTTGTTATGTGTTAGATTTTATAACTCAGAGGGCAGCTTTACTCTGTGATAAAAAATTATAACAGTATCTACTGGATCAAAAATTTCAGAGGCTAACAGTTTTATATAAGAGGAGACAGTATTTTATCACTTGAACTACTGAAGTGCTGAAAATAAACCAGAAAAATCAGTCCACAATATGAAGCACTCCTAAGTGCTCTCCACCTAGCTGAGCCTGCTGCTTATCAATGCAGTACACTTTAAATATCTTCTGATTTCAGTAACAGGGTAATTTAGGTACATAGACTATGATAAGCTAATTGGAAGTACAAAGAAGAAACTGGAACTAAATTATTTTTATTGAGAAAAAACTATCAAGAACTCTATATGATTTACATGATTTACTATGCCTCATACCTTAGGTTCTCCAAAGAGCTTTTTTTATCAAACAAAAGCATTCTATCACTGAACAGAGAAATAACAATCCAGTAAAATGGATTTTCCACCACAGCTTCTCCCATTAGTATGGTTTTTGGGAGAACTATACAAACTGACTGGGTGCATTACACTAAATACCAGTGCTTCTTTCAAGCCCATTAAACACCAGAAAATTAAATATACACAACTCAATGCTCGAAAAGAAGTAGCTGGAATTATCTAAAGCCAGATTTTAGTTTACATGCTGCTTAATCCAGGCAGTGCCAAAATAACACAGGCTTTTAGAGCTATTTCTTTTCTACCTCTGCTCCTAATTCATGACCATTTCCGTCTGTTCAGAGGAAGACTCCCAAGCCTCAGAGTGCTTGTGGTGTTTCCCAGGTGCAGGCTGCTATGTCATAGAATCACAAAATATTCTGAGTTGGAAGGGACCCACAAGGATCATTGAGTACAACTCTTAAGTGAATGGCCTGTACGGGGATTGAACCCACAACTTTGGTCTCATTAGCACCATGGGGCTGTGCAGGGCTTTGCTAGAAAGCAAGCTAAAAGACTAATAACCTTTATAACCTTGTTCAACTCTACCTTTGTGACCATACAGACATCAGATCGTACATCAAGAACGATAATCAAATCAGATATCTTAAAAAAAAAAAGAAGTGAAAATAAAGAGAAGCATGAGCAGAAATGGAGGGGCAAAATACAAGAAAAGGACAACTTCCTTTATTTAAAGCCTTAAGTAAAAATCACCAACCATGATGAAATCCTTATTGTGCGTATTTTTAGTCTTTCCACATTAAGGGCAAACTACTACAGTTAGCCTGGATATTGTCAGAATGTCGTAATGATGAAGATAGAAAAACTAATAAAGATGAAGGCAGAAAATTACAACTCCCTTTCTCTGTAGCCAAATATATCTTTGAAAATAAGTGACTAATAATATTTACCTGGGACTGTTATATGAAACTAATTAAAGAAGAATAACTACCATAAAACAATAATTAAGCCCACAAAGGATGCGGTTATTATTTGAAGTAATACCTCTAGTGCTAACATTACAGTAAGAATTTTCTTTTTTATGACAGTTTTACATAAGGTTTTCTTTTTCTCTGTGGAGGTAGTGAGAGAAAGGAGGAGGACAGGATTACAAAGATGTACACTACGACAATGGAGCACAATGCAGCTCTACAGGCATTTCCTAAGGCAGCGTGTGTACGCAAACACACACTACAGAGCATACACAGCCAGAGAAGCTGTGTGCTCTCAGACTTAGATACACAAAGAAGGAAGTTAATATTTTAGCAGTAATCTTATTCAATATGCATCTTTCCTTATCAAGCCCCACTTTCTCAGAAGTCTTGCTTGCTCTCCTTAAGCAGATATTTCCATGCCCTCATACACCTAAGCAAGAACCATCAGAAAATAAATCCCATCACATCTGAGTGTAGCAGTGAAAGACACTGGGACACACAATAAAAAGAAGGGACACAGAGGAGGATGAAATGATGTGGCTGCTCTATCACATCCATCTGTGCACCAAGGCAGTATGAGGCATCCCCTGTGAAACACAGGAGCATGAAGAACATGTTTCCATAGAGAACATATCAGCCCCCAAACACACTAACCAAGTTCACCATCATTCTAATGCGTAGCCATTCAAGTAAACAGAGTTCCTGATACTTACTTAATGCTGCCTGATGTACATTACTGCTGAGGTACGGTTGCAAACTTATGAAGACAAACCTATCATTGCTGCAAATCCTCTACAGTGAATGAAGCCACCAAGGCCAATGCTCAGCTCCCGAAGAAGGTAATTTTAAATAATGAACAAGAAAACTCTTGAAATATGCCAAGGATTTCACAATACTACTTCTCTTGCTTTACAAATCAGGTTTTCTAAGAATACTGAAATCCATCTTAGTGTCCAAAATGGTAAAACATACTAATAGTTAATCAATTTTAAAATAAAAGTGAAGGACCCATTTCCTTTTCCTCAGTAATCTTTATTTAATTGCTGTGGTTTGGGATTATTTTCCTGTACTGGAGCAGAGTAATTCATATTTCCATTTAGGCCAGAGATTTTTGCAGCTATATTAAGCACGAGGATGTATGGGATAAAATAAATCCTTTGAGGAAGGACAACTCCAGCTACTTGCTCAGGAAAAGAGAAAGAACTGGACAGTGTCAACTCCCTCCTTTATAATATGATGGAAAATCCTGTTTCTATCTGAAATGCTCTCAATAAAGACAGTATTTGTAAATAACTTTATGATACTTCACGTTCCAGCACAAAGTAAGCCACCTTGAACAGTCACAAGAATAATTTATTTTTCATAGTGCTGCCTATATGAAATGTAACAGAGGTATCTGTGAAACCTTCTATAAATGTAGTTTTGGTGTTAATCAGCACAATTACTGACACTATTCGAGATGGAAGCCCATCTGAGCAATGAACCCAGTAGACTCTGCAACAGCAATGAAAAGCATCTGTGGAAATCAGCAGCAGTTGCTGCCTTTTCAGGGTCTTATTTTTACCCTTACTAACTATGCCAAAAGGCAATTTCTCAAATAAATAAGCCCACAAAGAATGCATCTACTGTACATTTGACTGAAAAATAACCTCGATTTCTTCAGCCTGCACTTAAGTACTTTAATAGCTTTTATCTCAAGGACAGGGTGTAATACTGTGTCACTCCCATAGAACCACAGATTGGTTTGGGTTGGAAGGGACCTTTGAGTTCATGTAGCTCTAATCCCCTTCCATGGGCAGGGACCCCTTCCACTAGACCAGGTTGCTCAAAGCCCCATCCAACCCAGCCTTGAACGCTTCCAGGGATGAAGCATCCACAACTTCTCTGAACAACCTGTGCCAGAGCCTCACAGTAAAGAATTTCTTCCTTATGTCCAATCTAAATCTACCCTCTTTCAGTTTAAACTATTGTCCCTTGTCCTGTCACTACATGTCCTTTTTAAAAGTTCCTCTCCAGCTCTCTTGAAGCCCTCTTTGTGTACTGGAAGGCTGCTCTAAGGTCCCTCCAGAGCCTTTTCTCCAGGCAGAAGAACTCCAATCCTCCTGCCTGTCTTCATAAGGGAGATGCTCCACCTTCCTGAAGTGCAAACCCACAAAACTTCCCATCTACTGGTCTGACTTGTTTTCCACAGGTATGCTTTCACTCAATATATTTACTTTGAAGCCAGTGGTGGGTGGGTAGCAGCATCTCCAGCCTTTCTTAACCCCACTGTGTGTGTTCCCTGACCACACTTACCAACTTCAGCTACTGTTAACAAATAAATAACAGATTCACATTGGTGAGGTGGTTTCTGCCCTTCCCTTCTCAGCTGCTTCCTTTTCCAAACACTATTCCAACAGCAGAGCACAATGGCGAATAGCTCCTCATCTCTGTCTCCATCCTGTATTTTGATGTATTGGACTACTTTTATTCAAGGACTGACCCATTACATTTCTGTAAAAGACAGTTTCTGATGTAAGCAGCAGCACATCAAGAAAAGACCTGAATCTAGTATAAATTAATAAGTAATGTAGGTTATGTCTCTCATACAGTAAGTGCTGCTTTCTCTTGCAGATGTTATGCATGAAAACACAGTGAAGTTGAGTGGCTTTAGCACTCAGGCTAAACATACAAGTATATTTTTTAAGAGAGAGCCTTGCTAGGGTGCACTGAACTACATATTATGCCACATTAAATTTGCTGCAGGATTAACTTCACGTTCCTGTGCTGTTCTACATCATGGGCACCTGCACCCTTTAATTACACTAAGAACTCTCAATCTTTTTAAAATTTTAACTATTCAGGCCAAGGCTTGTACCATAGTCACCTTTCTTCCTCACAGAGTACCAGCACATGAGATGAGGAATGCCTGCAAGATGTCCTTTTCTTTTCTCCTGCCAGTCAGCACACTGACAGTCACAAGCCATTCCCCTGAGCATCACCACACTCTTCCTTCAAAGGGTTCATATGTAACACTGGACAGATTCAAATCCTGCAGACAGACTCATCTTCATCTCTAGACTGGATGGCAATCAGAAGAGAAAGTTTGGGTTTCAGTGCTGTTTTTCTCATTCTCATTTCATGCAATAAGCTCATCAGTCTGCTTTATTAGTACCCAAGGCTGGGTGTGAATAAATGGCTATCAGCTGAAGCCCAGCCTACATAAAGCACCTATTAGTCAGGTTAGGAAAATAAGCAGAAATGATAACAGATACCCCTATGTTGACTTACTGACTTTTGAGAACCAAAATAAAATGACTCCAGTGTCCTGTTAGCTCCCTAGAAAAAATTAGCAAGAACTTTATATGATTTACTATGGCTTATACCTTAGGTTCTCCAAAGAGGTTTTTTTGTCAAATAAAAGCATTCTATCACTGAACAGAGAAATAACAATCCAGTAAAATGGATTTTCCACCACAGCTTTTCCTATGGTTTTTGAGAGAACTATACAAACTGACTGGGTGCACATCCCTAGATGTGCTAAGCTTCCAGCCAGCAGAAAAGCAGACAGGAGTGTTTCTCCCTTACATTTTTGACAGCAATAAACTGTCCAGTTATAACTGTGTTTCTGCTTTCATAAGGACCAATAAGGAGATTTGCCATTTCCAAACAGGATTCCTGAATTGCACTTTACTGGCATATATGTATCCAAAGAATGTGAATTTTTAGCTGCTGCAGGAAACCGCTTCTAACACAGTGAGCACGCTCTTATCCATTAAGGCATCACTCATCTGCAACTCCCTTGTTGGTCTAATTTTGTACATTGCAGATGCTGTTGCTTTCCACTGCTCATGTCAGGCTAGATGAACTCCAAAAGGTAACACATTTAAGATTTTTCTCAAGAAGGAACATAGCATGACCCACTATTTTCTCTGGAACTAATTCCTCCCCTGGTTGACACTGTGTAGGTGTAAACAAAAAACTCAACATTTTTTCAAAATAAAAAAAGATAACATAATTAAAAAGCAGCCAATCTAAAAGTGTATCATCCTCAAAAATATAACTGTAGAGAGACTGACAATTTTGTGTCTGTTGGATATCCAGTTCCTTCCACAGGGGAAAAAAAGCTTCATGCTTCTCATAATGCAAAACACACACGGGTCTTCAGATGTGGGAATACACCAGAGAATAATTTCCACTCTGAGCAATGAATGAGAGCATAATATAGAGTACCTTTAAACAAATACTGCAGTGTCCTCTTTACATACAGAGCTTCCAGGAAGGGAAAACATCTGTAGAATATTAACTGACCCAAGAAACGTCTAATGGGCATTTGTCAGAAGTTTTACACCAGAAACACCTTCAGAATTTAATTGGTAGAATTGCGTCAGAATTCCTGTGGGTGTCTAAATGTACACATGGGTATATCCATATATACGCATACCAGTATTGATGAGAACACACACCACTCTTTGATAAAATCCACATTCTGTTCTGACACAAGCCACCAGCATGAGTCACTGCTCCTCTTCCTCTCTCCAGTGCCATTTCCCGTTGCCAGCTATTCCGCACTCCTGCTTGAAAACTTCTCTTAACAAACTGGAGGTGAAGAGAGCACCAGGGCTGGACTACCTACAAGGCACTGTGCGCTTGTTTCAACAAAAGCGGGTATCAAGGTATCACTTACAGTCCAAACGCATAAGAAAATCCAAGTTATTTGCCAAAAGAAACTAAAGGTTCTGCACCTCTACTTACTTTCCTGGGTTTTGCTCCGCATACAGAGACATCTCCATTAACTGCAGAAGAATACACCAATACAGAGCTATGCAAATGTCTGAGAGCTAAAGCCAAGGCCAAAGTTAGCATGCTGGCCATATTCTCACTGCTTTTGGTTTTAAACCAGAGCCATTACAGGTAAGTTTTAAAGGTCCTTATTTTAAATGAACTCAAAATGGACAGAAACACGGAACAGAAGCAGCACTACCGAAAAATATTTCCTAAAGGTAAAAAGACTGTTCCTCTGTACAAGATTCAGCAGATGTGAAAGAAATAAACAAGAGCTGCTAAGGCTGTAGTGTGATGAATACTACAAACTGGCATGATTAAATGAAGGAGAAAAACAACCCCAAGCAGTGCTTTCTTCATTCTACCTTAGCTGTGTTTACTCCTCATTTCCACACCATGCCCTCCCTTGTGCCAGCTATTTATGCAGCTACAGAGTGATCCAGCAGTTTATCCCACTGGAAAGAGACTTTTATTTTTGGCAGTGTCTTAGGAATTGATCTGGGTTAGACTGCTTCTTTGGTAGTAGAAACAGCTTATGAAGTTGGGGAAACATCCTGGGTCCTCTCAAATTAAAAGGCCCACCAAAAAAAAAAAAAAGCATACCAGTGCCATTAAAGACTGATTTATCTCTTATCAGCCAGGTCTCATCCTCTTCACACACAGCCTCTGTCCCCTGGCCCTCAACACTTCTTTGGATTTGTTTGCAAAGGGTTGAGGCTAAGTCCCATGTGATCAAGTCTGCATGGTTTTTATAGAAACATGCCTCACTACATGGTCTATGTAAAAATATGCATCACTACATTAACTTGAGAGCCATTATGGAGTGCAAAGATCTAATGAAAGATGGTATACCAGCAATCAGTCACCTCCTCTTGAAAATGCCTAAATAGACAAGCAAATTGACCTGTGAGCTAGCTTCCCTACAAAGTAAAATACTTTGAATTTCACAAAAATTCAGAAGAATTAGTCCTGTATTTGCTTTTACAGGACTCCTGTAAAAACCCTTCTACATAAAAAAGATGAGCATATTCCTCAAAGAGTATATAACAGAGGTCACCTAGGATATTAAGCAGTAGTTTTCCTCCATTTTTCTTCACTGACATGCTGATGAATTATATCACTGACACAGGTTTAATGGTATCTTCTGCTATCTTAATGGAGGATCAGAGCTGCTATTTTTAACACAATGTGTCAGACCATTACAGTTTCTTCCATCATTCTGAATACAGCATAAGGTTAAATAAACTATGATAATGTATTGCTGCATGCTTAACACAAAAATTCCCTGAAAGCTACGAGGGGCAGAGATGGTCCTTTGAGAGGCAATCACAGTGAAACAAACAAAACATCACACTTTCCATAAAAGCCAACATCAAATTCCTTATGATTACAGGAGTAATTTTGAAACAAAAACAGATAAGAAGAGTGAATTGGATGCAATTCTAAGTATCAAATAAACAGAAGAAATTCTTTCCTGTGAAGGTGATGAGACACTGGAACAGGATGCCGAGAGAAGTTGTGGACGACCCATCCCTTGAAGTGTTCAAAGTCAGGCTGGATGGGGTTCTGAGCAACCTGGTTCAGTGAAAGGTGTCCCTGCCCATAGCAGAAAGGTTGGAACTAGATGATCTCTCATATCCCTTTCAATGCAAGCCATTCTATGGCTCTAAGAATCTAGGAAACATGCAAAAAGAAGCTCTCTGACAGAATGGCTGTGGGTCAAAGAGGTTGGGCTGAAAACCATAACGAGAAGCAATACTGCCATTCTGGTTTAATTCTGTACGTGTGGAGCAGCTAAAGGAGTACCCTTGTGATCAGCTCAGGAACTGAAAATCCTAAAAGGCATTGTTGCTGCTCCTAATTCACCATGGGCAACATGACTGACAAAAGGGAGTGAGGTTGGGGCGCTGGATAGGAATTGTCTTGATGGCTGTACTGCCATGTCAGTCTCATCTCAGATGGGTGGAACAGTCAGTTTTTACCTCCAATCCCTGCAGCGTCATTTATTCAGTCTTTGTTCTCTAATGAGTAGGTGCCATAATTCATGTTAAAACTTTTCCTTAGTATATAAACCTCTTCTTTCTGTGGCCCAAACTGTTTCCTAAGATTGTAAATCATTCCCTTCCTTCACATAGATTGATCTGTAATTTGTACAGATTGTCCTCATGTTCCCCAGTGAGCATTTTCTTCAAGACTCTTTAATTACTAATTGAGTCCACAGTGGAGTTCTAGAGTACTATTCCGAAGGGCATACACTGCATAAAACCTGCTAGAAGTGGAAAATGCTACCCAACAGATCATTCTGGGAAATGGAAGAAAAATAATCTCAGAATTCTGGACACAGTTAGGAGCCTGGCAACTGCATGGGCTGCTACGCTCCCAAATGTTCAGTAAAGAAAATGCTGAGAGCATTAAAGCCCATACACAGAAGTGTCCTGCCAACATTAACTCTTTTAACATATGCAGCAGTGGTTATGAGGCAGCCACTTTGAAGTAATCAGACTAAAAGATTTAGATTGAAATATTACAAGCAGACAGTTTCTTAAACCTACAAAAGCTCTTCTTTCCTTCTGGACAGTCAGGATAGCCCACAAATTATTCCTCAAACGAACCTAGTTGGTACTCACAATATTAGTATTATAATGTTAAGTGGCAATCACTAGTTATTGTTATTACCAATTTCTCCCATCCTCACTTTCAATCTCTCCGTTTTTTGTGAAGGCCATCTGAATGGAGGTATACTCTAATCTTCCACATCAACTAACATTTTAAATAATGATCTTATGCAACATTTTAACAACTCCCTCCAAACTATCAGGTTTTTTATTCCATATGCATTCTTCATGAACAGCACTTAAAACTACTACTGTGATCCTCCAAGCCCTTCTCACCTGGAATCCATGCTTTGACTCCACAAAAACTTTTTACACACAAACTTATTTTTTTTGTAAACCACTAAGCAGAGATGGGACCATGTATCTTTCTGTCAATTACACTTTCAACACTTCTTTCTACAGCTGTTCTTCTTTCCTGTTACATGGGAATTATGTGCAGAGTTCTATAACCTATTCTCTGCTTCACAGTAAAACAATTTGTTTAGTCATTTGTGGACTTTTCCTGTTTCCTGTTAATATGAGTCTGAAACTTTCAAATGCCTCATGAACGATCAAAAAAGAGAAAAACGCTAACCTCTCCCAAATGAAATGCATATGTGCATCTTCATGCAAGTTCAGGAAAAAAAGAAATAATAAAAAAAAAGAATATGTTGGCACCCGAGACCCACAGAGCTGTGGTCTGCATTCTCCTGCAACTCACAGGAACACAATGATGGGGACTGTAATTTCTGGTCTTTAATCCCTCTTGCTAATGCTGAGCAAATTGCACTGTGGTCCTAACCTTCCCCACCCAATCTTTCCTACATGGAAATTAAGTGGTGTTTCCCACTGGCTATTCTAGTTTGTGTGAACTGATGTTTGTAGAACAGACAGACAAAAGACAGGCTGAAAGATTCCAGAATTCCATTCAGCTACACATCTGCCATGTCCAAATCTACATATTTTCTTTGATTTAGAGTGCCTATGCTGCGGTTTTGAGCTAACGACCCAACTCACGTTTTCATGCTTCATGTGTTTCAGGAGACGCAGCTCTCGGTAAGCTCGTTTGGCAAAGAGTTCAGACTGAAACGGGCGGTACAATTTCTTAATGGCCACTTTGGTACCACTTTTTCCATCGACGGCTGAGCTTTAAAGGAAAAGAAAGAGTTTGGTGAGCAATGACCGAAGCAAGTCTGCAAATCCCAGCAAACCCGGCGGGCACCGGGCAGCAGCTGCATCCTACTCCACGCTGCCGGGCCCTCGGCCCGCAGCCCCCCGTGCCATGGGGGGAGACCACCTCCCCAGAGCACCTCTGCCAGCAGACATCTCATTTCATTCGCCTGTCAGACTCTGTGATGAAATGCAGACAATTATCAAAAGCTTTAAAGAGGGACAGCTGGGGAGTGGGGAAAAAAAAAATACCCAAACCAAAAATAAGACAAAAAATCCCACACAACGCCCAAACCCACCACCAACGCAGACCCAAACCAAGAGGCCCGCCCAAAGGGCTACAATCACCCCGGGCTTCGGGGACGCTGCTGCTCCGGGGTGCCGCGGGCCAGGCTCGGCACGGCCGGGGCAGCGCTCCCCGGGCTCTGTTCGCTCCAGGGACGGAACACGCCCGGGTCGGCTCCCCCGGCGGAGCAGCCCGGCCGGGGGCCGCCAGGTAAACAGCAGGGCCACCCTTCTGCCCCCGCGGGGCCGGCGGCACCGGGCGGGGCGGGGCCGGCCCGGGTCCGGACAATAGCCGGGAAAAGTTGGCAGGAGGAACACGCCGGAGGGGCGGGACAGAGGCCGCCGCTCCCGCCCGGGCTGCCCCCCGCCGCCCCGCTCACCACACGGCTCCGTAGGCGCCGGACCCCACAGGCTGCAGGTCCCGGTAGCGGTCCCGCACTTCCCAGAGGGTCTTGGTGATCTCCTGTCGGTAGAAGCCATTCTTGGGGGAGGACATGGCGCCGCCGACCCCCGCCGGCACGCACCGACAAAGAGCCCGGGCCGGGGGAGCGGGAGCGGCCAGCAGCGCCGAGCCGGGCTGGGCCGAGGGGCTGGGCCTGAGCGAGCGGCACNGCAGCGCTCTCCCTCCCCTCCAGCCCGGGCGCCTGGGGCTGCGCTCCGCCGAGGCTGAGGCGCGAAGGGCGCGGTGTCCCGGCGGCGGCGGAGCGCGCTCGCACAGGGAGGCAGGTGCCGAGGCTCCCGCTGTCCGTGCGAGTCCTTGCAGTGGGGAGCAAACCCCTCCCGGCCGTCTCTTCCCCACCACGGTGCGACCCCCTCACACGGGGGTTTTGCGTTCGTGCTCAGGTTCCGGTGAGATGTTACCGGCTGCTGCATCAAAGTGTTAAGGAGTAGGAGAGGCTGCAGCTGGTAGAGCTGGGAGTACAAAAGTGAGCTTTTGTACGGCCTCTGCCTTGAGACAAACAACTGAGGGGTCCCCAGGTCATCCCAGGGTCAGACCACAAGTTACAGCAATATTTCATATAGTTAAATAAAAACCAGCACACACTTAGTTCAGGTGCTCAGAGCAAGTGGTCCTGTGCACTGCTGATGTGAACTGGAATGGAACTGTTGCAACAGTGGCTTGAAATGATTGTGGTGCTGGAGTATGGACAAGAGCAACCTTCTCAGTAGCTCTGTAATAAATAGTCTTGGGCCAGCAACACATGTAAGGGAAGGACCTGGTTTAAAATACATTTTATGCGTTTTTTGTGTGAATATGATTAAAATTCTTGTCCTTCAGGGTCTGGTAAAGCCTTTGCTTTGTTTGACTTCACTCCTGAGCAATGTTGCTGAGGTTAGAAAATTCATACTTGCTGTCACTAGAATTCAGTTTGTGGTTTAGCTCCAAAGGGGCAATCTGGCCAAGTTTCGTGGCTCCCGATGCCATTTTGGTAGTTGCCAGGGGCCCAGCCCTTTTTGTGCCTGACTACCGAATGTGGAAGAGCCGCCTTGTCCTCGCTCCTCCCGGGATACAGGAAGAACACAACCTTCCAGCCACCAGCCCCTGTTCCAGTGCTGCTGTCCGCTGACCTGTTCGAATCTCTGGTTTAGTGAGAATGGAGAGCAACCTTCTGACATTTAGCAGTTAACATGAGGCTTGTAAGAAGTGTTAGATTGATGGTAGATGTTTACTTTTAAAAATCCACTGCCCCAGGAGATTATTTTTAAATTTCTGACATCCCTTCTATGCTGTTTGCCATTCAGATGATGGCTGGTGTGGTATGTGGTACAGGTAAGGTGAAGGATAGAGCAGCTTGCACTCATTTTGAACCAGTCCATTAGTCAAATTACTTTTAATGACCATTACATATGTTTCTAATACAGAGAGGATTGGTTCTGCTTTTCATCCCTCACTTACTTTTCCTTTATCCAGTTGTGAAAAAGTGATGCTTTTTTACTGCTTGCTTTTATCAAGGCAGAAAGTAGATTATTTTGATACAGTAGATAGAAGTACTAACTTAGCACCAAGACAAGGTCACTCTTGTGCAGAAGCTGAGAATATTGCAGAGCAACTTTTGTAAAATATTTTAAATTGACAAAGTTATCCACTGCTGGTTTTCCCATGTTTTTCCTTCATGTAAGTATTTAGGCATACTTTTCTATAGATAGATGAAGTAACCATGTAAGTCAAACACAAGACCAGCTTTTCCCACCAGGTCACACATACAGATGAACTGGTAAACTTACTGAAAAGACTAGGAAATCAGCACTGTTGTAGCAAGGGAAGCTTTGTCTAATAAACCATTCAAAGTGTCTGTGAAGGGAGTGAGGCAAGAAACGTGGGTCCATCCACAGCTGGTAGATCTTACAGCAATGTCACAAACTTCATGAGTCTCTGCATCCTGCTAGGCTCAGCTAGATCCATGGTGACGTGTTTTCCCAAAGACAGTTTGTTACAAGGGGACTAATAGATGCTACAGTCGCGTCTTATTCTGGGCAATGTGTGCTTGACAGGACAGATTGAAAAAGGAATGCTATCAGATGTTTCTGCTTCTGGCATATGTTTATTGTAAAGTTAATAGAAAAAAGGGATCTTCCTCAGCCATCATTGAGAAAAAATAATATATGAATTAATGGTGCAAAACCTGCACTTTTCTAATGCTCATCCCATAAAGGGAAGATTTAAGAGAATGTGGTGGGTTTTTTTCAAAGAGCCATCTTTTGATGTGCTGGACAGGTTGCCATCAGCTGCAAAGCATATGAGGTAGATGGGATGTGTACAGTACTCTTTCTAATCCCTGTGGGAGGTGAGAGCTCAGTTTCACTCCAGCCTGGAGGTGAAGCTTTGGTGCTGGAGCAGAAGCTCCAGCAGAAGCTCTACAAGCAAGCAGTGAGAAATCTAACCATGTTTTCCTGAGAAGTCCTACATGTGTGAAGTCTGATGGGAGAGTTTGGTGGCAACGCTGCTCAGCACAGTCAATTGGAGATGACAAAACGGCACAGCCCTGTTTGTCAGGAACTGAACTGCAGGTGAGCTGCTGGGCCCTGGGTGCAGGAGGGCATCAGTGTCAGCAGGGAGAGGGACTGGCACGTGATCTCCAGTCCAGGCACGGATAACATGCGGGAAAGGAGATCTTACAAAGTCCTTTGAAAAATCAAACGTCTTCCCACCTTTCTGCCTGTTTGTGTTTGTCTTTCACATGATCATTTTATTCTTTATACACTAATTCACAGATGAATAATTTAGTTGTGTAAAACACTTAAATGTCAATAAACATAAAATCTTGCTGAATTGTCAGAAGCTGACTCCTAGAACATTATTATTTTTAACAAGATTTCTATATCCCCACCTTCAAAAAATACTCTGAGCTTGTCTACTTAGACATGTTGCCATGGAGGAAGTAAGTTCATTTTATTTATTACAACAAGAAGTAAACCTTAAAAAAAAAAAATCTCAGTTTTAATCTGAAAATGCTCTTTTGCTATTGTGTCCCCACCCTTCCCCACTGGAGTCACTGACAACTATTTTGCAACTTTTCTGGTTTTGTCTCTCTGCCCCATGAGCAGGGTGCTTCAGTCCCATTTTCTGTGACATGTAGCCCTCCTGGTGGCCTTGCCATGTTGCAAGGTCACTCAGCCATCAGCAAAAAGCAATAAATATGCACCACCTAAGTGCTTTTTTATTTAAAAAACATAATTAAAACTATACATTTCACATTTTCAAGGGGTCAAGTGAGAACTTACTAAATAACTATGTAACTATCCCGTTATCCCTGCTTGCTGGAAGTTGATGGAGAGTTGTAGAGAGTAGGAGACACCTATGTGTAAGTATAACTCAACTACTTTTAACACTCTCCCAACTTTTTCTCCTCAGAATCCACCACAAGATCTTCTCCTACAATATACAAATACAAATGAAGGAGTTTAACTTTTAAACTATCACAGGCTGTCACAGTATGAGATGCTATAGTGTACAGAGCAAAAAAAAACCTCTTGAAGAGTTTCCCAACTTGAATGCAAAAATCATATGAAAAGAGAGTTAATGGATGTTAATGATGGATAGCTTTACTCATTTGTCACTGCATAGTTGTGCACATCTCCTCTTTAAATCACCAAAACCGTCGTGGCATACCTACCCCCATCTCACCCATCCTTCTCAATGCTGCCTTAGTTTTTTGTGTTTCCACCTCAACCTAGTGGGAGAGCTGGGCAGGACAGGAGTACTGTATGTAATTTTTGCATAGAGTGTAATTTAACTATGGGTTCTTGATTTGAGCCATCAGGGTCTAATATGGAATATATTATCTGAGTGCTAATCTACAGGATATTATTCTAGAAGGAACTAAGTATTGCTCCGTGGAGGCTTCCAGTTACGGCAGATTTAATGTATAGTTGTCTCAGGGCTGCCACTGCGATTCAGTATTTCTACTGCATTCAATATGACTTGTGATCAAATTGGAACCTAAAAGGACTGGCTAAAACCTCTGTGCTATGGTACACATCTTAATTTGTGACAATAATTGGAGCTGGGGGACTATGGGACCGCAAAATGAAGCATTTGCATGTGGGCAAGATTGAAGCCTAATTGAAGAGTTGTGCTCATGATGTAGAAATTTCCAGTCTAATGGATTAAGTGTCAGGTTGGTTGGAAGATCAGTGTTCACATAGAAAGCTCACGATATATTCCCTCCTTGTAGTGAAAACTTAGACCCTTTTAGGTGTATCAGTTCAATATTTTATCTTACAGCAGAAAGAAGGGCAGTGGCAGCGACAGTAATGCAGCTTTCTAAATCTCTTGGTACTAGTGCCTCAAAACCTCTTACCCAGACTCATTAATTAATGACACTTGGTACTCTCACTTGTGCAAGTGTACTGATTTTCTAAGGGCCAATGTTTGCATCCATAAACACTAGAAGAAGTAGCAGCAACGTGAGAGAAAAAAGCAGCTGCTTTTAAAGCAAATGGAAGTGTTGCTATCAATTCCTTCCTAAGGAGACTGATCTTGTTGAGGTTGGATCCCTTTCTGCTGCTAACGAAAGACATCGTTTTCCCAATTTACAGTGCAATTCTCTTTTCATGAGAGCTGAATTTTTACCACTGCTCATCTGTCAGGGATTCTCGCGCCAAGTCAGTAATTTACAGATGTAGCAAAGGATACTTAAGTAATTTGTGCCAGCAGCTCAATACAATACTTTTTGGACAGATTCATCTTTGATCTGGTCCCAAGAGTAGGGGAATTGGAGGTCTCTTTTCTTGTTATGATCCAGGAGCACATGTGACAGGAAGAAAGGAAGGAAGTGACTTTTGTATTGACTGCTTCCCACCTCTGTCAAAAGTGCTTTTGCTGCCAACATTTTGTCCTTGAAAGGGTGTTCCCCTCCTGACCCTTAGGGTGAGCTCACTGTGTCAGATCCTGCAGCACACTGACCCTCCTCTCTTGCTTTCATCTTTTATACCATATCAAAAAACCACCAAGAGCACTACCTGGAACTCTGCAACAATGCTGTCTAAATAACGACTCTTGACCTATTGATAATGACATAATATATCAGTATTGATTACCTAACTTCCTATTATTTTTCCCCTCTATAAATTCTCAAACTTATTTCTAACCACGCTGTTTCATACTCAAGTAGCCACTTTGTATCTTCAGGGTATGGCACATGATATCCTCTAAAACTGTGCTTTTCCTCTAAACCATCCTTGGTTTTTCTTTCCATTGGTCCATTGTAGATTAAATTTTTTTTATTCCTGTCTGCTTTGGCTGTGTCATATGTATTGCCTGTTGCTGAGTTTCAGTGCTAATGAGGTAAAGAGCTTAAAAAATAAAGATGCAGATTCTAAAAGTATAGTGTATACTTAGGCATGTCAAAAGATTGAGATGCATGCAAAAGATTTTCCTTTTGCAAGACCTTTTGCTGCCAGTGACGATAAAATTACTAGACTTGGGGTTGCACTAACCCTGATTATAGAGTGAGATAATAAATACTAGAAGTGATTTCAGTTCAGTAGGTGGACGGATAACAAGCTCTTGTGACTGGAAGCTGAAATTAGGTAAATTCAGATGAAAAGTAAATTGCTAACAATGTCAGTAATTGACCAGAGAGAGCCCTTGGGACAGCTATGTTCTCCCCACTGGAAGCCTGAGCTGCCTCCTCCATGAGCAAAACCCAGCCATGCTCCTCTGAGCTTCCCCTCTTGTGCTTTGCAGGTGGCCAGGGATGAGAGCACCCTAATTTAATGCAGGCTAAAACCTGTGCTGCTCTCCTCAAACATACGTGCAATGTATAGAGCACCTACAAAGGCACAACTGCGCTCGTGGAAGTAAGAGTGCTGTCAGATTAAACCCCCGCTGTTTAAGCAGGCACCACTGCAAGTTTTGCAAATAACATTTGGGCCATGTAATCAATGTCTTCATTAATGACATTTTTAGCAAACAATTTTTTATAAAAGTTTTATATTTACTTACTCTTTAAAATTTAAGCCATCTGCCTCACCAAGCCTGGCAAAGCCCTCACTCCTCCATGTTAACCTCCATTTGCCTGTTTGTGTTGGTTGATAAATGTTTTCTTCCATCTATGCTCAAATGACAAGCATTGTTAGGGCTAAGCCTTCCACCTTTCTGTCCCAGTGGGGTACTGGCCTTCCAATTACCCTCTCCTGCTGTTGTAAACTGATAAAGTTATCAAATTGTAGTCCCATGTTGGATTGCCACAAGAGAGCTGGTTACCTGCTCTAGAAAAATACTTTAATTATTGGCTTTTGAGGTCTAAGTAATTGCCTTCATTTTGCACATCTAGGAAAAAAGATGTCTGTCTCCCTACTGTTTTTCTTGATATTAAAATGAGATGATTTACTGGTTTTGATGGTAATTCATTAAAAAGAGCTGAGCTATTGTTGCCCATTACTGTCACCTTGAATTAGTTTAAATGTGGCTATTGACCATATTCTTCCTACATAATTTATCTCCTAGAAAAAAAATTTGCACCTCTGAATGTCAAAGAAAATATTCAGAGGAAGATTCAGAGTTGCTGGAAGAACAACTTTTGGAAGCAATATAAAACTTTCTTTCTACCTCATGTGGCAGAGCTATGGCAACCACAGTTTTATGCATCCTTTGAAACATTTGACAACGGCCACCCTCAGAGCCAGGAAACCAGATCAAACAAATGAAAGGACAAACCCCATAATAAATTAATTGGACATAAAAAGTTCTTGTGAAATCTCTTTACTTTATCCTTGCCCTTCCAGTTGAAATGGAGCTGCCAAATAGGCTTGTAAGCTCAGTATCAGATTTCAGAGAAAATACAGCACTGAGCTACTTTTAACTGGCAAACAAACAAACAAAATGTTTAAGATTTGACTGAGTGAATATTTTCATGATGTAGTCAGACAAATAATTTAAAGATTTACAACTTTTTCACCTATTTCAGTCAGCATGAAATTCAGTCATTGCATGATCATCACAGGCCTCATCCAGCTTCACAGGAAGCCAAAGTAATGATGGCTGACAGCACTTCAGAGGAGTCGCAAAAAATCCACGCAGGCATTTACTTTCAGATTAATATGCCCAGGGGAAAGTTGAATACAAGTGGCTGTATTTCATTGGATGCAAGTATCGGATAACTGGAAAACATTATCAAAACAATCCATCTCTTAGTCCACAAATTAGAAGCATATTTTCTAGATGGAATGCCTGTTTCTATTTCTGAAAAAAAATCAAAGTTCTTGGACTTGATTTTTTGTTTTTAAATCGGTTTATTAAGAAAAAGCCTTTCTCTTTACATAGAAAAGATACAGAGGAAAGTAAATGCAGTAGAATCCATTACCTTATATAATAGCTATACAATTAAATATTAGTGACAAAAGTTTCAGAAAACCTAAATATTATAAAAAGCCACCTCCAAAATAAGACTCTGACAGAGCAAGAACAAGACACCAAAATGAACGTTGAACAACTGTGAATCACAAGTGTGTAGAAAGACACAGCCAGTACAATACAAGAGGCCTTGTGCCAAAAGGATGTTCCTGTCACAGTATATGCATTCAATGGAGGAATCAAATAAATTTAATTCTTTAAGAAATCTCAGTATCTGGTGCATCCTGCACTTTTGAATTTAATTTTCCAACTTTTCAGAGTTGGAAAGCCTTTAAAATTTTGCTTAAAAAAAACTCCAATGAGAATGTGTCAAATTCTTAAATCTTGTTTTGTCACGTCTTCCAATGGCAATTATTAGATCACTTGCCCGAGGATTATGTGAAGGAAAGTAAGACAATGTGGAATATTTAATTCAAAGCTGTGAACTGAACTGAGCACTCCTGCACTGCCATGTGTGACAGCCTTTGCTGAACCTTGCAGACGTCTACAGAGCTCTGCCACAGTACCTTCAAAGGCACCTTCCTGTAAACCCACGCAAATTGACAATAGTCCAGCAGGTGCCCAGTTAGGAATACCATAGGGAAGTAAAATTGTTTCACAAATGGGTATTGTGCAGATCAAAAAATACATGGGAAAAATAATGAGAACAGACACTTGAATGGCAAGAGAAGAGAAAGATTTATTTTTACTGACTTTCAACTGGTGTTAAGATTGCTTGAGAGACATCCAGTAAATGTGTAAGACCACCACAGATATGACTACATATGCATATTCTGTCTATCTCACTACCACGCCCTCTCTTCTTAAAGGCACTAACTATAAATAGTATGAAAACAGACAGATAAAATGCCACAAAAAAAAAAAAAAAGATTGCCTGTATGGACTTCTTGTTTATGTTTGTATACATTCATGCTTTAAATGTACAATTTAAAAATTAATTTAAAAGGTCACCTTTATTTTGGCAATACAACTGATAAAATGAAACATGCAGAACACACAGCTTGACAGAACTCAGTGCATAATTTTGTCAGAATGAAGCAGCTCTTTACCACCCTTTGTGAGTTGGGAATACATTCATATTACAAGGCAAACCCCCCCCACCCCCAAAAGACAACATCTGGCTTCTGTTTAATGCATCTGTTTTTCCACATCTCTTCCAACATCTTTGGATAGTAAAATCTACATCTGACCACAGGTTAAATTGTATGGTTATATTTTAACAGTCTTCATAGTGCAGCAAGGCAAGACAGAGCTGCCTATATTCACTGTTCTATCTCCAGGCTGTCCATTTTTAAGTCGGGTGGTTTAAAACTATTCACTTCCTCATAGGTAAGTTCTGTGGAGGGGGTGTAAGGAAGAGAGAAGAATTAGATGATATTCCCTTCAGAAGAAAAATATTCCAGACAAAACAGTTCGACAGATACATGTGACTTGTAGTTTGTATTCCCAGCCTTTTTAGCGTCCAGATCCAAAACCAGACTGAATTCATTAGGAATCCTCCTCTCAACCTCAGATTACAAATTAGACTCACAAATACTGTTATTGTTCAACATGACTCTCCCCTTCAACTAATTACTAAAACACACGGACCCTGAAATGAAAACATCAATTTTGCTGTCAGATGAACTGCCAAAATGATGTAATAAAAGACAAAATGTAATCGAAAATGGAATCTTTAAAAGATAGTTTTTTAAATGTACACTTTTAACTGTGGAGAACATTCTTTATCATCACTCACCACTCAGTCAGTTGCCTTCAATTATATATCATTTGCAATTCTGTGCTAATGCCTTGGGATCCTGGTTTTTGTTTGTTTTTTTTAATGTTTTACTGTAGCTAACTTAATTTTATGGTTCTCTGAAAAAAATTTTCTTTTTGTTTTAGAAGCATGTAACAGCTTTCATCAAGAAGTTCTATATTCATCAATAGCTAGAAACATGGGTTACTTACTATTTTACCCTGCTTTTGGAATAACCCTTTACCTTTTCATACTAACAGTTATGTCCTGTCTTCTGCCTTGGACATAACTCTGAATAGCATACTCTTGGCCTCTAAGATTTTGAAATATTTTCTCTGATTAAACATGACAGGAAGAAATCTATGAGCTTGTGCTGCAAGCCTCAGCAGTGTGCAACGGAGGCCAAGAAAGCTCTGAAGTGCATAATGTATAGGAGAAAGTGCCTGAAATCTCATTTTACTTTGGTGCCCAGTCCCTCAAGATCAGGCGCCACTGACTTTTAACTTGAACAGAAAAAGAGCAGAAACATGCCATCAACATCTTGAGAAACTGGGCCAATATTTCATCAACACTACAAACATTTTATGTCATCTTAAATGTGGCACATGCTGTACTTGAAAATAAAAAGTTTATTCCCCATGATAAAAATATGGCCAGAGGGAAGAAGGAAAAGCAGCAAACCAGTTGTTCCAGTTTTGAGATTTTTGTCTCAGGTCTTTTTTTAAACCTGAATAAAGAAGGAATTTGACCTGTAGCTCTGTCAAGGTCAATGATGTAAAAAATGATACATGATAAATGTAATTATAAATAATATGATACTGTCCTTCTGAGAGAATTCACCTTCATGTCCTCATTTCAGTTTAGAAAGTGTTAAGATGTTAAGCTAAGATTGTTCCTGAAATAATTGCAATGGAGTTTCATCACAAACAGAAATCAGCTTCATGACTCAGAAATTGTTAAACTTTCCTGTTAAAGACTCAGGCAACTGAAAAAGCAGCAGAAAAAAAATCATCCACTCCTAAGTACAGCAGCAAATGAACAGAGCTCTCAACAAAGAAGATGTATAGGTGGTGCTGTAGGCTGCCAGGTTTTGCAGAGGAGAGCACGTGTAAGGAGTAAGCTATGCCAGTCAATCCTCCTTATTTGTACAGACAGAGTCAGCTTCTAGAAAAGCATTTCCAGGGCTCTAGGAGGTTGACTTATTGTAGAGAGAGCCATGACCCCACTATTATCTTTCTTTAAGATACATTTGCTGTAGAAAGTCTGCTTTCTCCCCTGTAATGCCCAGGATAAAACATGGCACAAGTGGACGGGCACAAGGAAGCTATGAGAGGTCAGTATTCTTCATCATAAACCTAACCACTATGATAATACATTTTTATCAAATCTTTTCAGAGTAGAAGTTATAGAAAATGCAAATAGAAACAAAAGAACATTTATTTTATAGAAGACATATTTCATCTTAAGCCAAAGAAAGGCTTTATTGATAAACAGAAACAATCAGTTTCCTACAACATTATTCTCAGTTTAGAATCTCTAGTAAGGAATCTTCAGAATAATATGTTCTCATTAGGCAGTGATGAAATTGGACTGTACTTTTCAGTGTATTTGCAATCTAGTGTTGAGCCACCTTACTTCCGTGATACTGCAGTGCAATATGATCGTGTTGCAACCATGGAAGGTTGTTGCAGTATTTATCAAAGAAGGGTTTTGGGGTGTCACTCCCAAGTAAAATCATCAACTATCATTTCAAACAGGACCAATAGCATGGTTTAGTTATTAATCCAAATTCCTTTGCTATTGAAAGAATTACTAACAAAAGACACATCTATGTGGATAATATTACTTTCTGGTTCTGAACAGATCTAGACCAGAATCCCAAGTAGTGTCACTTGCCCCAGGACAGTCACTTCAGCTGGGGATCTGACCTAGAAAACTAAAAGCAAAACAGAGTATGTGATTACCTGGTAACTAGCATAATCTTTTAGTTAAGCTTTGACTGGTACAGGCAATCTAGTAAGGAGATGACAGAATGGGGGGTGTGGGCAAAATCCAGAGAGGAAACATAGAACTTTCTACCTGTCCACTCCCACAAGCACACATATGAACTTATCTTGTTTGCCCGAGGCTTAAAAGTTCAAATTCCTCTGGCTAGAAATGGAGGCAAACTATTATTTAAGTAAGACTTTCTTCTGCTACATGTCTTAACTACTGCATGCAATCCCGATACCTTTCCATTCATCTATGGTTCGCTCCTTGTTCTCTATGGACTCGTCGTACAGCTCGGCCTCAGGCTCATCATCCGGATCGTGGTACTGAACAAAGTAGGGATGCGCAAGTGCTGCCGAGGCAGTGATCCTTTTATCGCTGTCTAATATCAGCATCTTCTCAAGCAGATCTACAGCTAAGGGAAAAAGAGAAATGCGGCTCAAAGCTAGAAGAGACCATTAGGAAATAAAAGAAAAGGCAACTGTTTACACACAACTTATTCTCATTCACCTTAAACACAGTATTACTGAAAAAATTTAGACAACATAACATTTAAGTTTTGAAGGTTTTGTACTGAGAGTACAAAAGAGAGCTGAAGGAAGCTTGTGGTTTGCTTGTGGCATGCACAAAGGTTCACTATAGTCAATTTGAGATCCGATTCACCTCTTCAGATATCCAAGGACTTATTTCTAAAAAGATCTGTGTGTATTTATAAGGCAATATCCTGTGTTGTGCATCATGTGCTTAAGTTTGCACTGATCAGGACCACGCTAAGTAACTTGTGAATAATAAAATGTGAGATTACACCTCTAATAAGCTGCACCAATGAAATGATCAGATGAAAACCCCAAAGCAACTTCACAGGACCCAGCATAAACGAAATGTGTCTGAAGTTGACATTTGAAGTTCACTAGCTTTCATATAAGCATTGACATTAATTTGCCTTTATGCTATTAATATGTAGCATGCTCTCATGTACTTCAGGCAAATAAATCCCATTTTTTAATATGAAAGCGTGCCAAACTACTTGTATTTGTGAGAATAAAATTGGTATTAAAACACAAAATGAATTCAAAGCAATTTAACTCACAATACTTCCCTGTAATGTGCACTTGATGGAACTGACCAGGTACTGCAGTGAGATGACTCTGATGACTCAAGTGTCTCCTTTGTCATGTCACAAGAAAAAGCTCACAGAAACATCTATTTTGCACAGGCAGCACCAATTGATTAGACAGAAAAACAATTGTAGAGGATCAGATCAAAAGGTCTGTGTTAGCCCAGTATCCTGTGTCCAACAATGGCTCATATATTCCTAGGAATTAATACTCAAAAGAGTCATTCAAACAGCTATACTTCCTGGTATATACCACTGCTTGCCAGCAATTTACAGCTCATGGCCTTCCTGAGCCAGAAGTGATGTCTCTAATCTAGACCCCATGCCATTTTTATTTATTTCTGCTATGTATAGCTGGCTTTTGCTTTTCATCCATGGACCATTTCTCTTTAGAAGGTTCCTGTAATTTCCACCACAAACAGAAAGACACAGGCTTCGTGAAGGGAAAACAGTCTCAGGACAAAAGGTTAAGCAATGCTCTTCTCACTGGTCTGATTATTGTTATATGGGATCATACAGCAAGGAACTCAAGGAATGCTTGAGGTCCTATGTCAGTGAAAAATTCTGTCTGACTTTCTTACCTAATGGATTGGCACCACGAAACACTGCTTTCAAATCCTGTTGAGGCATATGTGGAAGAGATTCGATGTATTTTCTTGCCTAGAAATAAGTCAATATACATACCACGTCCACAGGGTTAAATCTTGCTGAACAGTAACCACATCAACTCTAAAAAATCAGACTTTATATTTTTTATGTTTCTTACACATAAATCCTCTTTACATAAAACCACAATGTATGACTTTGTTTCAAACACTCACTCCTGTATACAGGACAATATGCAAGAGAGTTTTAAGCAGGTGTATTTTGGTCTAAGGCTTGTGTGTTAGCATAGTTTTCCCCTGTGCTTACTGGTTCGTTGCAGTACATCCCTACATGCATTACATGTATGTAATGTTCAATCAGAAACTGCAGCCTAAATCATCTTTCAGTTACCCTCAGCAAAGTGGTATAATTCAATCTGCAGCCTTCCCTCCTCTCTCTTCTCTGGTGAGATGTAGCTTCACTAAACAAAGAACAAATTCTGATACTCCATAGGAGCAGATTTCCAGATGTTTAACGGAATTTAGAGCTTGCCTTTTCACTGTGGCTGTGAAAGGCTCATCCAAACTCAGCTAGAAAAAGCCTGCCCAGATATAGGATCCACAAGTGTCAGCCTGACATTACATGAGTGATGAATTTTTAGGCTGAGCTACCTAGGTTGGCAAGAGAAGAGACTGAATACTGGGATCAGACAGAACAGGGAATTCTGAGAAGGAACTGTCAAAAAAGAAGCAAATGGCTATTCCCTAAATCCATAAAAAACCCCAGCTGGTCTTTGGATAAACCCTAACCCTTTTAAAACATTCTTGTTTTACGCAGATGTCTCTCCACATTTAGCAGTCCTGTTAGAAGTCTAACTAAGCATCCTTGGCCTATGGAAAACAGCAAAGGAAATAAAGTGCTTCATACTAAGCAGCTCTATGACTCCAAGAGACATATCAGAATGAGAAATGTGGAGTTATCTTCTGGACTATCACAAAGTGACTATAAAATACTATGATATATCATTGGTGCAATCTTACAACTGAACTTGGGAAACTAATCCTGTTCCCTACCTTGTTCTCTCTCATCTTAATTTCTGCAGCATTAATGAACTGATATAAAGATATGTTAAATCATTATATAACCCAGCCTCCTTTCAAGATGTGTTCTAGTTTAATGAGGCAGATATATTCGTTTTTTCTGCTTTTTGTAAGATATCAGCATATTCTATCAAAACTCTAGACTGCCATTAGTGACACATTTCAGAGCCTTACTAAAAGAAGAAAGTCTTCATATTACGTCCCCAACCCATTAAAATGATATTGGTATTTTCCTTTTTATTACTGGGGTTGACAGCAAGGCTTTCTTAAAAGGATGATTTCTTCTGAACAGCTGTAGCCAGTCAGACAGAGGATATTTAAAAACTAGTCAAACACAGGCTTCACTGCACCTATTTCATACTCCTAAGGCTCATAAAGGCAGCTAACACCTCCTAGAAGGTCAGGGGCAGCTCCTATCAGAGTTAAGTCCTCCAGGACATTATGTGTGTATAAATATAAATATATATATATATATGAACAACAGAACAAAAGAGAGCTATCATATGTTCTTTCATGGAAGCTATGGACTAGGGTAGAAATGAGGTGGATTTCTCTTATAACAAACATCTGTGGATTTATTGATTCTTTGTTTCTGTATGGACACCTATCAACATCTAATCAACAACTAATCATCAATCAACAACTAATCCTAGCATGACTGAACAAGATGCAGTGAAAATTACATCCAACTTCACCCAGAAATCCTTTGAAAACAACACTTACCAGCCTGTCCCCTCTGCTTATATACTCAACACAGAAATCCAACCAAGAGAATCCCAACGTTTAAATTATTCTGAAATGCAGTTACCATTTAAACTCGTATTAACATGAAAAATCAACACCTCAGTAACTTGTGCTGAAACATCCAAGGAGGTTGATCTTTTAGTTTCTAATTCTTTAATCCTCTACTTATAACCGAAAAAAGGCTTGGCATTTCAGCAAATCTCTGATATTGCTATTACAGGAATGTTGAAAATTGTCCATGGCTGCAAGCTGCATTAAGAAATACTTAAACAATAAGGCCAAACTACATGGTAAAGAAGAGCTAGAATGAAGGAACTCCCTTGCAACTGGCAATTATCTCCAAGCAAGGTATGCACCCTTTGACATTGCTTCTCTAACCAGGCAGCAGCAGCCCACAGGTGACCTAGCAGCACTCCCATTCATTAACCTGGTTTTTGTGTTCCGCCTGTGCTCTAAAAGTATAATTAGCCCAAATAAAACAGTTTCAGGATTCCTGTAGCTCAGTGAGGTATGCTCTGAAACACAAGAAATTAAAAGAACAAAGCAGACACTATTTCCATTAAGTATTAAAGGTGTTAATCTCACAATCGGAAACCTCACTAGTTGTGGGGAAATAACACATCTGGATACACTACTGAGAATGTGTTACAGCAAAACCTTTAGGATCTTAATAACACATAAAGGCTACAAAAGGACCTATGAGATATACAAGGATCTATGCTTAGGACAGCACAGTCTGAGATTTGTTGGTTGATGCAGTCCCTGGCGAAAGGACGGATGCTTAGTTAGCCTCCTGCCCCAGCCATTCCCAGGTACTGGGTACCCAAAACCCCTGGGACTGTGTACTGGCCTGTGATGATGAGGTTTTATTATGCTCGTACCTTCCAGAAATACAGGGTTGCTCTGGCTCCCCTTCTGCTCCTGCTTACTTGACCTGCCACTGTATTCATTAGTAAGGTCACTGGAAACCCGTCAATATATACACAAACTGAGAAACAGCCACTAGGATTAGTCTGAGGTGTATACAGGAAAGGTTTAAGAAAATAGCTGCAGCTCAGGAGGTATCTGTGTGCTGTTGTTTATCTGAACTCTGACACTGCACATCACCTGCCTTTATCACACAATACTACATCTCATTCCTCAGCTGGCTATCCACGGTTTT
This sequence comes from Falcunculus frontatus, assembly GCA_013398115.1. Lineage (NCBI taxonomy): Eukaryota > Metazoa > Chordata > Aves > Passeriformes > Falcunculus > Falcunculus frontatus. The sequence goes on from VZRV01002858.1 coordinate 1,528,789, forward strand.
TGCTGATAACGAATCTTTTAAGTATATTTTACCAGAAAAATTAAGTGGAAATTGTTCATTTACTAGATTACTATTTTAAAGAAGTCACATGGAAAGTTAAAAAGCCCCCTCTTAACTATGAATATTAACAAGTGGACCTCATGCAAGGATTTAGAGAGATGAATAAACACAATTTTCAAATTAGGGATCTAAATAGAGCACTCATGCAGAACACACATTATTTCATTCAGATACATCTCTGTTTAGAAACCTTACAACAATGGAAAGCGTAAAAATTACAGAGACATCAGATTTAATAGCAACAATATAATGCTCTGAGCTGAGCACCAGTTTGAATTTTTTTACTTATAAGAATAACAGCAATTTAAAAGATCACCAGGACTAATTTCTTCACCCTTTGCAAAAACTAAGTACATGAGAACAAGTATCTAAGTTTTTCCAGGTGACAGTCAAGGCATCTGTATGCCTCCAAAAGCATATTTTTTGAATGGTGGAATTCTAGCAGCAAAAAACAGAGATCATTTTAAGGCATTTGCTCATTTCCAAATCAGAGTGTCTGTGTAACACAGCCAGTGACATATAATGCTAATTAGAGAAAGAATGACAGAAAGTCAGTTAACTGAATGAAGCTGTGAACTCACATGTTCTGATGATATTTTCTTCAGAAGTTCTGAACTGGGTGTGCCCACAACTTCCATTATTCTCTTTAGCTGATCAATATCTGCATGATTTCAGGGAAACAAACAGCACACGATCCTTCTGGGTTTAGACAATTAATGAGCTTTCATGCATGTAATGAAGATGTTTAAAACCATTCAGCAAGACAATTCCACCACAGCCCATGGAAAGATATCAATTCATACCTGCTAAACCCTAGCCCTGCAGTATCAAATTCTCTACTGTACTATATTAACTTGTCAGGTATGTCAGCTGCACGAAAAAATATTGCTTTTCTGTCCTAGCTCCCAATTTAATACATTTTTAAGCTTAATCTTAATAGCACATTTATGTTTCAGCAATCTGAGTGATTTCTGAAGATTAGTCTAATATAATATACAGCTCATAGGGCTAGATTACTAATCTGAAGACTGGCAAGTGAAAAGTTCTCATTTGGTACCTTTAAAAATCTGTTTTATATCGGTCTCAAGATTAAAAACCTTGAAAATGTTAATTTGTCATTGTCATATATGACCTGTAAAGTATATTACATTTTTCATAAACACTCTAGACTATTTTACAGCATTATTTAAATTGATATAATCACATAATTGTAGACAATATTTTATAACAACGAAAAACATTTCTTGCAAACTAGATATACTGATTTTTTCAAATACCACATAACACGTAATCAAACAGTCTGAGGACAGTCATCTCCTGCTGATGAACACCTGGAGAATGCCTGTGGTTACAATACAGTCTAATGATGCTGAGCACAATACAAAGGCCAGTGGGGAGACTTGGTCTCAGCTCTCTTATTTCAGGCAATTCTAATGTCATGATGCTTTGCACCCAGCAGCAACTTAGTATTAGCATAAGTAGTTGCTTTTTGAGGGGTTTCAGAGTAGCAAGAAATGTCAATATTCAGTATGGAAGAATGTGCTTTTGTTTCTCTAAATAAAAGCTTTCCTCCTCGATGCAGTTGTTTCCTTATTCCTTATTATGAGTTTTTCTTCTGTTTTCTTTTATTATCTTACTGCTCTCCTCAGCAACATCTCTTTTTTGCTCCTCCCAGCACAGGAAACACCGATGGAAATCCCTGATGCTCCATCAGGGACCACAGCACAGAGCTGCAGAAAAGAGAGGGCTTTGTTGCTCCTGTGGCATTTCTGGAACTACTGGCCTTTTTTAAAGTAACAGGACACAACTGGACTATTAATTCACTTATTATTTAAAAGTTAACTCATTTGCATGTTAGGAACTTTCAGCCTAAAAGCAGTTACGTTTTTTAAAATCATATTAGCTGATGAAAAAATACTGCCTTTACTCAGCTTCAGTATTAGTGTATGTTATTTCAATAAGATCCACACATGGAAGAAATCTACTCTGTTGTAACTAGGTTATTTAAATACAGATACACAAAAGAATAAATGTAACTTTTTGTTGTTTAGGAACATCTGTTACTGGTTTTTATCCTACCAGTGGGTCTCATATTCAGTTGTCATATACACTGAAGTGAAAGATTAGCAAATTGTTTTCTCTTTTACAAGTTTGTTACCTCAAAAACATGTCCATAGAAACACTCAAGTCCTTAGGAAAAAAAAAGGAAGTTAGAGAGTATTTTTATAGTCGAATTTTAAGTTTTATATTAAGGATACAATCATTTCCTGGAAATAGAGCTTTTCCTTTCAATAGCTCTGCCATGATACATCCAACCGACCATATGTCAACTGCCAAAAACAGAGACAAAAATGTGCACAATGAATCAGAGATCCTTAAACATAGCCGCTTCTTGGTTTAAAACTATCACTAAATCCAGCTGTAGCAAAATACAAGTCTTTTCAGTTTACCTGTTTGATTGTAGTGCATCCAGTTTAACATAATTTCTGGAGCTCTGTACCATCTTGTTGCAACATATCCAGTCATTTCATCATCAGTTTGACGAGCTAAACCAAAGTCTAAAATCTACAGAATAAAAAGAAAATCATAATTTTAAAAACACCCCTTTCACTTTTGTTACAGGACCTGATTTTCCCATTACTCATTTCTGAGTTTTCAGTAGTCCCTCACTCTCGGTGAAGTAAAACAGCAGCACTCTGCAGACGAGCTCATCTGCTCTCCCTGCTGCATCCCTGCAGCCTCTGGTGCTGCATTAAAGATATTTCCACTGCAAGGAACCTGGCGCTTTGTTCTCCAAAGCAGACTTTGTATTTTGCCTTGAGTTCAATTTTCCACTGCCATTCATTTACTAAAAATAAACAGATGCTATAAAAAATGAAATATTATTATCAACTGGGAGTGTTTGTGAAAAATGCCAACAGCAAGTGCCAGTGGCCATTTAAAGACCAAATGAGCTGATCACAAATCTGCGGAATTTCTGTAGTCTAATTTTATGTCTAAGCATTTACTCAAATCACACATTATCCTGATGCCCCTTGGAGAGGAATGTATATCCTGTGTAACAATGTAAATTTAAATCACACCCCATTTGTTTTCAGTAGAACTTGCCCACCAAAACAAACAAAGGAGCTCTGTTTATGTACAGAGAGGCTCGATTGCAAAGTGTTCCCCTCCAGATGCTTTCTCTTGCTAAGTTTACCATCGATGGGAAGTTATTTCAACTGAATTTTCCCAGCTCATTTCTTTGCTTTCTATTCTATTCTCCGGTTAGTGTTTGTCCCACTAATTACGGACCCTAGCTTGAAGAGACACTGCTGTAAAAGGGTACCATCTCAGCCTCAGTGCTGTTAAATCAGTCATCTGAGCTAGCTAGCATCTCTTCATATAGAAATGTGAATAAGAACATTGAATATCTCCTGTGATGAGATCCAGGATTATTTATTAAGCTGATGGATAATCCTTTTCACGGGGAGTAAGAAAATTTCAAGAGTATCATTCAAAATTCCTCAGTTATAATCCAATTAAAAGATATAAAAAGCCTAAAGAAAAATATTGAGATATAAGTAATTAACATCTTTACTTCCAATATAGTTTAAAAGCATAATTTATTTCTTAAGTGAAGAAGTATGCACGAGGCAAACAAGGCACAAATAATGGCGTGAAACTCAAACACAAATGCCCTTATTTTTATAAGGATTTTGGTAATATTTTTCCTTAACAGCTGATCCCTTGTATCAAATGTGCACACATATACACTTTCCTTCTTTTTGTTTCTATTTCCTTTTTGTTAGTACTTGGAAAAATCCACAGTTTGTTCTACTAAAAATAATTTGAGGAAGAAAAGCTATAAATATAAACAAAGCAGAGAGCAGTGTAATAAATGCTAGACAGGGAGGTGCACAGATTTCACAATAATATAAAAGACCAGTAAAAGTCTCCTTTACTTACAGTACAAAAACACAGCACACATTTTAGAGTACATGATCAAACACAGATGACCCACAAAACTCCACAGATGCTGAACATACATGCATAAAGACATTAAAGAGATAATCATGAAACTTGCTGAGCATCTGCAATTGTCGCTAAATCAAAGAGGAACTACAGTTCCTCACCACAGATCCAGATTAGTGCAAGAACCTAACTGCACTGCTCTTATTCACTACTGTGATTTTTTGCTGATCTTGTAGTATTTGGAGTCTTTTCTTAAATCCCTTGCAGATGGAATAAAGTGATTACATCAGAGTCTTAGAAACAGGAATAAAGATGTTTCTGGCTGTCATGGAGAAATGTTTAATTCCTCATTCTTAAGCTTAAAAGCTTAGAAAGCTACAAGACATCTTCTCCTTCTCCAGAGTCTCATACTTAATATGTAGTATCATATCACAGAGATACACCAAGAAATGTATTTATACAGATGTGTACATCAAAATAGCATTTGAGAAGCAAGGACTACAGGGTTCTTTTTGGTTGGTTGGGTTTTGTTAGTTTGTTTGTCTTACTGCCTGTACCTGTTAATACTGGTATATTTTTTGCCATCATTATTTAATTTAGCTTGTACGTTCTATAGACACAAAAATGAAAGTTGTTACAAGGCTTCATCAATACATGGGAGATGCAGATACATATCACAGGTCAGACTCTCAAGACATACTCCATTAAGTACTCACTCAGGGGCCAAACTATTATCTATGTACCATCTGTGTAGTACAAAGGGATTTTGCAAAGATATTTGCATTCATACTAAATTAACATTCGGGAGAAAACACATGTTCATGGGCAAGTAGCAAACAGCTGGAATGAATAGAATGAGACATAAAAAGGGTAACTGATGTTTTCTTAGAAAACTGTCGTCTTGAAAGTTTTTACAACACTCTTTGTTACAGCTGCATGATACCTACCCTCAATTCACAGTCTTCATTTACGGCTAGGTTACTGGGCTTCAGGTCCTGTAGCAGAACACAGAGAGTTAGTCAAGTACTATTTCAACCTTTTAAAATACATGTAACTATGCCTTAGTAACACATTTGATGCACAGAGGGACACACTCCATTCATTTTCATTGCCTCAAAGACTGAACTCACCCGATGGATGATTCCAGCTGAGTGAATATACTGTGAAACCAAAAAAAAAAAAAAAAAAAGGTAAGATTTTAAGTTAGAGGTGAAGCGAGGTCAAAGCCACTTGTCTTATTATTTGCTTCTGAGACTGACTGTTTTATAAACAGAAAATACTTACATCATACCATGTTTTCAGATCAGAGGTATGTCAAACTTCAAAACCTCCCTGTTTTGTCTTATCCAGAACTGGATATTTCAAGAAAGGTAACCATGAAGACTAGATTCTACCATGAAAGGCAGCACTCACAGTGATTCTTCTGTCTAAAATCTCTTACCAATCTGGAATTTGTTCCAGCCTTCCCTGGCTGTCCATGTTGATTAGCTAGTGACTAGTGAAATCAGTGGCCTAGGGAGCAGCACGGTTGACTCCCACATGATGTAAGCCACCTTCCCACTCTGTGAACACTGATGTGGGTGAATGCAGCCACACCTGCAACTCTGGGACAGGTTAGTGACCAAAATACCCACCTAGGCCACAGCATTACTTCAGGTCCACTTTCAAAGCAGTATTTCAGTGGTTATTTAGTATCTCTGCTATTTTACATAAAACATGTAAAATCAAAAACCGAGAAAAGCTTACTCTGTCATTGCTTATTGTTCTTTAGTTAGGATTAACAGCAAGTTTATCTATGATCTTATCAACCAGCATCAGCAAGACCTTGAAAACCTTCTATTCTCTAGGGGTGAATTCACCTTTTTTAGGAGAAAGAATTATACACAAAACCTGTATAGCAATTGGGAAAACCCAAAGAGAACACAAGGACATTCTTCATGTTTACCAGAAGGCAGGATCACCTCCCAGGGCTCCTCACAGTAGCTGTAAGCAGCTGAATGAATAGGAAACCAAAACACTGCTTGAAACAGAAGGAGCCGTGTCCCTGCTCTGCTGAGACAACCACAGGAGCCCCTCCTGGTGCCACCAAGCAGGCATATACATGATCAAATGTTCTTTGACTAATGAGACATGAGAATTTCAATTCCAGAGAAGAAGAGCCAGCAGCAACCCCTCCCCTTTGAAACAGAGCCAGAAATGCACCTGAGTGCATTTCTGAAATTAATATTCACTTAGAGCACAATTCTTATTATTATTTAGCTTTGACACAACATAGACTTATATTCAAAACCACAAGCAGGATAATTAATGCCAGAATCCATCTTCCTAACTAAGCTATTAACTCACGTAAATGAGACGAAGCAATTAAGGGTTCAGTTCTGCAATTTTTATTCACTAAAATCTGTACTTAAAGTGATGGAATCTGCATGCATGAATAAGAATTACTGTCTCTGGCACAAGGTGACTTGCTGAAATCATGTAATAAGTATATTTCAGAGCCAGTATTTACCATGGCTTGCTTTTAAACATGTAATTATTTTCCATGTCTAAAATATCAGTTACTGTTAAGTTAGCTAGTAAAGCTGCTGACCTCTCTTTTCTGTTTGCTTCTATCTTGGGAAAATCCATACTGGTCTGAGAAAAAGCTGAGCACCTAGTAACAGGAAGCATTACCTCCATCTTTTCCTGTTTATAGACACTTGTATGTTAAACATCAGCAAAATTACACATATTTTGATTCTTTTGGAAGAAAATTTTGCTGCAGATTCATTGCCCATCGCCTGTGTTATTTAGGAGTATAAATTTTTACTCATATGGTTAAAGGAAATAATGACTTTACAGGCACAGTAAATCCTAAGTGACTGTGTGCAGCATTGTACATTGCTGGGATAAATTTCTACTTCCAGACATTTCCCAAAGGACCCAACTAACTTGGTTATCTCTTCACCCATGTGACACTCTCCACAAAAATCAGGACTGTGGTTTTTCAAAGTGGCTCATGTCTTTCAAAGCACAAATGTGAGTTACTTTCCATATTGTTCTTTATCCATTTCGCATTGATCAGAATTTTTGGGACATTATATAGGATGTTATTGTCCTGCAATAGGAACTGAAATAGCCACTGATCTAAAGTTAATGTTCAAGGGGAGTATCATGTGTATTGTGCATGTAAACATTGATAGGCTTGGGAGTTTATTTCTGGTTAGAAAAACGATCTGATAATTTCTGAAATGATTCCTGCTATTTGAACACTTTTAAGACATTAAAAAAAAAAAAAGTGTTTAAGTACTCTCATGGCAACCAACCAGTCCTTACTACAACATTTAGATTGCTGACTCATCACCACAACATTTAGATTCCTGGGCTCAGACAGTACCTTAAGACCCCGAAGTAACTGATAGATGAGAAACTGTATATGATCATCTGTTAACTTCTGGCACTTCACAATATTATTCAGGTCAGCACCCATTAAATTTGTCACAAGATATCTGTGAAAATAAAACAGTGAGAAAAAACACCCACAGAATGCCAGAACACAAATTCTTCTAGAAGAGTATCTACACAGGCCATGTAGGTTCCTTTTCCACTGTCTACTAACACATTCTATACCCTTTAAATCAGCTATGAGCTCTAATAATGCAATCACTGCTATGAGACTTAATATAATGCAAAAGAAAAATCCTTACAGTATATTAGAAGCTTTTATTTCTCTTTTCTCCATGACACACTACAGCAGTGATACATGCAACATATTTTTTGATGAAGAGGAAGCCTCACCCAACATCAAAGTGGCAGCCTGAGGCACCAAAACTACAGGACCTGCAAGGCCCTGGAATATCTGATGATGGAGGCTAACATTAGAGTGGTTGAAATAAAAGTGTTTTGTGTAACTTCCCTCCCTGTTCCCACTGAAAGTTTTATTTTTTGACAAATTTTGCAGGAACATCGATTCTTTTCCAAATACAGTGCTGGGACAAAAGTATGCATCGCTCATACCCAATTCCCATTCGTGTAATTTTGCCCCAGAGTCAAAGGGGCACTAATTTCCATGGAGACAAAAACATATTAATTACTATTTCTTCTGCTAAATTGCTTACCTATGTGCTTATACAATTATGTAAACCAAAAGGAGCTCTGCATAAATCGTGTGTTTGAGTCACACCAAAATACACCCATTTTTAGGTTAGCCACGACTCTAGCCTAAATTTACCTTGTCTCAGTTAACTAACAGAATACTTTCCTGCATTCCTGAACTCTGCCATCTATCCATGAAAAAATAATCTACAGATTGCAAACACACAATTCAACTGAAAAAAATTTAAGTTTATTGGCATTTATGCAACATTAAATCATTTACCATATACCTTTAATCTAATTTAATTTCAATTTCAATTTTCATTTAGAAAAGTACAAAAATGAGGTCCATCTCCCTGGTTCCACTTTCATGGGAGAGTTGCAAAAAGATTTTCACAAAGCTGACTGTGGCTGAAAGTCTTTTAGAAATTTATGTTCTTCCTTCTCAAAACCAGGATGGTATTTACTTACTTAGTAACTAGACAGAATGATTTAAAAAATTTTACTTACACTTCGTTAAAGTTTTCTATTGATGTTGCAGGTGTAAAAACATCTAGCAGTCCTATGACCTGTCAGATGAAAGAAGGAGAAGGAAGTGACATTTTATTTTTACAAACCTGTAAAGCAACATGGAATTTGTATAGACAGTGCTCAGCATTTTTGGGATGACACTTAAAAAATTATGACATATGGTCATCCTGAAAGCTGACATAATAGGTGGTTTATAAAGGTACCACCTCAGGCATGTTAATTACAATCCTAGTTACAAAGAGTAAAAAAAAAATAAAGGCAGAAGAAGTAATGTCTCATTACAGAAAAGCTGACACATGCCTTATATGCTTATTATACTTTAGATAAGCACACTTCCATGTGTTTTCTTGGTCTGTTTTTATCCTTTCTCCAGGATACTTTTCAACTAACTATATTTTATTCAGGCTTCAAGTCATCAAGCTACCTTTAAGCAAGCGGATGCTCCACTGAAATCAAGTGTTTACCACATAAACTTAGACCAGTACTCAGTTTTGTGGGGTCTGAAGGTCTACTGTCTTTCATTTAGCTATTAAACCATTGTCAGTTGCAATGAGACTAATCTGCCCTTAATTTCTCAACAGAACCCAAATTCAGCAAAAGCAGGTTTGAGGTGTGATTTTTTTCCTGGACTGATATTTCAAGATATTTCAACAGTAGTGAGTAGAATACTTTTATTATTTTAGTTAGAGAAGAGTAGGATGGCTTGTTTTGAGTTTCATTAACCACACCTTCAAGATTTAATTAGATATTTTAAAAATAAAAATGCAGCCTGTTACTGAAAATTTCTGAAGTCCAGTGACTTCACTATGCCTAAGATGACTAGGTCCAGGTGTCTTGGGTAGCTAGACAGTTGCATATACTTTTGCAAAAGATTGTACCTAACTGAAATTAGGCCTATATTGCGAACTTTTGTAATGGAAATCCAAAGGGAAAGAACTCACTCTCCACTTACATTCTCATGCTTCATGTGCTTAAGCAATCGAAGCTCTCGGTAGGTCCTCCGGGCATGGATAAGTGATTGAAAAGGTCTTGAGAGCTTTTTCACTGCCACCTTCTGTCTTGTTTTGGTATCATAAGCTGAGCTGGAAGAGGGAAAGAAGAAGTCCACATTGATGGGATGTTCTCCAGCAAACCTCTCATCCAGTTCACCGAAGGAACCTGTACTCTCCTCAGGGCTCTTACCCCTTCCTGTACCCTTCTACTCAGGGACTGCAACCAGGGAGCCAGTCAGCAGTAACTCCTGAGTATTCAAACACAGGTCCCTTGTTTTCCATCTAGCAAATTACTGAGGCCTTTGATACTGTTCAGGATTCATCCCCAGGCAAACCTTCCCCAAATGGCAGGAAAAGTAACCAGACAATTAGCTCCATTAGTGCAGCGCCAGCCTCCAGCTACAAGGCAAGGCTCGTGGGGAATATGGGGATTCAAACTGAAGTTTGTTCTTACTGAGCAAATTGGAACCTTTACTAATTAGAGGAACACAGCCTTTGTATCTATGAATATTAATTATTATGTAACCATTAGCTTGCTAGACAATAATGTCCCCAAACTGGTATCAAATTAGGATGTTGACATAACCAAGGCCATGCCTTTCCCAGCAAGTGAACAATGGGAACATCGTATACTCCAGCCCACATATCTACAGCATGTGCTTAATGTCCCGTAGATGGAGGTGCCTTGCAGAAGAGGACACTAAACACACAAGTCAGTATTTGCAAGCAAGGGAGACCCACTCTTTTTTGGGCATTAGAAAGACATGACAAGCCCAAGCCACAAATAAATGATGTCTGATACGTAGCACAGGAATAAAAATGATCCCTGTATGTATTACTTCATGACACTACATAGTACAATTATAAAAAGATTCTGTTTGTTACCTCCTCTTACGAAGAAAAAAATTTCTTTCAATTGTTACTGTTATCTCTTAAGTAATTGTATTCAATTAAAAATACCTGGAAATTCTTAGTTTAAAGTGTGGATAACACTATCTGTACTTGCTGGAGAGCACTAACAAGTCGATGGCCTTCCCACACATTCATCTCACAGAACTTTTTTGGAGTTACAATACAAAAATTAGACAACGTGAAAAATGCATGGAATAGAATGACTACAGTTAGCAGTCACATCAAATGCTATTAACTTCTTCTGCACAGTGTTTTAGACACTACTACGGACAGTCATAGGACACACCTGCTAGAGACAAAAACCATTGATTGTGCCTGGAGTAGCTCCCAAGCGAATACACTGAGCCTACAATCAGCTCCAAATAGGTGGACTCTTACACATATTTGGTGCTATGCTAAAGTCACAAAGAGCCAAGTGAAGAGCAAAGCCTCTATCTGCAGGACAAGATGGTGTTTCTAATCAGAAGAAACAAAGGATACAATCAACAAACATGCAGGAGGAACAGTGGCACCCGAAAGGTGATTGTCCTACACTTCACCCAACCTCTATGAAGCCAATCCAGAATTTCAAAAAGACAGAATAGAAATAAGCAGATTTCATCAACAAGTTTCCTGCAGGCACTATGGAAGGAGGGAGTCACTCATGAGATAAATGAAATAGATAAGCAGATTACTTAGCTAGTTTCTAGCAAGCATCACAGAACCTCATCTTCTGGCAAGTTTTAAAGGTGTAGAGTGCTGCGGTTTTGCTGAGCATCTCAGAAAGAGCATTTCCTGAGCAGAAGAAAGAATGCATAGGAAGAAGAAGACTGGTATCCCTCTGATGAGTGGATGGAAGGCATACAACAGAGAAACTTGTTCCAACAGTGGGGCAGGGACAGAGTTATTCAGGATATGAGGATGCTGCGTGGCTTAAATACATGGAGCAGTTCAAGGAACAAACAGTGTGAAAAGAACTGACAACAGAAATATCTTAAATTCCACATAACCAGCCACAGGGACAACATGAAGGTTGCACAAAGAAATCTAAAGAAATAAAAAGGAAGCCAATGCTTAGCTTTTAATATAACACAGATTAGATGTAATTGCCCTGTGTTTAGTCATGGGCAACAAAGCCACTGGAGAACACTGCCAAGTCTCACAAATGCATACTGTCTATAGCCTTTCCAAATTTTTTGGGAAAGGAAATGTTTACCCAGGTAAATAAATAACATTGCTCAAAAGAGCAGTCTGCTTAACATCTCAGCTTTTCTGGTAATTCACAAGCCTTTCCACTCATGTTTGTACCAGTTTGTGAAATACTGTACACATTATATAAGGCTAGGAAGAATTAGATTTTAAATCCTGTTATCATAATAAACATCACTCTCCTCCCAATTCTAAGTTCAAATGTGAGTTTCAGTGGTTTAAAAACCACTGATCTTTAAGATGAATTGCTTTTTATCCTCCATATGACTCAAGGCTGCAAAGCTTTCAAATGGTACAAAGCACAATCTTTTTGGCTTCAGTAATTCTTATGACAGCAGCTTTTTAGACCCAAGATGGAATCACATAAGGAGAGAGGAGGAAAGGGAAAGGGAAAGTTGAGTCCTGAGACCTCCAACAGGAAATCATGAATTGAAGCTGCACAGGCCAGGGACTGACTTGGTTTAAATGAGTCCCTCCACACTCAACTGATTGTACCAATGAGAGCTAATGCCTTCAAACTCTTTCCTTGCCTAGTTTACCATCATCATAATTCAAGTTATTAACAGTAAAGCATTCAAAAATATGTTTCACATTGTTTGAACTGTCTTGTTTGTCACACTCAAGGATGACTTGCATATGCAATCTCTGCTACTGCCTCTGTGATCATATTTTTAGACTAGATCTGTCTTGCTATTACATCATCATAGCTACAATCTGGTTTGTCCCCCAGATCCCTCATCAGCCCCTGATTAAACTATTAGGTGGCAGGATGAGTTGTTTCCCATTCTGTGTGATTTACCCATGAATGCTCAGCTTTCAGAGTAGTCTCTGGAGAGGACATCTCTGGTCCCAGTCACAGCAAAAATATGGGCCCACCTGTGCTTGGCACCTGTAAATCCTTCCTTGGGGGCCTGTAACCAGCATGATTAAAATGACTGAAAACAGCTTCTTTAAAAATCCCCAAATCTATGCTGTTAACTAGTTTGATTTAACAGGGAAGAAAAGGGTTAGAGGCCCTCTTTCATGGTTTAACTGCAGCTGGCAGCTAAGTGACACACTGCTTCCTGCTCGCTCCCCTCCACCTCAGAAAGAAAAAGTAAACCTTTTGCGTTGAGATACGAACAATTCAATAATTGAAACAAAATATAGTAAAATGTAATCATAATGCCAAATAAAACTATTTTAGACAGACTTTCTATCATAATTTAAAAAGAAATAGAATTACCACTATCTTTTTAGTTAACAAGAAACAACTTTGTAACAATCACAGCAATAGCTTTTTCAGATATGATCATTCTTGACCCAGAACCCATTAGAGTTATGACACATTTTTTGCTGTCTCTCCTTTTCAAGATCAAGGATAAAAAGCCATTACTCTGCTGTGATGGCATCATTTTCACACAGATTAGAGACTTTCATTTAGTGTGATTTTCAATCATTGCTTAAATTAGACTCACCTTTTTAGTGTTGTCAACTCCTATATTTAATAATTCTATTGAAGTTCTACTAGATGAAATATCAATTTTTATTTATATGCACATTTTTCCAGTTCTTAAGAGTTCAGAGAAAAGTTTGCACATAGGAAACTACTGCAGTCCAAAAACTCAAGAGGCAGAAAACATGAGATGTCAGCAGCCTCAAGATCACTTTATAACTTTTGATGGGACATGGATTTTGGTAGTTGACATTTATAACTATGGCTGTACAGACAGTAATTTCCGTAGTATCCATGGAGTTTATCCTCTGTGGTTGCAGAGCAGTAAAACTGGACAGAGAGACCATTCATGTGTGCAGCCTGCTCAGATCCCTCAGGGATTTTGGGACCAGAAGCACACTATTAACCTATGGCTACTTAGTCTTTGGGATCAAATTTTCTTCAACAGCTGGAAGGCTGTGTGTAGGCGCCTGACCTTACAAACCACACATGGAGCCGACTTGTATCCTATTTAGTAATCCCCAGTATCCAGTGCAGGAAGAATCCTTCCTGGGATCAGCTGGTCCCCTTGAACTACAGCCAGTTCCTGAAATTCCTAATGCTTTGGGCTTGGAGAGGGCTTACTAACTGGGCACAGCACTACCCACAGCGCCTGGAAAAAGTTCATCTTGAACGCAGTGTTCAGTCTATGAGTTCTCTTCATTCCTGGGGCCAGCTCAGGTGACGCAGAATGAAGGCATGACCCAAAGCTGGTTGTACGTGGTGCCAGTCTTGTGTCTCCAGCAACATCCCCATTTGCTGTAGGTTAACTGTGTCAGACCGTATTCCATCCCCATCACTCCGTATTCCATCCCCATCACTCTGGATAACCACAAGATTTTGATTGCCTACAAAGTCTTTCACAAGCCTTACAGCTTTACAACTTAATTAGGTATACGCAATCTAAGTGACTGATTTGGGGTTATGTGCAAAAACCAGAAGATTAACTTTTCCAATTTTCTCTTTTTATATAATTCAGTGTCTCAGCTTGTGAGGCTGTTACCTTTACATTATCAGAAGTTTGACAACTGGCTGGACACACTATACCAAAACTTGGACAGAATGCTGTACACAGCACGTGACAGTGGGTCTGGTGTTTCCCCATGTTTGTTCCAGGATTCTATTTTTGTTTCTTTCACTGCAGCACGAGTTTCTTTCCTTCACTGGGTCACATTCCTTCAAAACATGTGAAAATTCCCCATTACATGTAACTGCTAAGAGAAAGACAAAAAAAAAAAAGAAAGAAAAAACCCAAAAATGCAATTCATGCTACAGGTTCACAGCTTTGAGTTCTTATCTGCAGACCTCAGCACCCTTCCAAGTACCCACTGACTCCTTCCACTGGAGGAGACATGAATTTCCTTGTGGACAGATGTCCTCTTAATTTGTAAGATCCTACATTTCAGAGAAAAACAAGTAACAGCAGCAAAAGGGTCTATGTGAGCAGGTATTGGAGGGGAAAGAACTGAAGAAGGGTCAACACACAGAGAACCTCATCACTGACGGAGGCAGCCCTTACTGCACCACGCACTGGCAAGTAAGACAGAAAAGAGGGACCACAGGAACCCTGCCCTGGGACATTTTCTAGTAATTTCATGTAATTTGGGTTCCTACAACTACAATGAGTAACAACCCTTTTTCACACTTCTCATAAATGTCATGTAAGTGAAAGAAAGTCATCACAGGAATAACACAGATTTTGGTTTTTGTTTGCAAAGTTTAGTTTGTGAGCTTTGTCTTCTGAGACTTACCTACCTTGCTCTTCTTTTAAAAATACAACTTTTTAAAATTTTAAATTTAAATGAAAAACTACTTTTTATTGAGGTATGGAGTAGTCTTGGAAAAAAGCACACACAACATCCATCCAATACCAGAAAATGGACCATATCAGCTATTAGCAGCGAAGCAAGAAAACAGAAGATGGCCATCCACGGCCATTTTAAGTTAAGCAGTAAACTAAACCCAGGAAACGGTTCGTTTGTTTCTTCTTTATAAATGTTTTGTTACTGTTTTGCAAGTTCACATTGGTGATTTTCACTAAGAGCTAGCTGTAAGGTTTATTTGCTAAACCACACAAATCATAACATATATGTGCATCAAAAGGAAACCATAAAGAAAAAGATGGAAGCAAGAAAAAATGTGAGAGGATGAGTAATGGGAAGCTCTGAAACTATGTGGTAATCTTCTCATTAGACAAAAACCCCCCACTTTCTTGATGATGACAGGTTATTGTACAGTAAAAATTACATCCCCTCACTTGGATATTATTCCAATACATCATGCTGAGCACTAGCATCAATGGTTTTGGTTTTAGTACAATGACTGTTAATTATCTCAGATTAATTTAGCCCTAAATCTAAACATAAACCCACAAAATATCTCTTTGCATATGCAACATAATTTTTCTATAACCAACAGAAAAATATGTTGGTTTTTTGTTTTAAGCAGACATTGAAAAATACTAAAAAAAATTGCTCTCCACGTTTATGTGAATACATCACCAGTCTTCATTCAATGTAACGTGATCATAAAAGTGCTGTATCAGCCTCTGAATCCACAAGCCATATTTTATTTTCTGATCTGTCTCCTGTGCCCCCACAGTGACTTAAACATTTAAATAACTTTACAGAGGAGTAGTCACACTTTTTTAGGTGAAGCTACAGACAGCACAGATTATATTAGTGGGAATGATGCATTTAAAATCACTGTTGAGAGAAAAATGCACAGAAGGCTGGGGTCATAAGCTGTTAGCTTCCTCAGCATGTGCAACCAGCTCATGGATACCAAAATAATCATGCATTTTAGATAGCCTAAGCCCAATGTCAGTATGTAAACAAGAATATCAGTCAGCTGCCACTAAGCCAGTACAGTGCTAGTGACAAACATGTTCCATTCAGCATTTCAAAAAAAAGACAGGTAGTTACACTTTGTGGGCTTCAGCTAGAAACGCTTGCAGTTAATCTGGATATAAAGTTTAACGTGAAAAATATTGGTGCTTTCAAAAACATCAAACAAACCTATACAGACAAAATCTCACTTATATTTTGTCCTTCTTTTTCCTATTCCTCCCCCCACTTCTCCTTCACATTTCCTGTTTCCTCTCTCTACAACAGCCAAAATGTGAAATGGTAGCAATTTATTCCCAGGTTACGTAGGGGTTTTGAAATATCCTCTCCCTTCCCAACTGTACGGGCAGAGCTAAGATATTGTATTTTTGGTACGAGCCAACTAATAGGTCCTGAAATTGCAAACAGCTCCTTGTGAAGCTGTACTGAAGCAAGCAATCAGGCCCTAAGACTTTCAGGTCTCTGGGACAGGGACTGTGTCCCCAGCTGAAATCATTGCTGACAGCAGGACAGGAAAGGAGGCAGCTATGCCACTGCTGCCTCATGTAGTCAGGAAGGTATGCATCATTAAAAAAAAATATTGAAGCAAGGATGGAAGAGACCTGCTGAGAATACCCTCTGTTAGTGTATTCTCACAGCCACACAGAAGGCTGCCATTCCATGACCCTTTCTGCCACAAATGGCTCACCTCATGCCTCTCATCCATCCCACGCCTCCCCTTTCTCTAAAAAAGATTTAATTAATTCCCCGTGAAAGAAAACCTGCACAATACAAAGTGGTCTTCCCCACTTCTTAACCTTGTCTTTTCTTCACCTTTTCTACAAACCCCTCTATCACCCTCCTCACACACACTCAGGTGTCATCTCCTCTCAAACTACTCCACCGGCTTAGTGACAGCACCCTACATAGACATCTGTCACAGCAATTCTCAGCCTTTCTCGTCCTTCTCCACAAACACCTCCTTCATTAAAAGTGCTCTTAGACACTCTCATTTAAAATAGGGACCTTGACGCCACTAATTACCACTTCCCTTTCCTTTCCCAAGTCAGTTAACTACACTGTTCCAACATCTGGAAAATACTCAGGATGAAACCAGACAAAGGAATGACAAGCAATCTGCATTCCACCCTAGTACTCCACAAAACCACTCTCAACGAACTCTCCAGTGATGTCTCCCCAGGCAGTGCTCAAAAACACACTTCCGGCTTCCTTCATGTATCTTTCACAAAAATTCCTAAATTCTTGACCTTCCTTGGCTTTGTAGCTGCAAATCCCACTGTGTCCTCATTTCTAATGGCTATTTCTTTATGTTCCTCTGAGGGTCTACTTCACTCCGCAACATTTTTTTGTTGATTTGCTTATTTTCATCCATTCACTCCAGCAATATTGCTGCAAAGATCCTCCTTCTAATTGGTACCACTGACCATGCAACTCCTTTTATTTAGTTCTCCTCTCTGTTGCAACCTCACCTTCAAGGCCTTGTTTCTAAGTATTGTTATTACATATACTGACTTTTAAGAGGTGTCCTGCCTCTGACTGGACTCTCATATCAGCCTTCATCTCAGCTTTCGAGCAAGTGTTTGAAAATGCTTAGACGGGCCCACTGTATATATCTGCAAAACTAATGAAAGGCGTCAATACTTTCCTTCTGAATGACGCATACCAAAAATAGACAACTCCTAGCAGATCTTGGACAGCAGTATTTTAACGACGTTGTGTGAAAAGTTTGCAATAAATATAACCATTTGTAAGATGAAGTTCAGCCTCTGTATTTGCATTGGAAACAAAAGACTTAATTGGAAAGAAGTCCAAAGGGAGTCCATCAATGCCCGGGATTGTGCATTCAGCCTATAAAGATCTATACCATCTTCAGTTTCCAGATGTAGTTACACACAGCAGTTGTGTGTTACCACTATTCTAAAAGTTTATCTCAGCATTTACTATTTAAAGTAGCATGCAGTGCTACAGTGATACACAGCATAACTCCGGTAACCTGATCTCACAGTTGAAATCATACACTTAGTATCACTACAGCTAACTAAATAGATACTTAAAAAAAAAAACGGAAATCGTCAACTGCAATCTTGGATGAAGGAATTTTTTTCTTTGTCAGCTGAAGTCAATTTATAGCAGCTTTTAAAAACCCTCACATGCTACTGAGTTGTCTTAGCATCTTCTTAGGGTTCCTCAATGTGAAAAGGATGGTATCAGCAGTGTTATGTTCCAGTATTGCAACCTAATGCCCTCAAAACATCTGTGAGTGCCATCTAACCAGAAGCACAGAATGGGGTGCTTTTCTTCCAGGAAAGAAGAGGTTAAACTTCAAGATTAGAGCCTTCTGCCTCTATTTTTCCACTTGTACTTCCTCAAAGCAAAACTGTAGCTTAAACACCATTCCACCTTCCCCCATTTTTACCCAAAATTAGCCAGGACAAAAAATTCATTAATCTTAAGCACGCGCTCACGCGCTTAAAGTTAACATGATAGAGGGATACTGAAGTGTTGTAAATGATGTAAGGCAGGCTTTGCTTTCCTGCTTTTTTTTGAACCGAGGCCTGTGCCATTACACTCTAACTTAGCAGGCCTCTTCTTAAAAATAGGTTAGGTCAGCTGAGTTGGTGTTAGGCATTGCGTAGTCTTAAAATCAAAAAGAGATGGAATGTAAGTACTACTGACACCAACAGACTCCAAGGAAACAGTGCAGGAGTTTATCGTTGGAAGAAACTCTGAACTCAGTTTGGGTCATCTTGAAAGGTCTGTTCTTTCCAAAGAAGGCAGAACACAGAGCCTGCAATATGCTAATGGGGAACAACCTGTTGGAGAGATCAGAGATAGCACGATGCAGGATGCCATCAATCCCTCCCAGGCAAAAATAGGACTAAATAGGTTAGAAGACAGTTTACAAAAGCTGGCATAACAAAGAGGCATACAGGCTTTAAAAAAAACTCCAAAGAACAGGAAACCAAAAATCTATACATGTTACATAATTTGTGGTATAATAAGAAGTCTTTTAAGAAGATGAAGCTCTTTCTCGAGCAGGTAGCAATGCCACCTCCCAGAGGAAAAGGTGGCCAGGTACCAAACCAAAGTGGAACTACCAGGGCAACACAGCTGAAAAGCATGGATGCTCCAGGCTAAAGGTCCCATTTATAAGCAATATCACTGGGACAGTTGGAAGACTCAAACACAGCCAGAATTCTTATTTTAAAAAGCAGAGTCATAAGGAACAAGAATTTAAAATTCAGTTTGACCTGAGACATAGTCTCTTTCCTCTAGAACTGAAAAGAAAGGTTGTAGATTAAGATTACCTTGTGAAAATAAGATATCTTGCTCCCCATCTAAATGGCTTAATTTAACTTAAATGCTGCAAAACTCTCAGTTAGCAGGTCTGGTGCCTGGTTCCTCAAGAGCTCTTGACTTCTGTGAGAGGTAAATGCAGCTTTTAAGGCTGGACACTGAAAATGCATTTTTTCAAGAAAACGTTAAATTTAACCAAGTTTTAGTCTGAGAAAGAGTTAAAATAATTTTCTAATAATAAAAAACCCCTCACCTTGATAGGCAAAGCTATAGCACAAAAAGAAAACAACTCCAGACCAAACCAGCTGTGCACGTAAATTTGATACTTACTAATAAAAACCAATCCCTAGAAAAAAGAGAAATTAATCAAAACGTACTGTTGAAGATATCAATGATAATTTTACTTGTAGCTAAACTACATCCCTGCCCTTCCCCAGGGCTTTAAATTTTTTTCCCGAACTTAAAAAATCAGATCTGATAGTGGCAAATGACAGAACATACATGAGCTTGAATGGCCATAGGAAAAAGTTCAGGTAAAAGAAAGCCTTGCACAGAGCTAAAGCACAAGAGTAACACAAAAAGTACTGCAAGGATTAACTACTTGAGGGAAAGACCTCACACTTCTCTCTGTGATTCACATAGATGCTGAAGTGCAACACCGCCTGGCAGTGCAGCTGAGTTTGGAGGATTTCCAAAAACAAATGTTCTTTGTGAAACGTCATTATAAAAGTGAGAAAAGCAGTAGAGCTCCTTATGCTAGAGAAGATTTGGGTTTTCTACCTATTCCACATCTAAATAAAACCTAAAATAAAAAGCCAGGCAGAAAAGCACTGTGCTTGGTACAGATATCACTCTAAAAGGGAATCAGTAATATCTATCTCCATAGCATATTTGGTGCATCTGCAACTAACTCAAACGTGAATTCTACCAGACTTACCAAATGTCAATAAATTGGGCCAAAACACAGCCTCCTGACACAAACTGTTCTATTGATTTTGAGCTGCCAGCAAAAGATGCTTAAATACAAGTATTTACAGTATGTTTCTTATTACCAGTTATCAATTCAGTTATCTAAATCTACTGGCTATGATCAATAATTTACTGTAAAAAAAAGAAAAAAGGGTAAGCCTAGTGAACAGTTTCACTGAGGTAGAAAAAATTTGTTACAACAACTCTATTCTTGTTTTCAAAGCCAGCATTTGGAGTTCGGGACTTCGGCTTCTATTTGTCAAAGCACTTAAGAATTTGTTTAATTCCAGTTGTTTCTGTAAGACTTGAATATGTTTTTAGATATTTTACTGAATAGGAGTACAATTATTCACAGAAGCAATATAGCATATTACTCAAGGGAATGGTTGCATCTTGTAGGTCTCCTGGGTAAAGCACATGCACACAGACAGAAAAAAAATCAATTTCAATAGACACTAAAAATAGATGGCTTTTCTCAGAGAGATGCATACCTTTTCTTCACATTCAAGCAAGCTTCTGTTTGGGTTTATAGTTCATTGATGTTAACAAAGCTATTAATTTAGAGCAGTATTTTATTGCTATATTTTATTTATAAATGTCTATTTTAGAGTAAATCTTTCGCATAGCATCTTCCAGTCTCCATTTCTGATCTTAGTTCCTAGGCTTTGCAATTGATAAAAATTACTAGGATTTCCTTGGCTGTGCAGACAGTTTCAAAAACCAAAGCACCAGCTATGCTGCAAATGAACCATGACATGTTTTCACTTCCTTTGCAATTTCTCAAAAGTCTTGACATCTCATTACAAAATTCAGTAAAGTAGGTCTTTCCCTCAAAACTATGTCAGCATAAATAGGGAAAATAACCAGAAATGCAGTTTCAACTGGAACACAAAAGTACTTACTCTGCTACTGTATATCCATCCAGCTCTTAGTTTACTTTCTCTTCTTTTATTTCACAAACTAAGATTTTTATAGTATAAATAAATTAGGTCCTTGTGGAACTATTCCCAACAGATGATCACATCCTTAACTACAATGGTAGGTATCAACACTCACATGGCATTTGCCTAGACCTCCCTGGTGCAAGCATAAATTAGAAATAATAATAAAAAGGAAGAATTCAAAGATACTTCACATCAGTCCCGAGTGTTTCTGCTGATTGTTGGAGGTTTTTTTAAGCGCATATTCCTACCTCATGTGTAAACTTGGACATTTCACAGAGCTAGAGAATGAAGCAAGTAATACAAAATTCCATAAATGTTCTCTGGTATCTGACTGTGAAGAGAGAAAAAGTGAGAACTATTGCATGAGTTTAGAGCATGGCAAAAAGTTTTAAAGAAATTTTTTTTTTAGTACTTTTATTTAAAGTAGTACTTGTATTTAAAGGCCCATTATGGATTGTTTTACATAATTCCACTTACCCATCTTACAAAAGAAACACGACTCGTTCTCAAAACCCACTGAAACGCCACTATTATTTCCAAAAATTGATTCAAAGCTTTTATAAGCGTAGTAAGGTGTGTATCAAATACTAAAGTAACAGCCCAACCTGCACTGGGAGCTCCCGAGAGTGTAAACCTGACGTAGGAATTATCAAAGAGAGAGAAACATTTTATGACAACATGTGGCAAACTCTTCTACAACCTTAAGACGCCGAAGCCCTTGGGAGGCAATCTGTCCTAATTTGTGATCCCCCCGAAAGCACCGGGTGAGTCTCCCGTCTCATCCCTCAGCCTGCCCCGCTCTGGGGGCAGCTCCTATTGTCTCGGCGGACAGAACTCTCCCCCCGCCGCGGATGCCCCGGGGCCTTGCGGGATGTCCCGCTATATCCCCCGGCTGGAAGGGCCGCGGTCGCCGGGGAGCCCCGCTCCGACAGCCCTGCCCCAGCCCTGCCGCCGCCTGCCCGTCCTCCCCGCTCGGAACCGCCATGACTGTGCAGGATTCTCGGCTTCGGGGCAATTCTCCCTCCAGCGGAGCATCAGCCGGCAGCGGCCCCGGGGAGCGGCGGGCGGTCACTCGGTGCTGCCGGCCCGGGGGCGGCCCGCAGGGCAGCAGCGGGAGGGCGGGCAGAAGCTGCCCTGGGGCGGCGGCGGGCGCGGTTGCCCGGGTGACGGCGCGGAATGCCCGGCCCCG
>VZRV01002858.1:1551506-1682236 GCA_013398115.1 Falcunculus frontatus
GCCGGGGGGGAGGAGGGACCGGGAGGGGAAGGGTAGGGGAAGGGGGCGGCCGAGGGGGTGGGGGCAGCGGCCAGGGCCGGGGGAGCCCGGGTGGGGACGAGGGGCGTTCGGCGAAGGGGCCCAGGAGCCCCGGGGCGGCACCCGGTGTCTTCCGGCGGGGCCACCCGGGGGGTTGCGGGGAGTGGCGAAGCGCCGATCCCGCCCCGGAGCATCGCAGCCGGGGCGGTGAAGGACCGGACCGGCGGCTTCACCGCATCGGCCGCCCCTGCCCGAATGTGCGGGAAAGGCCCGCGCTGCCGCCTCTGCTCCCCGCGGGGGCGGCGGTGACGGCCGGACTTGGTCATCCCGCTCTTCCCCTGGTGTCTCTCAGGCTTTCTAAAGCCTTGCTGACACCTTTGTTACTTTGACACGGCCACCTGAAGCTCCCCCTCGGCCCGCCAGGCTCCCCGCTTTGCCGGGGTACCGTCCGCGGGGCCAGCGCGGCCCCCGCTCACTGATGGAGCCCCGGGCAGGTCTGGGATTATCTGGGAGTCCTCCGGTGCCTGGAATTTCCCCTTACCGCATTGACTCTCACATGCAATCATCTGAGTCCTCTTCATCAAGGAAGACTCGAGCCCTCATGATAACAGATAATCTTGAAAAGTCCAAAATTCACGCACCAGTCAAAGGTTCTCTGACTTCTTTACTGTGTTTTTCCTTCTCTCCAAAATGTGCCCTATGCAATATCTCAATGACCTCCGGAATCATTGCAGCACTATTGCAATGTTAACAGTATATTTCTTTTATGTATTATTTCCTTCCATGGCTTCTTACACTTCTTGAGCACCTGTAAGTAACTTGTATGTAGCCTGTTTGCATAGATTCAGTGTATTGGGATTGGTTTACACCTGCCTCTGAATCACTGTGGAATATGAATCCTTGCTTTTCAGAACCCTCATATAAATCCACGACATTCTTATACCATGGATTGCAATTCACTTTGACAAATAGCTGCTCAGTTTGTGCTAGGACATAATGTGAGTGTAGAGAACACATAAACTTGAATAGTTGTGAGCATGATGAGACAGAAGACAAGTGTTATGGATGCTCCAAACACTGGATGGTTCAAGTTCCAGCTCTGAAACCTCAGCCCATGTTGCATGACAGGACTTCCATACTAGGACTGTTCAAGTGAACAGCACCAGCAACATGGCATTTTCTGGGTGCATTTCAAATAAAAAATACATGAATGGTACTACTACAGCCCTCCACTCAAAGAGTACTAACTGCTCCTAGAGCAATAGTCTAGTTCTCACTTCTACCCTGCTCTGGTGCAGCACACCTCTCCATTTCTCTCCAGACTGCTCCTTGGTCCCACCTGAATTTCTATGCTAAGGGCATAGTGCTTGAAGGAAGTGAAAAGTGTGAAAAATCCAACAATGCACTAATTTGTTATTTTTCTCAGCACCACCATATGGAGTTTTAAAAACTGAATAACAGTGCAGTGACACTACACCAAGCCAATAAGAAATATTTCTGTTACTGCTATCCCCTGTCTTACTTTCCCCTAAGGTAAGTGGCCCCAAATGCTTTCCCTTGCTAAAATGGAACAAATACTCCTATTTGCTAACTTTTATTGTACTTGGTCTCTAGAGGTGTTTTGGTGTATTAGATTATTCCTTTCTAACTGCAGCCATGATTTTTGGAATTTGAGTCTGTCCAAAGCTGCCCAAGCTTTTAATCATGCAATTTCCACAGGAGTTAATTTTTAATATTATTGGTCAATATTGGTTAATATTTACAGTCAGTCTCAATTTTCTGTCTTCTGTGAGTTTCTGTCAGTTATTTGTATTGTAATCATGACTCTGAGATTGTGCTTGATATCCTGGTTTTATTGGATACTACATTTCTGGTCTTCTACTGTGTGTAATGAGGGAAATAACGGAAAACACCAAGATTGAAGGACAATGTGTTTGAGTTGTCTCAGGTAGGTTACAGGCCCCCAGAAGGCCCCCATAAAGCAAGCCCTGACAGCTGCCTCTCCCATGGCAGAATCAGCTCATCCATCTTTGCCAGCTCTCTGAAGGAAGAGGCAGAGAAGAGACAGCTCCCCTGTCAGCTGGATTCTTCTCTTTTAATTGCAGTTTTACAGGAGGTGTGAAGGCATAAAGAAAAGATAATGTCACAGCCTCTGCTGTACATACGTTGCTTTCTTAGGAACTTTCAGTGCCTATACATGAAATACTGAAATACATAAAACTGAGCCTGAAGCTGTGTTGGGACTCCTATGGACGGGGAGAGTCCATGAAACTGATGTGGGCACTGCATACCCCTCCCCACCTTGCCCTGACAGCATCTTGTGTGACAGCTCCTCACCAAGTCAAGTGCTGATGGCTGGAGGGCAGTGGGCAGCGGGACTCACTGCACTTCGTATATGGCACCAGGACTGGGAGGGAGGCCCATGTGCTGCAGCAGGGCAGGCTGAGACACACAGTCAGTCTGTGGGGTAGCCTTGTGGCTGGTGAGGGAGCCCTGGATTCAGGCATGAGGAGGCCGTGCCCCCAGGCAGGGTGGGATGCACAGTCCCTCAGACACACAGCAAATCCAGCAGGTACCAAAGGATGAAAACTTGCTAGCAGGGCACTAACTTTCTATTCTGGCTCTTCTCGCACTGCATAGTCAAACCTTACATTACTCTCATTAGAATAAACCTCAGTGAAAACGAAGTAATTTATTATTTTAGCCAGTTGTGAGTTACTAATTTCCAGTTATTCCTTATTCCTGGTTTTTTGAGTTGGACTTGATGATCCTGATGGGTCCCTTCCACCTCAGTATATTCTATGATTTTACCTCCTTTTTTTGTTTGATATATTGCAGAAAGCTTGCACATCTTTGCTACTATTCTCCAGGCTCCTTTCAATTCTCATTTATTCTCTTTCTCTAGTTTTTATATTCCATTTAGAAATTTCAAATTTAATATATAATGGAGTTCAAAGATTGCAATTTTCATACTAACAATAAGCATGAAAACTCAAAGAAAGAAAATGCCACCTTAGTACTGAAAACATATAATTTCCTGGTTGAAAACATAATCATATTATTGTAAACTCAGCACTGATTTAAAAGACTTTGAAAAACATAGGACAGACTGTTTGCAGATCAGAGTTCAGACTGTTCTCAATACAACTGCTGTAAATATGGGATACCTCTAACTAAAAATCTACCAAGTATTGCTGAGTATCGTTTAGGATGAACCCCCTTGGTTCTGTTGCTATATCTGTTACATACTTAACTTTGTACTCAGAGATGTCCATTAATAGATTTCACCATGTCCACCTTAAGTTAATAACAGTAACACAGTGATGTTGTGAAGGTGCTTCCTGTGCCACGTTCTTTTGAAAATGTTGTAGGGAACATGTAACATCTTCATAAAAGAAAAAATTATATTGGAATGTTACATACATTAGTGTTAATAATAAAGCATTGTGGTAGTTAACTATAGTGCTGGTTTTATTTGCAGGTTCTTGTGAATTTCTGAAACTACATCTACAAATATGTAATTATAACATAGGAAAGCTGCCACTGTTTGTAATGACTGAAAGACAAAGTACAGACAGCAGGAAAGGCCTAATGAAGCCCTCTGTAAATAGCAAGTCAATCATTACCTACCCCTAACACATTGGTTTCTGTGAGATTGCTCTGCCAGGGACCATGTATCTTTGTTACTGAATCACAACACACTTGTTCCATGTGCCCATGGAATACTCTTATTTCTGCTATTATCACTTGCTGTTGCCAAATACCTATTTGGAAGCCTTCATAGCACCCAGCTTGATTCAGATGACCTGCTCCAGCCTATTTTGTCCTGTTAGATCTTAGATATTTAAACTGGAAAAGCGTTTTTTTTTTAATCTTGTGAGAACATGAAGGGTCTTGCATTGGAGAAAACTTAAAATTTAGTTACTCATTTTGAACCTCAAGTTTGATCAAGAGAAGTCCAAGGCATTTCATACCTATGATGAGGTATGAAATCAAATGAAAAATCCTGCTATTGAGTGAGGACTTTTAAAATCTGGCTTATATCCTAGTAATTACATGGCAAGAGTAAGTTTTTATTCTTTCTGAGAAGAGAGATTCTAATATGGATTGAGTTCAGAGCTCAGGTTTTATTTCCTTCTTTTCCACATTCTTCCTCTGTGGAATTAGGATGGTATATCTCTGTGCCAGCTTTCCACATTTATGAACTGAGACTAGGATTGTTTCCTTATTTTAAGGATAAATATATAAGACTGATATTACCTCAGATAGTAATAACACTTGTATTAGCTAAGCTTATTGTTTGCAGACATTGATAACAATTTTTCACATATTCCTTTCATACTGCTGCGGATACAAGGTAGAAAATATTTTCTAATATCCTGTTAAAATAATGTAATTCTGACAAAAAATCAGTCTCCTTTACCTGACATTACAGGGATGTGTATCTTGGCCTCCTGCAGTCTACTAGAACAGGGTAGCAGTGTTTTTTCTTAGTGCAGGAACAGCACATGGCTGTTGCTCTAAGATCATGTTGCTATTAGATTTTCAATGCAATTGGGACTGCAAGCATACTGGCAATTGGTGTCAGAATTCTCCAAAGTAAATTAAATAAAATACAATATCCTGCTCAGTCATGTCAACAAGAGCTGCTCAGTGTATGTACATTCAGAACAAGGCCGTCATCAGAAAAATAAATAGATTTAACTTTATAATAATTCCTAATTAAGTATACAAAGGTCCAGATATGAGGAAAGGCTGAGAAGGGCTATTAATGTATAGCGCTATATTTTGCTTTGTATTTCACTTGCAATCCATGTAATTATATTGCCTGCTGTCTCACAACAACTGCATGATACTTTATTCTTATGCATAATACAGCATCACTCAAACACAGTCTAATATTGACATGTATAATCAGTAGCTGTGGAGAGGCCAGCACTGCTCCCATTCAAGTCAAATTTCATTATGAGAATGGGAGCAAGAACACATTGTTCCAAATGCATTAATTTGGCCTTCTGTCCTGAATATACATCAGCTGTAAATTTCTTCAGAGTGACTGAAGGTACTCCAAAGATAAAAGCAGATGCAGGTGTAAGAGCCCACGTACACCAAGCTCTGTGCTTTTCTGATACACATTAAGAAATCACACTCAAGGAAGACTGTTTAATTGATTATTGTGTTGTCTCTTTCGGCTCCAAAGAACACCATGGGTTCTTTAAAACAGCTGTGCATTGCAAATCATGAATTCCTCTAATCACAATCCAAAAATAATTATGTATTGGAACAATGATATTAATGAGTTGTCAATCTGGCTAAAACTGTGCTTATTCTGCACACAAAGTCAATATGAAGAAAAGTTGTTACTTACAGGACTTTTAAACACCATGGGGTTGTAGATGAGTACAAACTTGCACCTACACCTGGTAGGGCTGCTCTGCCTGATGCCTGTGAGCTCTGAAACATGGTAAACTCTATTTGAGCGCTTTAAAAATATGCAAATATTTGCAGTTGAGGGAGAACAACATGAGAGCAATATCTGATTCAGCTTTAACTCTTAATGAACACTTACAGAAAATTGATACCAATGCAAACTTGTAAAAGCAGAACACAAATTTCTAGTAAATTAGCCTGACTTAGTATGAGAGGTGCCTGTATTCACATGCCTTCATTTGCCATCTGCTACTCATCTGCAGAATTTTGTACTCCAATCTGGTGCTGTTCATTTCCCATAAAGCAGTTACATTCAACCTTGTCATACTGAAAATACTGCATCCTTCTTCATAGCTGTGTTTTTCCGTCATTATTCGACATATTGTGAGGACACAACTCAGGCAGTTTGAGAAAAATGGTACAAGTTCAGTTGTTCTATTGTATATAATCCTGTCCAATCTGTCTGCAGGGTTTTTTTTCCATTAGCATGACTACAGTGCACAGTGGGATAGTCCACAAAGGTGAAAAGTGGAATTTCTACTTTAATAACATTTTATTCCTCACTGATATTACAATGTCACCTTCTCGGTTTTGACTTAATAACCTGTCTTTGGACTCTGCTGAACAGACTTTTGGTTCCTCAAAGTAAATCTGTCAGTAAGGCTTCAGATAATAGTTGCAATGTGACTGTGGTGTGACAAATTATACTGCAGATGTTGAGCAGTGTGGACAATAATGGATCTGATGGCGGCATGCCCTCTACTGAGGCTTCACAGGGGCTTGATAAACTCAGGCAAAGGGCTGCTGTGTGGCTTGGCAGGCTGTTATTGGGCACATTTGGACCCAAAATGTACCTTGCTTGCTAAATATCTGGATCAAACTTTCTGCTATTATTATTATGGCAGGATGGTAGGACAATAATGTGATATTTTTCGAATAATTTCAAACAATCATTTGTCTAAAAACTGTGATCCACATTCTGTTCAGGAGCTGCCATCCATAAAAGACAATTTTTCACAGTTTCATTATAATTCAGGATGTGTTTGATACACATTGGCTCTTTCAGGCTATACAGACCATGCATCTACTGAAATCTAATCATAGTTCTATTAATGAACCCACATAATCTCTGTGATGTGAAAGAGTAGCTTAGTACTCCTCAGTTTTTCTTGTACTTATGGGAGTTCTTATGAACTGAGCTACATAAGCTGTGCCCACAGCTTAACCAACCTTCCTATGTGTGTATTGCCATCTTAAATATTAGGTGTTGCCTCAGTTTACCCGTTTTATATTACTGTACCTGAATCACACAGTTAAATCAATGAATAAAAGCAATGGCAATCATAAGGTGGTTTTGAGGAACAATTAATTGAGGAACTTAAACCTAGGGATTTAAGCCCTTTAATATCCCTTTTATAAACTTGAACTTAACAAAGGGAATATTGAATCACTGTAAGATCAGAGGCCCTGGAAAGGAGTGGCGTTATCAGCAGTTGCAAGGAATAAGTGAGACAAATCCTGACTGCAACAAGCATATGACCACACAAAAGGGGGAAGGGAATTGTGTTGAAAAGAATTTTCAGGGGAAGGCTGCCACACTGATGAACATTATCAGACTGGAGGCGACTTCCAGTCATTGAATTACAGGTGTTATATTCACCATCACAAGCTTACTGTGTGCCAATTAATAAGTTCTTCATTTTCACTGGCCTTATCAGAAAATTTATATTAGGTTGTAGACTACCAATATATATTTGTAAATATGCCAATGCTGATCTCTGGCCTTTCTTTGGTGTTTCTCTTTCCCCCAGGGTATTTCTAGACATCAAGTGTGTTTGTGGCAGCATTGAGATTAAGTTCTCTAAGCTCTTTTTGTCTCCTGTGGTAAAATAGGCTCACTTCTTGTCTGTACAATTCTGAGGAGAAGGTCAAGCAGAAACTGTAACAGCTCCTCCTGTGGAGTTGAGTATTTTATGAAATATACTATGTGATGGTTCTCTGTGGTCACCACGGAGTTATGAAGTAATCCGTTTTTGTACTAGAGTCTGTTGTTTAAAGAGGAATTAATTATTCCCAATTTCCTTGGTGTTTTACTCATCCTGTAGCAAAACACACAGACTGTCCTTTTGGCTGCTTGCTTACTTCTATCTCCTGCTTCAAATGGTAAAATAATAAATAGGTTGAGATTTCTTATTGACTGAGACTCTCAGACATGAATGGCATAACTGGGCTTTCAAAAGCAAAGGTCATGCCCATTGCCTTATTTGTGTGAACATTTAAGTGACAGGACAGTGACCTGTGGCAAAACCTTTTACAATCCCAGAGTGCATTTGGGGGCTTTTCAATATAAATTTTTCATGCATACAAAGTTAATGTTTCTGTCACACTAAAGGGAATCAATGAAAGAATTCTTTACTGTCAAAGGCAGTACATTTTTTCTAAACACCAGCCTGTTTTACAGCAAAATACCTTGGTAAGCTAATGTTTCTTAACACTACTTATTTTCTTCAGTCTCCATTTTATGTATGAGTAGACTAAGTATACTTTGAGAAAATTCTTATCACCAGCTAATAAGGCAAATATGTCCTTAATTGCACGTTACATATGGTGATTTCATGCCATGCTACCGGTGTTCTTGAAATTATTGCAGAGATGGGTGTGAGCCCACCTTTTATTACTACCACAGTAACTAACATGTTTCATTTTACTCCAGTTAGACTTCTGTATCTAGTGGTCTGCCTCTTTTCTGCAGTAGTGTGGAACAGTGGATGAGTTTGGAAGAAGCCTCTTTTTCAAATATAATTTTAGGTTTCATCTGTCCCAATATATTCCAGTTTCCTTCTGAAAGACATCAGCCAACTGCATTGTCCAGCAGTTTCAACAATTTTTGCTTAGGGGTAGAGCTTAATATTTTTTTTAAAACCTTGGAATGTTTGGAAGCATGGCAGTGGAAACCAATTCTCTCTCCCTGTCTTTATCCCTCCATTTCATAACATAGAGGTTTAGCAAATATTGTATTAGTTTTAGCTAATTCTTCTAGAAAGCTCTGTAGAATGCCTTTTCCAGTAGGGGCTTTAGAAGCACCATGTTTTCTGTTACTTTTCTTCTTTTACTGGTTTTCACAACTTTTTCTGCTTTGAAATATAGATGCAGCAAACCTTGAATCAAGTTTCCTTTGAAAGTGGTTTTGTTACTTATTGTAAGTCAAGTCCAGTTGGTCTCCTGAACTTAATGGATGCCCTTACAGAGTGTCCATTTACTCTTTCTGCCTGATCTGTATCTTGTTTTTTTGTGTGATGCTGCTGCACCTACCTGACAGCTTTACCAGGTCTCTCTGCCATGACTCAGCAATTATTAATGTATTTTGAGGCCCAAATCAATGTCTGGAGTTGCCTCAGCTTGTGTATCCTACACTAACATATATTTTGAAACAAGGATTAACAGCATTCCAAGAGCCTGTGGTAGGCTATTTTTTCCTCCAATTTAGATAACAAGCATGTTACCAGGAGCTCAGTGGAATGGTAGTGTTTTGTCTTTATACAAATAGAAGCTGCTGGGTTTTGAACCCAGTGAGATCCCAGTAGCTGTGAATGTTGTTGGTATTTCCCTGAAGACACACCATGGTGCTCAGAGTCTGGTTCTGTATCAGACATGCTATGTGCCATTCAGAAGAGCCCATGTTATTCCTGCTGCAGTTTCTGCTCCTTGCTTTAGTGTGATGAATTGCTGAACTCGTGATCTCCCATCAAACTCTTAATCCAGCTGCATACTGGAAAAATAAGGTACTTTCTATTTGATTCTGCTATGGCAGCAGAAGAGCTTTGCAATCACTGATGGTTTTGTGGACAGGTGATCCTGCAAAGTCATTCAATCTCAGCACTATTTTGTGTGCTATCTTACAGAAATTGCTAGGTATAGAGTAGCTCCTTTAGTCTCAGAAAATCAATAAATTACGTCATTAGCTATTAGAACCTCCCACACTCTTTATGCAGGTGGAGCAGTAGATTTTTTGCAAGCATCCAGCCTTTTGAAACTATTTTGCCTCCTAGATAAGTGGTTTTCTTACATTGCAACAGCTGCAATGTGATGAGATCTTTTTAGTTTAATTCAGCTGGCTTCTCCTTTTCCCTCATTTCCAGCTGAGAATTCCAGACTCATTTCAAACTGGCAGGACTCTCACTCCACAAATAATAACCATTTGTTAAGACTGGACACCATCAAGTGATTCATACTGCACGGTTTGGCAAGAATTATGATTGTTCTAACAATATTTGGTGACAATGGGAGCCTGGACTTGACCTGTGAGATTCCTTCCCAGTGCTGTGATGTTCCTCTTACAAATCACGCAAGCAAAAGACCAAATGGAAAAGAAGGAAAAGCTAAATCATGACATCTAGACATAAAACAGCACAAGAAGTTCTCTGTGAAGGCACAGTCCCCTACCTCAATCTCACTGTCCAGTGAGTCACTGTACTTCAAACTGCACTACAAAAGTTAATTACACCAGAGCTCAGATCTTCACAGCTATGTGAAAGCATGTTCAGACCAGAAAACATCTTTTTTTGTTAAAAATTAAAGATGAGAAGGCTGTATTCTCTTCAACAGTACCTATTTTCAGTTATTTCTTTCTATAGTCATGCAAGCATAGCTATCAGCAGTTCTGCTTTAAGAGGGAGAACAACTTACCCTATTATTCCTGGACATTCCTTTCCTAGACATTCACACCTGTAGTGTGAACATTTCCTTCCTTCCTTCCTTCCTTCCTTCCTTCCTTCCTTCCTTCCTTCCTTCCTTCCCTCCTTCCCTCCTTCCTCCCTTCCCTTTGTCTTAGACCAAAACAAGCCTTACAGATATTTCCCCCAGTCCCACATATGAGAGAACAACTACTGCCGTGTTGATCGCGCATTCTTTCTCATTAGCTTACCTAAAATGCAGAAGTTTGATCTACTCGATTCTGCATGATCTCTTTCTTCCCTTATGTCTACTTTTCACCATTCTGCTGACATATCCAGACTGTATTGCTGTACGGATCTGCCTAGCAGGGAATTTCCACTCTGCAGTGCAAGCTAGGGATAGTATGTATACATGAACAGCCTGGAAGGTTCATTGTTAAGAGGGTATGAGGAAAAAAATTACTGAGATTGGGCTCAGTGACCTGCCTTCCATTCATGAGATCTGCAGTAATGGTAACTCAACCTGTACTAATAATAGGTAGGCAATATTTGTTCAACAAACACAAAAATTACAACAATAACAAAAGCTGAACCAAGGTTTGCATTTGCTTTCTGAGGTACAAATTAATAAAAGCGTAGCTTAGACAGAAATAACATCTTCATTAGACCTTTTGGTTAAGGTGATGGCTCTTAGCTTAAGGAATATGACAGGTGATGCTTTAAAGGAAAAGGCCACAGATGAGAATGCTTACACCATAAATGTTGTAGCTCTCCTGCTTTATTTAATGAAATAACTATAATCATAGAGAGGAAAGCTGACAAACGTTTCATGCATATGGCAGGCTTCAGCAGTCAAACAATTCCCCCAACTCAATGAACACAATCTTTCCAGCTCTAGGCCTTTGCCACAAAGCTAATAGCTCTACTGCTCCGGAACACCATCACATGCCCCATGCATCTCCCTGCAGGTGCAGCTTTCCTTGGCAATCCAACCACAAACACTGTATTTTTGCACTCTCATGTACAGGAGTAAGTTGGAATCCTGCAATCAGGAAATGCTGTGACCAGAAGTCATTATGGTGAATTTTCTGAAGCAATGCAAAGGCACACAGGAAATAGCTTTCCTTGATTTAAAGCCTTTTCACACGGGCTGCTAAATTCTCAGAAACAGCAACTAGTAACTGAAGACAAACGATGGGTTATTGCTTTCTCCCCTGCCCTATTTTTTCCATCAAAGCAGGAAAGGAAGTTAAAGATAAATCTGTTTTTATGAAATAGAAATAGGTTTTTTTATTACAAATAAATCTTGGACAAAAACAGAGCAAGTGAAAGCACTGCTGTTTCTCTTTTTTGGCAGGTAACTTGGCAAAGTATGGGACAGGTGGCTTCAGGAAGTAAAATATTCCATGCCTCTGCACGTGTTTGGTGATCTGTTAAAATAGCAGCTGTCCCACTCTCAGTCATAATGAGAAGGCAATTATTACAGCCTTAGTTATCACTATAGGTAAGCAAACAGGCTTCAGCACAACCTGAATCCTGGCTCTTTTGCTCTTGTTTACCAGAAGCCACACACTGCTCTGGGCAATTCACACAGCAGGCAGACACATCCAGTATCAGCCAGAAAGAGGAAGGGTGTTCACCAACCTCAGCAGTTGCTTAGACCTTCAGAAATGTAGGTCCAGTTCTTGTGCTCACACAGATATCCTACAGGATTTTATACAAACCCTTTAATTTGTTGGTTAGAGCGTTGCGCTAATAATGCCAGTGTTGTGGCTCAGTAGGAGAGTAAGAGTTGGATTTGATGGTCCTTGTGGGTCCCTTCCAACTCAGAGTACTCTCTGAAAGGTTCTGTGAAAGGTTTGGTCCAGATACTTAAAACAGCTTGCTTTTTTTCTAATGCCTAAAACTTTTATGTGTGCATCCTCTGAAGAAGAATACAATATGAAGAGCTATGTACCATACGTGCATGGGGATTAACCATCTAGCAAGTGTTAGAGAAAAAATGATTCCTTTATTCTTATATAAGGAGAAACAGACACTTCTCCATATAAGACTTCAGTGTTTTCAGAACTCATCTAGGAGTGAGAAGTAGGATATCAATTCCACAAACTTACTGTCTTGAATCCTAGATTTCTGCCCACTGCCTAAGACTGTTCCTGTCCCTAGGTTCCAATGTATAGGGTAGGAGGAAGGGAAGTAAAAATGTGTCAAGATGGGATGAGAAGGAGAAACTATTCCTCCTAGAGAATGTGTAGAATTTTGTACTGATAGAATTTAAAGATCAAACAAGCTGGAGGGCAAGTAAGCTGTTCCTTGGTAGTGTGGTACACCTGGATTCCAGTTGTTGCTTTAATCAAGTCTTCAAGGACAATTAAAAAAAATTTAAAATAATTTTATATCTTTTTCTTAGTGAATACCTGATTCTTGTTTGCCAAATGGAGTTGCTTCAAACAAAGGAGGTAAAAGCACTGGTGCACCTGCATAACCCAAGACTTAAGGTCCCAGCTCATGGGGGAATGAAAGAGCAAAGAGAGGAAAGGAGAACTTTGTTTCACATAAGCAGAAACATTCTGTTTCACAGAATGCAGCCACTCATTTCATAAGTACCATAACTGTCTAGACCATGTATTCCAGAGATGTCACTCAATGGATATGCTCGATGAAAGCTTAATTTTTAGACCCTAGTCAGCTTGAGCATGAGAGGTATGAGTTTCTAGGCCTCAAAAGATCAAAGCAGTTCCACTTATTCACAGAAGTAGAACTGTAGGCAAGGGACCTTCACTTTAAAAAACCCTGATAACTATGGACTCAGGCACTAGGGAGGACACAAGGCGGAGTTTTGAAGTTCATGGTGTCTGACTTCTGCATCTAAATGCTCTCTACAAACTGAGATGGACCCAAAAGCTGAATCTGACCCTCCATAATTCTTTTGATCCTCTTCTTATACAACAGTAATAATTTTTACATGTTCCAGGGTTTTTTATGATGGTAAAGGCACAAAAAAATGCTAAGTGGTCAGTTTGCATGGTAGTGAGGTTCTATATAAATATGTAAAAGATTGCATATCCAATTGTCCTCATTTCATCTGGGACAGAGTTAATTTTATTTGTAATAGCTGGTACAATGCTGTATTTTGGATTCAGTATGAAGATAATGTTGATAACACATTGATGTTTTGGCTGTTGCTGGGTAGTGCTGATAATAAGCCAAGGACGTTTCATTGTCCCATGTTCTGCTAGTGAGGAACTGCACAGGAAGCTGGGAGGGAGCATGGCCAGGACAGGTGACCCAACATGGCCAAAGGGATGTTCCACACCATAGAATGCCATGCTCAGTATATAAACTGGGGGTAGTAGGCCAGGAGGGGCCAGTCACTGGGAGACAGGCTGGGTCAGTGAGTGGTAAGCAGCTGCATTGTTCATAACTCATACATCAGCTCATGCCTAGAGGCATTCTCCTGTATGTCATGTATGTCCTCCTGATGTTGAGTCACTCGATGGCTCCAATACAGTGACGCAGCCTTCAGTTCCTCACAGTTGGGAAAGGTTCATGTTCTTGCTGTCATGGAAGGGAAGAACAAGATAGGCTTCTAGGGAGGAACCAAACAATTAAGAGTGTAAAACTAAGTCAGTTTTTATTGTCTTGGTATATCTTGTTGTCCCTGCTTTGGTTACTAGTCTGCACTGAGAACTGCAACCACAGCTGTTGTTACCTACCCATGATACAATCGCACCTTCAGTACGCTGTGTGAGCTTGTCTGGAGGAGTGTATCTGTGCTGCACACTGCGTATGGAGCAAAGGCAGATGAGCCAACACTACAGAAAAGGTGGGGTTAGTTATCAGATGTGGAATTCCATGTTACTGTGGCTTACTTACAAGCAGCCCAGGTATTCAGGTAAAACAGAATTGTGCTGAGTACACACGAGTGCATGGAATGGGTAGTATTTTTCAAGGAAATATACTTGGCAAAAGTTGCTAACAGAAATAATTTTCTACTCAGTCAGAACTGATGCCATTGACACCCTGTGCCTTGATGATATTTAAAATATTGCTGACTGCTGCTGTGTTGATACAAGTAATGCAAATCCATGCACTTTCTGACAACGAAAAACACAGTAAAACAGAGGCTTCAGGGCCAAACAGTCTACTGTAGCAGGAAATGTTTTCAAAACAAAAAGTGACTGGGTCATACATAAACTTTGCTATAGCAGTTATTCTGGCAGCTGAGTAGTCTGTCAGGAGACACAGGTCAGTTCATTTCCCTTGACCGCAAGTAATTCTTCCTTTTATTAATTGTCTGCTTTGATTTGCTGGGTTTTGTCCCTAGGTTGTGTTTGCTTTTTTTTTGTTGTTGGGGTGGAGTCTTTTTGTGTGGATTTTTTTGTTGTTGTTGTTGGTTTGGTTTGGGTTTTTTTAAAGAAAAGAAAGATGTATGGCAGAAAAGACCAAAGGAATCTGTGGACAGAAAGGACTCTCCATTGGCAGTGTCTGATTTTTCAGTAACCTTGGAACGCATCATATGAATTGTGCTAGGAGATAAGCCCTCATCCAGGCACAGGTCAGTGTTATTGCAACAATCCATCCAGTTTTACACTTACTTTCATAGAGGAAATTTTCAAGCAAGCAAAGCTCTCATAGGAGGTGAGGGTGCATCAAGGCATGGAATCCAACTTCTATATCAGTTTTAGGGACTTTCCATTTTGAAGCTTAAATCACAGAAAAGAGAACAGTCCTGAGTTGACAAGAACATGTCTCTCACTCTGGGTTGCCCAATGTAAAACTTTAAACAAAACATAAAAAGTGATTTATGGTGATATGAACTCCCCTGACATACGCACAGCCAGGACTAATACTATGGCATGGTATGCTATACTTGCTTAAACAATATGTTTTGGTACTCTCATGTGACAAGCTTTTGCATAAAACAATTGTGTTAAGCTATGCAATTGGGCCAGGAAACTATTTTTTTTTTCCCAAGGTTGAGTGTTTTTTGTTTGTTTGTTGGGCTTTTTTTCTCTCCTTTCACCTCCTTTTTCTCTGGCA
The DNA here is from genome assembly GCA_013398115.1 of Falcunculus frontatus. Taxonomy (NCBI): domain Eukaryota; kingdom Metazoa; phylum Chordata; class Aves; order Passeriformes; genus Falcunculus; species Falcunculus frontatus. The sequence goes on from VZRV01002858.1 coordinate 1,566,671, forward strand.
AGAAGCAGCTCATGGTATCATTTTAATACCTGAACCTACATGACATGTCCAGGATGTCTGCTGAATCTGCAAGAGGATGCAATAAGCAAGGAAGTCCTCACTGCAGGGAGGCAAGGACAGTGCTGTGGCTCAGTGGAGAGCTTAAGGTTGATGGGTGACCCTACTATAACTGATATCCAAAACCGCTGCTGTAAACGCTACCAAAACCTTGACCCGTAATGACTAACGGCAATCACTACACAAACCACTACCCCAGTCCTACTGCTAACAATTGCACAAAAGACTACGCGTAACCAACTGAAATAATTATTACTTGAAACAATTCCATAAACAATACCAGAAAACAAACCCTAACCCTAATCCTAACTAAAAACCCAAACCTTAACCCAAACCCTAACCCTAACCTAACCCTAACCCAACTCAAACCCTAACCCTAGCCCTAACAAAACCCTAATCCGAATGCTAACCCTAACACTAAAACTAACCCTAATAGGAGTCCTAAACCCTAAAACTAACCCCAACTCTAACCCTAACCCTAAACCTAACCCTAACCCTAACCTTAACCCTAACCCTAATCTCAGCCCTAGTGCTAGCCCCAGCCCTAGCACTAGCCCTTACCCAATCCTCTGAGTTTTGCAGATCAGGAAGATGTTGAAGGAGGAAGGAAATCTGCTTTGTTTTAAGTCTAGGGATAAGTCTAGGGTTAGGGTTATGTTTATGCTTAGGTTTAGGATTAAGATTGAGAGAGTCAAAGAGCCTACAGCCCCAGGAACGCTAGTGCTGGAAAAGGTATGCCAAGGCGATCCTGGCAAGGCCTCAATCTTGCTGTTCCTTCACCTTTCTGATCTGGAAAACCCATAGTCTTGGGTTTGGAGTGGTGCTAAGGCTGGGTTTAGAGATAGGGTAAGGTTAAGCGTTTGGTTTAGAGTTACGGTTGAGACAGTCAAAGAGTTTACAGTTCCAGGAACACTAAGGCTGGAAATGTCATGGTAAGGGTATCCCAGTAAAACCCCAACATTGCTGCTCCTACATCTTTCTGATCTGGAAAACCCATAGGATAGGATTAGGGCTAGGGCTAGGGCTGGGCTGAGGGTCAGGCTTAGAGTTAGGGTTGGGGTTGTGTGAGTCAAAGAGCCTACAGCTCCAGGAACACTAAGGCTGGAAATGGCACGGCAAGGCCATCCCGGCAGGGCCCCAACCTTGCTGCTCCTACTTCTTTCTGATCTAGAAAACCCATAGTCTTAGTTTTGGGTTATGGCTAATGCTGGGGTTAGATGAGACTTAGGTTTAGGGTTGAGTGAGTCAATGAGCCTACAGCTCCAGGAACACTGTGTCTGGAAAAGCAGTCTCTGAAGTTCACATAGGCAATATGAACAGTAATTCAGACATACAATAAAAGATTTGAGAAGAAAAGCAATTCCCTTGCATCACTTAACTTGAGGCATATTTACTTTAACCTGGCATGTTCCTGTGAAGCAAAAATTCATTCTGAGGCCTAACACCTTCTCATCTGCGCTGTGTCATTATTAAAGTTCATCACAACTAAGTTGCATGTTGGCCATGGCTTTCTGGTGAAAGCATTGTGAAAACAGTAATCAATGCCCAAGAAGAAACTCTGGAGAACAGATGATGATCATCCTTTCAGCAGCTTGTCTTGTTTTCCCTTTTTCCCATCACTCTCCAGTAAAGATTCATCAGCAGTTGTAACAAGTCCCCATTGCTGGAGACCAATGAAAGCCTGGACATAGGATGCAGCCTGTTGCTCAGCGCTGAATTCGTATTTGTGCAAGTTTGACCTTGTTTTCACTGCTAGGGCTGAAAGGGATATGTAGCACATCCAAGAGAATCAGAAAAAGAATAACCCCTCCATGACTATGCTTCAAAGTGTTTGGCATTTGAAATCAAGAGAGAATGTTAAATTCTGTCATATTGATTATGCACACAAAAATACTTACTTAAGCAATGATAATCCACTTACCTTTGATAATATTAAAGGCCAGTGTTCAACAACTTGTGACACAGAAGCCTATTCTGAATGGCCCACAGGGCAATTTGGGACAGTGCTGGGAAATTCTACAATTTGAAAATTCATCTGGGAAAGACAGAAATTTCTAGTTTCTTCAGAATCCAGTGAAATAATTTGAATTTAGAGAACACAGGCAGTCCCTGTCCTTCAAAGGCAAGGTACTATCAATTGGTTGATTGGTATCACCTTTCTGTGAGGTAGCATCCCTCTGCTCCCATTGATCTACCAGAGCTGCCTGTAACCTCTAAATTGAGAACGAAAATACACCTTGGCATATGTTCTAGAAAAAGTTGCTTCTCCAGCTTTAGAGTACAACTGTCTTTGAGAATGATCCATTTATTTGGGCTCAAACACAGTTTTTAATTGAAGCTGTTAAAGCTCCAGACTGAAAGTGCTTTTAAAATTTGGTATGTCTCCTATGAATCACATCATATCCTGAGATCTCTATTGTCTCAAGTTGCCTTTTTACAGCTCTAGGCTAAAAATTTAAAAGCAAAGCATTTTTAAAAGGCTGAATGAAAGAAAGGAAACACAAAGAGATTTGTCTGGCTCACAGCCAGGACAAGGTAGCTATCTGGAGAATATTCTGAAAAATAAATCACTAAATATGGAGACTTGCCATGTCATCAGTTATTTTTAGCAGAGTGAAGAAGAACTAATTCAGTTTTAAGAAACATTTAAGAGAAAGATGCAGCCTTAAAATTAACTTTGGTTTAAGTTTCTTCCTTGAACTATTGGTATTGAACATTGTGATTTGCATTTTACATATTCCTTGTAGATGTCCACTCTTTTGTATACTAATTCAAAATACACCATGTTTTTCTACAACAAAAATAGAAAGCTTAAATAAACAACTATGTAGCTAAAATGTAATATGAAAAACAAGAGCTAGAATAATTGGGGAAAAAAGCAGTTCTACACATTTTTAAAGGCTTTGCATTTCTATACCTCAAGTGTCAGCTTGCCTGATACTTCCATAACATTTTGAGGGGTGATGTTCAAAGACCTACTCATTCAACTTACACCTTCCTAGGCTGTTATGCCAAATGTATGTCTGGACTCTGGCCCTAATTCAGAAGATGTCTATTATTTTTAAGTACTGTGGTTCTTAATCTCATACATGCTTTAAACTTTAATGGATCTCAAGTTGTGATAACATTCATGAAGGTACTTATATGCTTATGTGAACACTCATAAGCACATGAACTAGCGTTCTAGAAATCAGCTTTGCTGTGAGACACAGAATCGAACGTACTGATGTGGGAGGCAAATAGTGATGACAGTAGCAGCATAGAGTTATGCCAGCTCATGGCGAGAGGGGAATGACGGTTTGTTAATCTGTTCTAGAGCTGTAGCCCACGACTTCCCTTGCTTCATCACACTGTAGCCAATGTAATGTTATATAGTTTTTCCCAACTTTCATTAAATTTAGTGTAGTCACCTTGCTGACTACAAAAATCCCTGCAGCTACACAGTCCCAATCTGATTGCAAACTGATTTGCTTCTGACAAGTCATACCACACTGTCCAGGATGTTGCCTTTCATCACAACAGACTTTTCTCCATTAAAACAAAGTAAGTGAAAACTGATGAAGAACCAAAATTCATCCTGGGCAAAAGAGCTGTTCTGTAAAAGCAGGGAAATATCTCTGACACAAACAGGGACTCCTAATTGCTGAATCACACACATGGCTGAGTGTGGCCACCATGTTCATGGAAGGACTGCGAAGCCACTCCTGTACTCATGACTGGATACATTTGTTAATGAGTACTAATAGGAAAGAGGAGGGAGGGGAACAGGGATCTACAGTTTTCTCAATTATTTGGAAATTCATACTACTTACAACTACAGTACTAAAAAACTATGTCCCAATATGTGTGCAGGTGATCTACAGACTCTACTGGTGCATCAAGGGTCATATCCTCCTCTCTTTTCCTCACACAAATGGGGAATAACTCACCTGAAATTCATGTTGCTGAAACAGGAAGAAGAGTCGGACCTGAGCTTTAGTTTCCTCTTATTCTTAATGAAGCTTTTCTAGCAAGCTATCACTTGCATGCAATGCAAGACGTCCCCTTGCAGAAACCGTAAGTGCTGTTGGCAGAAATATTCCAGTTTAATTAAGTCACTAAAAGAGACTGCCACTTTTAATGTAGAAGGAGAGGTACTTTCAGGGAGAGATGCAACAAAAATAGGTGCCTCCAGGAGAAATTAAATAGCTGGGGAAAAGAAGCCAGCAGCTGTACACAATGCAAATGATGATTAAATGGAACTCCAAAGGAAGAATAAGGAACAGATCAGTGAAGAGGGAGATGAAGACCTAGAAAACAGAATATGAGTAACAGTGTTAAAGAAAATGACTTCTTGTGGAAGAGTAATGAAAATGCTAGACTATGTCTCTGAAAATACTTTACTGTGTAAAGAAGTAGTGATCATTGTGGGAAATCATGATTTAGAAACAGGAAGGTGAAAAGTACTAACTTAAAATGCAGCCCACATCCTTAAAAGGTCTGAGAGCTCAAAAAGAAGCTATTTTTAAAGATTAAATTGGAGATGCACTGGATGAAGGAACCGTGTATGAAGAAGAGTTCAGGAGAAATGAAAAAAATCAAAAGTTAACATCCAAAGCATATCTTTATGGTTCTGGAAGCAGTTCTTCAGACTGGAAGCATGAGAAATCTCAGAGAAATAGTGAAAGACTTCTGGTGCGATGCATTATATTTCTGCAATTTGCAGTGAATGACCATGTATGTATAATAAAAATCATCTTGAATGAGAGAAAGAAGATGAAGCTGAAGAAATAAAGAAGGAAAAAATACTGAAAGGACAAAAGGAAAAAAGCATCTCTTCCAATTAATGTAAGAAAGGATGCATGAAAAAGAAGCTTGTCAGAGAGAAGAGAGATGGAAGAGCATGATGGAAAAACCTGACAGTTCAGATATACAACTGGTAACTAGGAAGTTCCTGGGTGTCTTTGCCCTGCTCCAGGGATGTGGGGAGGTCAACCCCCACTCAGATTAGTCAAGAATCAAAGACTTTTGAAAGCCACATAAAGCAAATTTTTCTTTCTAACATGGTTTGGGATGCCTCTGAGCTAGTCCTGTGTATGCAACTGGCATTTAAGGAAGAGAAATTGAAGAAAAAGACTGAAAAGGAGAAAGAGGATTAACAGGGAAAATAGAGTTATTTTTAGCTTTTCTTTTCCTCCAGTACAGTGTTAAAGTGATGAAATGTAATTAATATTGATCCTCTGTGATTCAGAAACTGCCTGTAGTATCTTTGAGTCTATATGCCACTTGCACAGCTGATGTTGGTTTTCCAGGGGCACAGAGCTGCACTGACCAGCACAAACCATGCAGAAAAGAAATGGTACCACTGGGCATTACTCTGATGGGGGAGCTAAGTAGAGGCAATGGTTTCAGCAAGTGTATTTAAATAGGTGCCTATCACAGCTTTAAATGGTTAGATGTTGGGGAAGACAGTCATCAATTTGATGCAGCAGTCGCTTACACATAAGGCCATATTTGGAGCACTTTTGTAGATGGGATATATTATAACTACTCCAAGTTGTGACAGTTCATTGTAAAGTTCATCATCTGTGTCATCCGTGTCTGCCCTCAGAGAAAACCTCCTGAAAAATCTGTATCCTGGAAAGCTGGAGGCAAGAAGAGCAGATCCTCCAGGGTGCCAAAGCGCCATTGTTGTTATATTTCTGCCAATCCACTTTAATGACAGACTTGCCACTCTTCTTTCTAGCCATGGTAGGACACTGCATGTCACTATCTCCCAGCCCATCTGTCCAATCAAATTGTCTTTTCTCCCTCTGGCTGTTTCGTGTTTCACTTGCATATACAGGTTTTAATCCCTCCATCTGATTATTTAGGAGAAAAAACATAAGCTGATAACAACAGGATAATGTATCACTGCAAAGATAGGATGATTACATTATTGAATATTTTTTATTTATTTACTTATGTGGTTTACAGCCAAAATTGGGTGTAACTGTAAAATTTGGGCAGAATGCAATGCGGGTTTTTTTGCAAGAAACTAGGAAGTAGTCCTAAAAACATACTGGATTTAAGAGTACTTTATGAAATACTGATATTATCCACTAAGAATAGATATCTCTCAGTTCATTTCAGCAGAGTGTCTTTATGCTGGTGTTCCTAAGGGACTTAGCATATCTTTGTATTGTCTTGTTCTTGGCGCAATTTGCCCCACCTGGGAAATTTTGTACACTCAGAAAAATAAAACCCAGGCGTATGTTCCCTTATTATGAAAAGTAGATGCCCTCCAAAGAAATTTCCTTGTAGTTATTCCCACAATGACCTGGCTGAAATAACTTGTAAATTTCAAGGCTTAAATTGACAACGTATCAGATATTTGTATAAAACAATTGATTTATGCAGGCCTTACCATTTTAGTTATTGGTCACTGTTTGAGACAGATAACCTGGGAATTTGGAAACCCATTTCATTAAATTGTCCAAGTAAGCTTATTAGACTTATCATAAGACATGACAACAGTAGCTTAACAGAACTTCCCATTGTACTGAGGTGTGTAACCCTACTTCTTCACATCAGCAGGCACACATCTGGTGCATTCACGATAAGGAAATGCACACCTGGACTACATGACAGCAGTGAGCCTCCAGCCTGCCTCTCAAGTACAGAAAACCCTTCCAGAGGTCTGTCTGGAACTTCTCTTCTGATAGCCCTCCAGGTGACCACCCACAGATGTCTAATGACAGAGGCTCCCACAGGCAGGGAGGCTGTGGAGGACACAGGCAGGGAGAAACAGCTTGTCCAGAGCGGGCAATGCCTGAGGCAGAGCTCAAAGCACGCAGTCAGCAGCTGGACTAATTCAGGCGCAGATCAAGGCCACTGCCGCTGACCTCAGTAAGACTAAATTTGCAGAGCTCTTTCCAGTATCTTTAGCTGATTCTGTTGGCAATATTGAGGCCTTCAAATTTAATAGATTAAATACAAAATAAATATATATTTTAACTCATTTTGTTGAGTCAAGTTGGAGGCTTATGCCAAGGAAAAGCTGAAATCACAGTGAGAATCTTCACAAAGAGGTAAAATTGTGTTGTATGTATGTTACGAAGTGAGATGGGAGAGCTTAGACAAGTCCCTGCCTTTGACAGGTTTCTGGCAGTAGACAGCAGCTTTATTGAGGCGTCCAGCACCCCAAAACCCACTCTCACTCGCAAGTTCTTAATAATGACCGATCAGGCCTACTACAACATGAATTATTTATTGAGGAGACCAAGGAAAACAGACATAAGACTTTAAACAGACTTCTTACTACATAGGATAACACAAAAAGAACTACTAGTAGATAAAATATAGCGCATGATAATAAAGGTACCTATGTGACAGCTAGCGAAGAAATAGTACAGATTAGGAGTCAGTGTCACTTACCAATGAATGATGGTGGTGTGCAGAGAATCTCCTAATTTCTCTCAATCCCAGGGAAGTATCTCGAGGTAAATGTCTCCATGTCAAGGAAATCTCTTATACAGTCTCTGAGGGGAAGGTGCCTGACAGACGAAGAGAAGTTACTGTTACTGGGTTTCTGGTTTTGTTTGTTGTTGCTGCCATTGTTGTTGCTTGTTTGCCTTGTTATACATACACATACTAGCAAAGAACTGTTATTCCTTTTCTCATATTTTTGCCTGAAAGCCTCTTAATTTCAAAGTTACAATAATTTGGAGGGAAGTGGGTCATATTTTCCATTCCAAGGAAGGTTCTTGCCTTCCTTGGCAGACACCTGTCTTTCAAATCAAGACAAATATCTAAAAGAGAAGAAGATTTTTAAAATTAAAGTTTCAGAAATAAGTGATGTAAAAGACTACATCGATCACAAATCAAAATTACAGGTCAAGAGAGATGAACTGTCATTGAATTTACACAGGAGAATTGTAAATGCAGTGCTCCTTTTTAGAAGCTTCTAATAATTGATTGCACTGTAACCTCTTGTTAACAAGAACTTAAGTTTCTCCCCCTCTGTAAAGGAGATTATTTTATGTAGACTATACAGACTACAGCCTTGTATGATTCAATTAATATTTAATTAATATGGTCTCATATATTTTATCGTATTTATAGTCTTACCAAATGTTTTGTTGAAGTTTCCTTGTTGAACATCTCCTTTGCACTGACATTTCAATTAGAAAATTTTATAAAACACAACCAACTCATATTTTACAGTCATACCTTGCTCTGCCATTGAGCTGTGCTGGTTTCCTAGGTAGGTACTATCCCAGGGCTGTGAGCTGGTCCAGCTGAGTCCCACAGCTTTGCTGACACTGTTGTTCAGTTCTGAGTGAATCTGCATAATTCCAAGAATTATTCACAGCCTCACCAGGACATTTTAAGTACCCTCTATGCTTTCTGAGCTCAGGAGAGATATCTAAACAGCTTTTTATTTCCTTTACACCTCGCAGGAGGTTCCTTCAGAAGGTCTTTGGCTCTCCTGGTCTTTTCTCTCCAGGTTCCTGCCTTTGCACCCTGGTGCTGATGATTCATGTGATGGTTGCTCATGTGCAGGCAGAGAGTGTTAACACATTTGTCCACTACTGCAGCTACAGATGTTTCCTATCTCATTACAGAACTCCCAACAGCAATACCTCTCAAGCATCACAACAACATATATTCAAAGCAACCCTCTTCCCCATGTCCCTTTTCCACACATTGCCTCTTTGTCCAACCAAATTCACAGGATGTCCTCTCCTTATATAAGTAACACGGAGAGAGTTTAACTTTAGGTTTATATTGAGAGGGCTGGTCAGAGGGTGACTCCTGTGCCTGGTAAGGTGTGCAGACAATTCAAGTATGGTTCCTGAGGTAGAGTCATGTCATGTGGATGGTATCAGGGTCGTGCTGGTTGGGAGGAATCCCCCTGTGATGGGAAAGAGGAGGTCCAAAGGGGCTGCTGAGGCTGGCTCTTGGCATACCTGTGATCCTGCTTGGTCCCGTGGCAGAGCACTGGAACCTTTAGATCTAAGTAACACATTCTTCTTACTCCTCTCAGCTGTGTCAACTACAGGAAGATTTGAAATAGTTTCTACACAGCCTACTGGTGTCAGTAATGGTAGACAGCAGCAGGCAGTTCATACTGAATCACAAGCTTTTCTTGCTGCATCTGGGCAAGCTGGCAGTTTCAATGTTTGGACAGGCTGCAGCAGTGTTTTTCAGCAGGTTTCAGTATGTCTCTTTCCAAACACTATTGTGCAAAGCTCATATCTGCTCCAGATAGACGAAGAATGATGGAGAAAACACCTGCTTCCTGAGTAGGTAATTCCAGGAGTTAATTATGCTCACTGTGAAAAATGTGGTCCTATTTCTGTTCTCATTTTATTTGGCTTACTTTCCAGCTAAAGAATCTTCCTTTCCTTTGACTATTAGAAATCTTCTAAACAGATACTTCAATTGAATCAACTCTCAGCTTCCTCTTCAACAAACTAAGTAGTTTGAAGTTCTTCTGTTATTAGGTTCCCTGGGCTTTATATAATTCTTTTAAGTCCTTCTGGAAGTCCTCTCACATTTTTCAGATTTCTTCAAAGAAAGCGGCAGTTAATGTTGGGCAGTATTCCAGGTACAGCCATAGAGTCTTCATCTCAGCTGTGGTGCAGGAGTGCTCTAGGGTGTATTGTGCATTCTTGGCCTTCTTATCATACATTAAATTAAAGCCATTCTGGCCATGACTTTGTCATTGCATAAACCACCAGGTAAGAAAAATTGTATCATCACTGCTTTTCCTGACTTCAGCACTCTACAAGCCCCTCCATGTCCCTCTGAAAAGTCACATGCATATTTTCTGTTCTAATTTAAACCATTAAAGGTTCAGCTCATTTCTGAAAAAAAAAAGTTATTAAAAATCTGACTTTCATAATTTATTTCCAAGCCCAGATTCCTATATGAGCTACAATGTTAATTCTGCTTTATATTCACTAAAGCAATTTCAGCTTGTTTGTGAACTGGTTTCGTTGGTCTCTGTCTATGTTGCTATATTTTAACATACAGCATATTCTGTAAGTCTGATGCATTAACCTGGTTAAGAAATCAAAACAGGTATTTCCAGCCTGAGAGGTTTCACTTGCTGAATCCCCAAGGGAATTTAACTCTGTTACTGTGGATTTTTGACTGTTCTCATTTCAATTGAATCAAAATTGTTATGCTGGGGATAAATTTGTACCGGCTTGTTTACTGGCTTATTTGAATGATTACACAATTGTCACACTCTAGGAAATAATTCTGCTATTCAAAGCATAGGGCTAATCAGAATTTTCTCCTTGGAAATAAAAGATTATGGGTAAAAAGCATAGAGGAGAACAAGGCTATATTATCTCATGAAAGCAATCAACAAACACTAATCCCTTTAAGTGCTCAGTTTTTAAGTAGAATAGCACTGTGCATGGTATAGAATGCAAAAGGATCAGTCTGTACTACCAGCTAGGTGGACAAAAAAAGTAGAAAAATACTCCAGTTCGCACCTTTCTGAAAGAAATGCTCTTTCCTTCTTTTATTCACTGGATTGCTATTCGCACAGCTTTGTGATTTTCAGTTAATACTGCAAGAGAGAGTAATTATATTTGTTTTAGAAGCAGTGTTATTATGTCAACAGTAGTATTTGTGTTACCTAATTATCCCTTTGAATCGCCATGTGTGAACCTTGCTTGGTTGTTTTCCTTTTTTTTATTTTTTTTTTTCCTTTTTTTTTCTTTCTCTTCTTCTTTTTCTTTTTTCCTTTGAATTTGAACAAAAGGTTTAGCTGATTACCATAGGTATTTGCTTTACTTTAAAAATGTTCAAGAAAAGACATCAGGCTGTACTTGACCACAATAGATTGCATTCAAGAACATGAAGGAGACCTGGCTGGGGATATTCAACACCTCATCATTCATACAAAGTTTGCTGATCTTTCTCATAGTTGCCCAGCAACAAAGTGTCCAAGTCAGCCCCTTTTAATTAATGACAGAGAAGCAATGGGTTAATAATTAACGCAAAGATATGGGACTTCTGAAATAAGGTCTTGACAGCTCATGTCTTTAACACATGGAGCTGGATTTTAACCTAGGAAAATTATTTTTCTCACAAAATTTAAATAAATGTCTCATAAGTCTATTGAAATTTGAACTGTAAATTAAATTCCTCTCACTTTCAGATCATAATCAATGTCTGGATGACGTATACTCTACCAAGTAAGTTGAAGAAAACTGGTTTTGCCAGTTACCTTAGAACTTATATGGACAAAATACTCTTAACACATGGATTGCTGTATAAAATGGGATTGCCAAGGCATTAACACTGTCAATTTTGTCACGCTTTCTCCATGCTGGGCTTATACATCCTAATTGATCCCCAGCCGTATGACATCTCTGTAGAATGCTCACAAGTACTCAGGTCTGTTATTCAGAGTACAGCTCTTAGTAGAATTGTAAAATGGCTTGTAGGGAAGCCTTGTCTTCTGAAAATAGGCTGTGACAAGGAGGTTGCAATTGTGTTTGAAAAATTTTGTCAGAAATATTTATTAGCCCTGGTACTGCCCTGGGTCAGGACGAGGGGATGTTATCAGCACTTGACTCACAACAGCCATATCATTTAGGTGAAGGCAAAAGCGAGGAGAACTATTTCACAGAGTTACCAAGAGATGAGCTTCCTTGTGAAATTTATTGCCCATGAAAATAATGGATTGTAGAATTAACCTGTCACACAAAGAAACAGATAACATGGCCTCGCGCTTGCTGCTCAATGGCCGTGTCCAGACTGGGGGTTACTGGCAACACAGGTGATGCTGAGGTACGTGCAGTTTCATGAAATTATTGTAGCAGAAATCTCCCAGTTATTTTTTTTTATTTTTTTAACAGTGCAAAGATGCACGAGTTAATGTCTTCAAGATGTCTTTTATTACACCAGGGCTGGCACTACTCCCCGAGCAATGGTCAGGCCCCAGAGGTCACAGAGCCGTGTAGGGAGGCTAGCCAGTTATTCCTAAGGAGAGAGCCTGGGGAAGTATCCCCACAGGAATGTCACTGATGCCAGAGCTTCCTGGCATGGCGCCTGAGGGGTGTGCAGGTGTATTTTAGGTGCTCCCTCTGGAAGCAGTGCAGAAATGGGGAACACAAAAGGAAAGCCTTCTCCGAGAGACTCCAGGTAACTAGAGGCGTTGTGGGAACTGAAGATCCTAGCCATTAAAGCGCTTTATAAATACCTGTTTTACTGTTGCTGCCCAATCATCCGGTTCGGGGTCCGGCCGTGGCACTCATGCGGCTCTGGCGAGGGCGAGCACCCGGAACCGCTCCCGCTGCCTCCCTGAGGCCCGGGGCAGGGAGCGGGGCGAAGGCGCGGGCAGCCCCGCCCGCCGCCAGATGGCGCCCGCCGCCAGCCGGAGGAGCCGCAGCTCCCTCATGGCGCCCGGCGGGAGAGTAGGGACGGGCGGCCCCGGGCCGGCCTTGGCCGCCCCGTTAAACTTGCCCAGAGAGTCCTTGTTTATTTTCACACAAGTGTTTAGGATTTTGACAAATGTAGGCGAGTGCCCGGAGATTACCAGGCAGAGCTTTCCCGCTGGGCAGCGTTTCCGCCTGCCCTCGCAGAGCTTGCTGCCAGCCCCGGCGCCCTTGGGACAAACCCCACGGCCTCGTAGCGTGTGGTGCCCGGGTACCGGCTGACAGGGCACGGTTAGGGAATCACCAGAGCTAAAAGAAACCCACACCGTAAGATTGACTTGAAGTCTCGGCCACCAAACGATTTGTTTGTTTGTTTGTTTATTTATCTATTTGTTTATTTATTTTAAATACAGTTACAATACAACAGAGTATTTTGTGTTATAGTTGCATCACAAAAAGCAGTAAATTGCAATAAAAGCATTTTTAACCTGCTTTAAACAAATTTTAGTTGTGTGTGACATTTTTTTGGAAATTTTGAAATAATTTTGAAATTTTATTTTTTTTAACTGGAAATCACTGTACTTGAGCAGTATAATCTTAGTAATGTCTATTTTTCAGTTTGCCAGGAGAGAGAGAAGAGTTTCCTAGGAATGCAAAAAGCTGTTTAGTCTACTGGTTTATGAGAATGTCCACTGGTAATAGTTATCAACTTGAAGCATTTTTGCTGTCTCATCTGGAGGGGAATTCTAGCCAGGGAATTTGGGAAGTGTGCACAAATTATTTTAGTGTTTGTGATACTTTTGCAAGCTGTGTGCTAATCATTAAAGAAGAAAAAAGGAGAAATGGATGTAAAATAACAGTGTACAAATGTTCCAGAATGTAGTAGTTTTAATTTTCTTAGCATTAAACTAAGGCTTTAGGGAAGTGATGCAGGCTTTCTGATAGAAGTGATTTAGTGTCAGAAATCTGAGATAAAACTGAGTTTGTGTGGATGGGAAATAGATGGAGGTTTAACTGGAGAACATTTCTTATAAATTAGGACAAGTGAGCAGAACAGAAGCAAGAATCTACTTCTGGTGGTTATGGTTCTGCTGAAATACTGAGAGTTTTTGTCTGTAAGGGCACAGGAAAAACATTCTAATTAGTTAGATTTATTTACAACAACTGGGTTTGGGATCGAAATAATTGCCTTGAGACTGAAGTGCAGCTGCAACATGCATTCCAGATGTGAAATGTAACGCTGTGTTGTGACCGACTTCATTTTCTGAGTTTAAACCCAGAAGTGGTCAGAACTAGTAAGTGAATAAATTAGTATTGTCCTCTGAATTAATTCAATGCAGAGGTACTGTCACATATCCTCAAATAGTCAGATGTATATTGGGAACAGGTAGGGAAATAGCTTCCTGCCAGATGAAAGGTCACCCTGAGAAAGATCATTCACTTTGGTCTGGGAGGTAGGAAACTCCTACCCCCTGGGGCATGCATGTTCACTAGATCTTAATTTGCATTGCAGTTTGAAGCTCGACTCAGCAACAAGTTGTCATCACACTCCTCACGTGGATCATGCTGCGATCTTCAGGTGATGGGATTCGCCAGGAATGACCCCCTGCTCCTGGGGAAAGCAGCCAGGTGTGTGCTGTGTCCTGCTGCACTTTCCCTGCGGAGAGTGTGTGCTTCCTGCTTGTCCTTTTTTTATTTTTTTTTTTTAATTCTTCCAAAGTTCAGACCGTTTTTGTATCAGGCCACTGAGTGACATCAGAGTCTGTGTGAACAGCTTAGTGAAAACAAAAAAATGATAAAACAAAAGAACCCATGGAACAGCTAAACTTTGACACTTTCAACAGGCAGCTAATGAGACCTAATATTTGCAAGAACATGGAACAAGCTTTCCCTGTACTCTTCCAGCTTCTTTTCCAGCGTACCAGGATGACAAGTATCTGTTTTCACAGTAGCTTTCAAAGGGTATGCTGTTCCACGCTTAATGCTTATTTCAAAGTGAGAAAATTATTCAGTGTAATTAAACTGATACATAGAATTTTTTTCATTCTTTTGTTACTCTTTCCTTAGTATAGCTGGGCAGAAATATCACAAGCATGTGATGTACATCTGCAGTCTACTATGATATTTTTACCCATCAGAAGTGGTTTTCTTTAAAACTCCATTTTGCTTAATTTTCCTGGAGTGTCTTTTTACATCTTTTTTAGGTGTCTGATTGAGATGTGCTGAGCAGGACAGGTTTTTAGAAGCACAATTGTCTGATTCCTAGGCAAAAAGACAGGCTCTTCCAAGAAGTTTTTGTTTTGGAAGCAAAATTTGGTTTTCCATATGGGGCAGCCTGGGCTTATGTTGTCAGAGCACAAAATCTTCTACAGTTCATTAGGTTAGGGAAAACTGTACAAGAACCTCCAAAGTTTAAAAAAATGTACATTGTTTCCTCTTAATTTGTCAAACTTATTATAATAGGAAAGAATTTCTTTTGGCGTAGGTCACTGTACTGTGTCTCAATTCTGTAAAAATTTCAGTGCTGCCTGAGCATCACTGAGGGCTTGGAGGATCAGGGATTGCTATGTTTGGGCATGGACTTCCACTAATGGATTCCATAGTGGAAGTCCATGAGAGCCTGAGAGTGAATAGTGTCTGTGAGATTCAAACCAGCCATTTTGAGCACTAACTAGCTAATGGTCCTTCATGAAGAAGAAAAAGAATTCTTCTAAGAACTAGTCCAGGTCCCCATGTTACCTACCCCAGATTATGATTTCTCTTAGTAGAAATCTTAGTAGCAATGTCAAACAAGTTTGAGATGTTCCCTTAGGTGGTTTTAAACATTGGTTTTCTGGCAGCAGCCCGGACTAGGTTGTAAGGTATTGTACAGTGCTAGTCCATCCCAAGATAGACAAGGATGCTATGCAAAGGAATGGCAGTATTTATCCTTGAATAAACAAGCTTCTTAATTTGCTCCTAATGTTTCGGAAAGGACATATTGGGGACAACGTAGGAAACAGCATAGAAGCAGTGGCATACTTGTAGAATGTTAAATATGGCCTAGCAGGAGGAAGTGTGAAGTATCATTGTTCTGTGTGAGATATGGTACTTGTCTTGTATTCATTTTTCTACTATAAATACTTTTATCATGGTAAGTTTAGAGATAGAACTCAATTAATGCTCTTCATGTAATGCTTTTGCATCTGTAGATAGAGCTTAAGGGCATGGATATTCAAAACATTGGAATTAGAGTTTACCTGACAGTGACATCAGAAAGTTAGGATGGTTCCTGTGTCCTCTGTGTCTGTCTAGCCTATGACTGTGCTGTGAGCTGTGTGAGTACCTGATTTTCTCAGTCAAAAAATAAAATTAACATCAGACTAAGAACCTTCTCATCACTGTACAGAAAACTTAGCCCAGTAGGCTGTGTCACTATGTGCCCTAGTAGCGTATCATATGGCACTGCAGCAGAAATGCTCGGAGAAAGCACAAGAACAGTGAACAAAGAATATGAACAGTGATCTCTCCTGCCCTGCTTTCTGAGTCAGAGGTTGAATTAAGACTACTGTTTTGTTAAAAATCTTATTAATTTTTACCAGTGGACCAGCCTTCCCTGAATTTCTCTGACTTTTTGACTTTATCAACACTTTTGGCCTGCACAGAAGCCTGTGACAATATAATTATGCACTATGTGAAGAAATACCTGCTCTCTCCTCCTAATTTGACACCTAATAATTTCAGGGGGTGCCCTGCAGGTTTTGTGTGGTGTGACACAGCGAATAGTCATTACCTCGTCACCTCCTCAGCACCATTCATTGTTTGTAGCCTTCCTCATTTGTGTTTTTCCTACCTGGAGACTCCTCATCCATTTGGTTTTCTCTTATACAGAAACTGTTTGCTGCCTTGGATCATCTTCACTGCTATCATCTCTGCTTTCCAACTTCTACCCTCCCTGACGTTGAAGGACCAGATTGCATACAGAGACTTATCCAGCATGGACAGGTTTTTGTCAAAATAAACCATGAAAATAGCTTATAACCTTGTTTTGTTTTGTTTCTGAACAGGCCTGATAAAATCAAGTCACAGAGTAGGAGAAGTGGTAGTGATGTTCTTCATGTGTACTTCAGTTGTCATGAAAGGAATGAAATCTGAGTTCAGATCCTTTCTGCCTACCTTTGAGAAGGAAACTGAACTAGTGCCTGAGCTACAGGCTCATCAGGACAGTCTCTCTTGGTTTTTGCTGCACTGGTTTTGCTCAGAGTTCTTTCAAAGCCACTGGAGTAGGGACTGAACCCCAACCACTTTGCTTCCCAGGTGTGTGCCTTTAGCACTTTAGGGAAATAGTTCCTTGCTCATGCTCTTCTCTGCATGCCTTTGCTATGAACACCCTTTGTAGCCATCAGTTAATTTCCTTGAATAAGCTTAAGCTGATGTCCTCCAGGACACAAGAGTTCAGAATCCTGATGACTCAGGGCTGTTTTATCAAACAAACAACTGCAGTTGCTGAGGGTGCAGTTGCTAATTAGCTGGTATTACTCCTACCTAAGCAGTGCTAGAAGTGGCTGCTCAGGAAGAGCAGATTTTTATGGTGGAAGCAGTAATGGCCCTCGCCTTGCTTTGACTATTCAGACAAATTTATTTGGAAGTTGAGGAGGAGGCATGGCTGGAGCTCAGCTCATCTGCCCACTCACTCCTACCAGCAGAGGTGCTTTCAATGATCAAAGAAAGGACAGATGTTTTTTAGACAGCACTTAGGCAGCAGTGAGCCTGTCAGCTTAGAACTTCATCTTTAAAACTAAAGATGCAATTTCTTCTGGATGTGGAGTCCAGGGACTCTGGTCAAAGCAACACACATCTTCTGTGATATATCTGGCCTCAGCATGAAGCCCTACCCATCCTTCTCCCCGATCTCTCTAATCTTCTAGGCTTTTGGAAACACAGCCAGAGAGGTCCCTTGCAGCAAAGAAGAATAAACACCTTTTAACCCATTGCTAAGACAAAAGGGAAAAAATGGCATGTGGCCTATTTTGACTGTACAAGCCTTTTAGGTAGGTGTAATTAGAGATAGCATTGTTGGCTTTCATTAGTCTTAGATGAAATTAGGTGTGCTTTGGTAGGCAGCTCTCACTCTTGCCAGTACCTCTTCCCCATGGCTCTTCCTGCCCTGGAAGTATTCAGTAGCAACACTCAGTGCTGCTTTCTGGTCTCTTTTAGGCCTGGAGGTTTTCACAAAATGAACGTGTTTGATTGCGGTTCACCTCGTTAACAAGGAGCTGTTTCTGTATTGGCATGCCTGGATGATCTCTGGTCACTCTAGCCAGCATGGGAGGTATTAAATCTTCCAGTTCCAGTTTTATGTGTCCTCACAGCAGTCTCTACTAACAACAAACACAAATCAGTGTTTACAGCATGAAAAATGGGAGAACTAAAACCACTTGTTTGCAGTTTTCTTTCTGCTTCAGGAAAAGGTTTTTGTTTGCGTCTAAAAATACAACCGTATCTGCAAGCCCAACCACCAACGCATTGTCACGGGTTGTTTAGGGACACAGCACTTGCCCTATACATGACTCAGGGTTCATCTGCAATGCAAGAGGAGCTAGCTGAGGTTTGCACATCACCCTGACACATACCCCCTGGACATAGTGATTCATATCTCTGTATCTGCTCTATCATCCCTAACTTGGCGGATGAATCTATACAGTGTTGCAATATGCATGTTACTCTTTTCCTCTCTTAAAAAAATCCTTGGCAAAACAGAAAGTTCTAGATGGTGTATAGGTCAGGAGTGTGAGCTCGTCTGACATCAGTGCTCGGTAGAGACACCTGAAAGCCAGAAGCTGAACTTATGACAGTTGTTTCTTATATATTCTTCCATTATTAATAACGGGCCCAGGCTCTACTGATCTGGGCACTTAAAATGTATTTCTTTCCACCCAATCTGTTTCAAAAAGTTGTTGAGAAACTGAAACAAAAGCACTTCAGGTATAAGGTTGATAGCCCAGGCATAGTGGCGGCAAAATCAGCTTGCCAGTTACTGTGTGCTGGTTTTCAACCTCCAAAAGTGTTTCCTCGTATTGCAGGTACATAAGATTGGTCCTGGTGAACTTTGGAGCTTGATGTAAATAGCTCATAGGAGTAGAGACTGGTGCGGGTTCCTGCTATGACAAAAGGAGAAGGATTTGCAGGACAGGTCGGATAGTTGAATCTCTCTTTGAATATGGCTGGTTTTCTCCCAATTGATTGTATTCTTAGCAAAGGAAGCCATGTTCCTGATTTAGTTGCTGTGGTGGTGTTATCACAGTCCTGCTGTTGCAGTGAGCCCTGTGCTGAAGCAAGAACTGAAGTGTGCACTGAAAGCACTCAAACCAATGTGGCATTTAAACAGAAAGAAAAGGAAATAAAGCAGTAACCCTTCCAAGATGACAGACTGATTTGCCTGCCTAACAGACCAACATTGAGTGCTTTGTAACTGATGAAGTAAGTGATACAGTATTGCCCAATGTGGAATAAAATTATTCTTGTGATCAATAATAGCTTATCTTACAGTTGATACAGTGATATGAAAACAGGCCATGAAAACCTGACACTCAGATGAACCTCAGAGCTGGAGCCAAGGAGGGAGGTTCAGAAAAGTGGGAAGGAGCAAAGCAGAAGGGAAATAACGTGGCAAGTGGAGAGAAAAAAAGCTTTTCACCTTTCAACAGTATTGAGACTTTGATTCAGGTTGTTCATATGATGAAACCATCCCCACGAGGACTGTGCCTGAGATGTCTTTACTTTCTGACTGAGCTTATGATAAACATTTACATGAGATTTCCCCCCTGCAAAGAAAACAGAATAGAGAACAGAATGGTTTTTATTGATCCAGAAAGTCAAACTACAGACAACATTAAAAAACTCTGTAGAAGAAGTTTAAAATCTGCACTGAGGGTATCTTCTTCTGTATTTTGGGGTTTTTTTTTTGAGCAGACATAATAGCTCTTTTCACGTATTTTGTTGTGATTTTTGTCATTCTGAAAATAAAATACAACTGTTTGGAGAAAATCAGGATATTGCAATGCATAGACAAAAGCTTTCCAGATGGAGAAAAAGTCATCCCAACCGTTTTTGTCCCTACTATTTCTTGGTCTAAGTTATTTTGTTTTACCAAGGGTATTTTTCCATAGCTGTAATCCCTATATCTATATATCCATAAATCTATATATCTATATATTTCTATATCTCTATATATATCTATATATCTATATATCTATGGTAAGTAGTAGAAGAAAGAATTATAAGCTTCTGTGAACACCTTAGAGAAGAAAGCCGGTGGTAGTTTTTTACCTGACAGAAGTGCATCCAAGACTGGAAATGCCACACCAGAGACATGGCAGAAGCATTGTTACTGTGAAACTTTCAGTTTGTGCACTGGGAGCAAATGATACTTAAGGATGGGAAAGACCTCACAGTGTCAGTTTAACTGCCAATTTTAAATAAAATTTAGCTGTGGGGAAGGAAGAATGTTCTTGATCACAAGATCAAGGGCAGCTGTGCTCTAGAAAGTATCTTTCTCCCTCCCCTCACCCTGGGACTTGTATTAAGACTTGCAGGTGATTAATTTCTGAAGTGACTGAAAATCTTGATGTAAATAAGTCAGTAAAAATGGGAATACAAGAAGACTATTTATATGAAAGGAGAATGCAGTAAGCTTGGGAAGCAATAGCATCTGTATCACATATAGCCTAATAATAACATTACCTTTGGGATAGTTACATGTATGAGTATTCCTTTACACCAGTTATTCAACTACTGCCTTGTAGCAATGTAATTACCTTGCTTTCTCTTTGAAGGCTGGCTGTGGTTTCAATTCATTTACATTCTAAAGAAATCTAATTTTTTTTAATAATAAAAAAAAGCCTTCTCCAGGTCTTAACAGGTCATTTTAGCAGATCTCTACTGGCCTGGGAATTGTGGACAAATGTGATTCTCCTAAAAAGAGCCAAACAGGTAATTTAAGTCCCTTGTCTGAGCCACAGAAGCAGAGCAACTTTCTATAGGCAGCTGTGCAGATACTCACACAGTCAGATACAGTTTTGTGGGAGGATAAAACATTCCAAATTGCCTGTATTCAGCTTTCTTTCAGGTGTTTGTTGTAATTCTGTGTTTGACTGGATGCTTGGAAAATGTTGGTGGGGAACAGCACCCTGCTGTGACAAACTGTGATAGCTGCTTAGGTTGGAGGCAGGAGCTCTGCCTTCTATTAGAAGGTTGCTGAACACCTAAATATAACTTATTGGCTTCTCCTCTCAAAAATGCCTACAGCTTCAGTAATGAGGATATGAACAATCCAACTCAGTGTGGTTTTGGAGGGTGTGCAGCCAAGAAGACCTGGGCAAGAAATGTGCTTTCTGAACGGATTAGGAAAATATGTTGAGTACCTGGGTGCCTGTTTAGAGAAATCTGTGTTCTAGAAGCAGAAGGGTCTGTGCAAAACATGCAGATGTAAGATACGTGGAATGTGAATGTCCAGAGTGTAAAATGACTATATGCAAAAGCTGAAAATCTTTTTACCTAACTTGAGCCATGCAGAAACTGATGTCCAGTCTAACCAAATACCTTATCATACAACTGTGAATCTCTGTGGAAACTCATCTGGACATGCTGTGTCCTCCCTCCCAGTTGTAGAGGGACCATAGGAAAGCAAACACTGAAGAGAAACTTTTAGATAGCTGAAGTTGGTGATATGAATTAGGACTACATCCCAGGAGTCAAATTGCTGCTGTTATGAATAGCTTGGATTCTGATATTTCCCACAAATGCTGTAGCTCTTTCAAGAAATTTCTTGGATGCATACAGAAGGGGTCCTTAGATTCCCAGGTTGCATCAAAATAATTTACACACTGGCTGTACAGGATGCTGAACTCTCTAGAAATCAGAGAAGAGCTGAAAAGCTCAGTTTCTTCTAAAGTAACATTTCCAGGTGAAAAAATAAGGAATGTCCACTGAGACTTGATAACCTTAATTACCCAACAGTTTGAGCTCTTCTTACTACGATCTCTGTGTTCCCTTAACAAAGATTTTTCACATTTGTGAAGGTGTCACAAGCATGATATGGAATGAACTGTAATATATGATTTTGAATGGTGTCTTTCATTGCCTAGGAACCTTTAAAATAGGCCCTCTGTGTCTACTTATGGCAATTGTAGTGAAGCGGACACAATTTTACCCAAGTAAAATAAGAAAGTAAAATCTAGGCAAGAATTCTGTTGCTGAGTCTGCATTACATTTAGTGCTAACTCCTTGCAGACTCCATTTTCACTCTGTCAATAACAGATGTGCTGTTTGCAGTATATGGCTGAACAAATCTATTTTCAAATGTCTCCTTGACTCCTTCACAATCTGTTGCATTCCATTGGTAGTACAATAGGCTGCTCAGCTGGGAGAAGTATGGAAGACGGGAACAAACTTGACTTTATTCATCTGGGGAAAAAAAAAGGAGAAAAAAAAGAGGCTTGGGTTCTTTTTATTTATTCATGAATAAGTCAGATTAGGAAATCTAGTTTTGTAACTTTTGGCTCCAGGAATGGTGATAGCAACAATAATAAATATTAGCTCTTATGAGTAGAGAACTCTTTTGATTACTTACAATTACTTATTTGCATGCACTGTTTATTTAAATTCTACCCATGCCAGAAGTGCCTTTTAAAGCAAGTACAGATGGTCTTTTTCAAGGTCTCAAGGCACTGCAACATTTAAAATTATATACCACAAATACATGCATTAATTTTTACTTGGCATAATTGTAATAAATCAAATGTTTACCCTGAAAATAGAGAGATTTTAAGTTGATAATAAATAACTCATTGAAATTGACAAGAACAATATGCAGTGCTTAGAAAAATGGAAAATACTTTTTGCTCAAGAGCATTAAAATTTAAGAGACAGGGTCAGTTCCAAGGAAGAGCTGCTAAATATGTTGGTTAATGCCAGGTGAGGATGTGACTAAATTTATTAACCCCATAAATGCAAAGACATGTTGTTCACCTGGAGTAAAACCTGAGGACAGTGTGGGTGCATCACTGCTTGCAAAGTCAGTGTGTGCAGGCTTGGCCTCTGACACTGAGGTTAACTGGTATGGAAGAGGCTATGTCCATGCCATTAAACTCTCTCATTTGCCAAAATGAGACAGCTCACACAGTTTGCCTCTTGGGAGTGGTATGTGAATGCCTGAATTATGGCCTAGAATTATGTGGAGGAGTGTTTCTTGGCCCTGGCCAGCGGTTTAGTCTGTGGCTTGACCTAGACGTCCTCTCATCTGCATGCCGCAAAAAAGACTGTATGCTGCATGTTCTGCTGTGCCTCTCAGGAAAGAACAAGGAGGAAAAGGATGTGACTTGACCTTGCCCTGATACAGAGTTGCTCCTCAGGCTCCCTTCTGATGCTTGACACCATAACTCCCAAACTCCCAACCAAAATTCCCGACCATCTGCTTGGCCCTCACCCTCAGCAACACAGTCCTTGGGGAAAATAGCCATACCAGAGTGAGTAAACTCATGGGTCATGATAAAGACATTTAGTGTCACCTCAGCTATTTCTCACACTTTTTGTTCCCTAATTGTCCTTTGCCCTATGTCCTTTGGCATTTCCTCTCCTTTCTTAAATTAGTTGTTGCAGATAACATAAAACATAAATTTTTTGTGGCCAGCAGAAGACAGTTTTCCTGTGCCATATTTTGAACTTCTGCCCTAGACCATAAAGACAACAGGTTTCCTCAGTATTCCATCTTAAAGAAAACAACAGACAATTTTTGCTGTGTATGAAGTGACTGTAAAAAAAGGAACCATGAAGCATGTACTCAGTTCATATGGGGTTTTTTTTGGTACAGCTTATGTATAACAAAATTTTAACTAGGAGAAAATAGTGCCTAATACAAGGTTTTGAGCAAATTTTGCTCAACCATTGATCTCAATACTACCAACAACAGTTTACAAATACCTTACAGGACAGGAGAGGTCCTTAGACCATTGGAGGTAGCTTCCCCTATGTCACAGGTAGTTAAGGATACCCTATATTGAAATGATAATTGTTTTTTTATGAACATTTGTTTTGTTTTCCGCTGAAAGCCGTGTTCGAGAAAGCATGTAGACTTAATCTGGAAACCCAATGATGAAGAGTAAACCTTTTCATTTGGTAATTTGTTTCAATGTTTAACCACCTGCTTTTTAAAGCATGATTCTATGGTTTGCCTGCCTTACTGCCTCCCTTCCCTTGTTCCTCTCTTCATCTGTTCTGTTTTTCCTCCTCTTCTCTCTTCTTTTCCCCTCCCTTCCTTTTCTATCTTTCACCACTGATTCTTGATAGGGTTTTCACTGCTGGAATTAAAAACTCAGTAGTTTCTTCCTTTGAAATGCTTACCTAGCCACTCTTTGGTCATCATCTTGGTCAGCTAAAAGAGACCAGGCTTCTTATCTTTTCCACTCCAGCTCTCAAATAATTTAGTTGCTTTATCTTTTCCAGTTTGTCAACATTCTTTTTAAAAGTAGGCTCCAAACCCCACAGAGTATTTCAGTCTTTACTCAGCAGTATCTATAGGACTTAATCAGTTTATTAATCCTGTTCAACCTTCCCCTAGCTGGGTTTTGTTGTTGCAGTTTTGGTCTATCGTACCATCAGTCTTTTCTTGTATCCTTACCCTTATTCAGTAAGTCTAGCCTTTCCTTCATCTTTCTAAAAAGGAAGAATATCCTTTGGCTATACCAGTTTTTTGAATGGGTTACTCAGGTTAGCAGGCAGTCAGAGGGTTTTGTCTCCTCTGTCCTTTATTACTGTTTGCTGCTTTTTCAGTCTTTGTCCCCGGAATTGCAATTTCCTCCTTCTTCACTTTTGAAAACAAAATCTGAGTAGTGAAACTTTTTTACTGATGCTCCTATATTGGCAATGTTGTTTCCCAGAATTTGCTTTCTACCTCATTGCATTTATGTTATATAGCACCAATTTTTAGATCAGTGTAATGTACTAATTTAACAGATCTGTAGAAGTCAAAGATAATTGTGGAGCTACAACACATTTAATCAAAGTTGTAACATAATTTTAGAAGTAATTCAGGTATTTGCCAAGAGCTATTTCCCTAAAACCATGTTGACAAGAGTTTCCTCCATTCCTGTCCTTTAAAACTTTTTAAAGTTGAACTGATGAAAAATGATATTTACTGATTTTAGAAGGAAGGTAAGAGAGAGAAGTTCACAGAAGGAGATAAGTGGATGCCCTTGGTACAGGAATCAGTAGAAATGGCACTGATGGTTTAGAATAGAGAAATATAGCAATACTTCTTTAACAAACTGTATTCTGGTTCTTTTTGCTAACTGCAAGAAAGATTTATAGAAGGTGAGGGCACAGTGATGAGAGGTTTTTATTTCAATCTCCAAATAGATCAAAAAAGCAGAGTGAAGCCATTATCCAAAATTGTTCATACAAGTAGAGAAAAGGTTAAAGATGAGATTAGCAAACCCCAACATTCTCATTACTATCCCCCAAAGGCTGTATTTGATGGATAATTCAAATGTGCAATTGGGAATTAATGAACAAAATTTTATGTGCTGCATGCTGGGTCTAATAATGAAAGCATGGGTGGCTGGGCCTATCTGCATTTGTGGGGCTGTAAATATCAATGACAGGAAAGCAGATGGACTGAAAGGAGCAAGCTTTACCGTAGTGACTGCCACATTCGCACCTTTAGGGTTGTGGAATCCACAGTGACAACCCTGCGCCCTCAGAAGCCCAGAGGTGTCACCCGCTCGGGCAGCCATAATCTGGCTAAATCACATCCACTGTGTTGTTCCTGAATATCCCTTTTTTCAACTTCCTTGTCTTCTTTTTTCTCTTTTCTTATCTAGTTGTTTATGTCTGAAATGGAAGTCTTGTTCAGCTGACTAAGCTTGAATCCTTTCCAATGTTATTCTAACTCTTTGGCCAAAAAGGCAAGTAAAAGAAGAACTTTAAACAACCTGATGCTTGTATACATCTCTGTCTGATAAGGCTATGCATGCATCTGTCATTCTTCAGCAGAGAGTTGCACCAGAAAGAGGGGCAGCATTTGTTATCTCTTGCCTTTATGTGACTCTCTCTAGCTTGTGCTCAGGAAAGCCAGATTGGACTCCCAACAGAAAAAAAAGCAAGATGCCCCCCAGCTCATCTCTAAGTTTTTCTCCCCTTTCCACTTCCCCTTCCTCCATACACAGACAGGTATATTCAGTACATTTATACTCTGGATCAGTTAATACTCAGGAAATGAACATGGCTTACGTTTGTTGAGAGCTCTCTGGCATGTTACCTGGGAGGTTGAAATACTTTTTCATAGATCACAGACTCATGGAATGGTTTGGGTTGCAAGGCACCTTTGAAGATTGTTCAGTCCAGCCTCCTCTGCCATGTGCAGTGACATTTTTTCCTAGATCAGGTTCCTTAGGGTGTAATCCAGCCTGGCCTTGAACACTCATGATGGGGCATCCACAGCCTCTCTACGTAGCCTTTTCCAGTGTACACACTGTTCCACTTACTGTAAAAAATCAGTTTCACTTAGAAGTCTATCAAGTTCTATTTTTCTTCACGACAGACCTGTGTCATGTAGGACTTTTTGGCCTCTAAAATAGTCCCGTTACCCCTTCAGCTAAGTGCTGTAGAATGCAGCTCTGTCAGATCCAGATAATATTTTCTGTCTCATGTGCACTAAGCTGGAGAATTTGGCAGGAGAAGTAGACATCTGCACAAAACAAAGTAAAAAAACATGGAAATGTGAGGAAGTTCCTTTCTGAGTGGGATTTTTCTGATGGGCTTCTGGTTCTGTAACATCACAGTCAAAGAAAAAGTGCCTATTTAAAGGCTTTGCACTCCTCCTCTGATCAATCAGCAAGGCTTAAAATGATCGGCTGGGAAGGTCTTTCCTTGTCCACTGGAGTCTGGTCACATCCTTCTCTAAAAGAGAACAACAGACACCACCTCTGTAAGAACCACCTGTTGGAATCAATAAGGATCATCACACAGCTCCCTCATGGGTATCATTATGGTTCACTGCTGTCATTACATGGAAATACACCAAAAAAGTCATTCTCAATCCTCTTGTACTGCCAGGCAATTTTCTTTCTCTTTGCCTGTTCTCTAATGCAAAGCATTGAAATCACAATTTCCTGCCAGCCTTGAAGGTACGTGAGTCTGGAGGCAAACAATGAAAGTGCTTCTGGGCATATCTACCTTGTACAGTAGCACATGTGTCTTAGGCTACTCTTTATTTCACAGTCTATTGCTACAGCAAGCCCAGCACTGAAAGTGGCATAACTAGCTCAGAGAGAGTGAGTAGTGCCGAGAAGTAGGACAGGGTGGCTTGGGCATGGTGCAGGTTCAAACTAATGTCCCCTAATAATTTCCCTCTGTAGAGACATCTGACTGTACTCAAATGAGTAACCTGCCTTAGGATCCTAGATCACACACGTGCTCATCCTAGGGGCCCTTTGTAACAATTCAGAGTAATAGATAATTGAAAAACTATTTTGCCAGACCTCAGAGAAAGATGTCAGAAAGAGTTGCAGTATAACTTAAAACAGTATCAGTTTGTTGAAGAAGACCCAGCATATATATTACCCATCTTCAAATTTCTGCTAGAGAGATTTAGAAGCTCTTTAAAGGAAATCAGAAATCCGCTAGGGCCAAATAACCTTGCATCTGCTCTGTGCAGGGCATGAAAATAGGCAGTATATGGAAGCTAACTCCCAAGTTCAGGTTCTTGGTAAAGCTCATCCTTTAAATTTAATTGGTGCCCTAGGGGAACATGAAGGCCAGAGTCAACTCTGAGGACTGAAGTAACCAGCTTTTGGAGTTGACCTCCCTAACAATGTGTGAAAACACCACTGTGATTTCAAAGTCTCATTAAGTGTTAAATATAGGGCAAGCCAGAAGTGGTTTTGCAGTAAATAAAAATGTTCATCCATTTGAATAATCAGACTGTAGTCTCATTACAGCTGTATTGCATGAAGCATTATTTGTAGAGAAGACTTCTTAATCATCCACTTCAGTCAAATTTATAGGGAAACCAGCTTTAGTGAGTGAGTTAATTTCAAAGAATAACATGTTTGGTTTTGGATTATTCTTTCACAGCTGAAAAGAAAATCAAAGTGTTTTGAAAATTACTCTGAAAGAACAGAAAATTATAAACAACATGGAGTGAATGACTAGTAACTGCCCATTTGCAAAACAGAGGAAAACAAAATTTGCAAAACATAGCCTGCCTCCAAGTAAGAGAAACTGATGTACGGATACAGCCCTCTGCCCCTCCTATCCCATAGGAATCAGGCACCAAAAACTTTAGGGAACAAAACCTCAGACTTTCAGGCCTTCCAGATGGAACATTTTAGCCAAAGATCCTTTTACCCAAGAGGCAGTGTTGACATTGCTAATGAGAGATGGCAAATATCCTTTTAACTCTCTCTCTGTGATCTTCTGTGTTGCTGTAAACAATATACCTAATAATAGAGAAAATTAAGCCTTTGAAGCTGTTACTGACTGGGGGGAGGGGTTTGGGTGACTGATGTAGCATGTTAGTAACAGATATTTTTGCATTAATATGTATAGATCTGTAGACTTAAAAAGAGATCTTTTTATTTTCTAAATAGTGCAGGCCAGGGAGTGCCATCCAAACAAAATGGCAATTTTCTTCTGGCCACAGGCTCATCTGGGAGTTCATGAAATGGGTGTTTGCCTATGCCTAGTGCCTCTTGCCTTTCTCTCATGCCACACCATGAAGAGCCTGGGTCTGTGCTTCTAATGACTTCTTGTTAGGTGGTGGTAAGTGTCTGAAGGCTGAGCAAGCCCATGTCCCTCAGACTCCCCTCCCAGGTGCTCCAGCGTGCAGCTGGCACCATGGCCCTACATTGAAAGTGTTCCAGTTGATAGGTATCTTTCTTGTACTGACTGGGACAAACAGACCAGGCACAGTACTTGAGGTGAGGTCCAACAGCTTCAAAGCAGAGAGAGGTAATGCCGTCCTGAAGTCCTTTCCAATATGAATTTTTACACAATCCAAGGAAATTATTGGCTAGTAGGTCCTAAAGGTGTAAGGTAATAAGGCTGCTGGAGGTAAATAGACTTTATGTGGGTGTAGGTGGGCTGTGTGGTGTGGTTGGGTGGGTGAAGATGAAAAGATGAGGGGTGTAAAAGAAGAGAAGCTGTTGTTGAGGCAACAAGGGAGCAGTCAAGATAAATAATGCTAGAACAACTCACCTCCAGAAGTTCAGTTAAAGGGTCCAAGGTTTTACTACAAATCCTGGAAATCTACAAATGGAGCTGATGAAGTGATTAACCTTGGAAGACAATTCCTGAAACAGAGCCTCATGGTTTTAGGGTATAAGATAGTGTAAGAATTTGTGATCTCTTTTCTATCATTGTTGCTAAATTGCACATTAAAACATTGAGAAGAAGAAATGGATGCAAGGATACTTGTAGGCTTCTTTTTTTCTGGGCATTCTGTAGTGTGGCCGTACATTGTAAAAGCTTTTCTTCTTTTGGGTGAGAAGGGAACATGAGATTGCAAAAGGGAGAGCAACAAATGAAACCGTTCTGCTCCTCTGAGCTGAAGATCAAGCTTGTCGCATCAGACTGCATCCTAAGACTCAGGATATTTTGTGTTTTCCTGAAGCTCCAGTTTCTAGAACTGAGAAGTGACCCCTTATGATTTTAAAGAACACCTAGAAAAAATAGAGGACATTTCAAGGTTTAGGGCCTAGAGAGCAAATACTGCCAAACCCTCTGTTTCATAGTTTTCTCTTTTTTATTCCTTGCTCCTGAAGTATTTGGTCAAACTGGCCACCATAACCGCATCTCTACCTCCTGGGACACTAATGATGGAATACACGGTTGGGACAAACCTGTGGTGATCATGGGACATGTTGTCTCCTGGTTTTAAGCTTTCTTTTTACCTGGTGACAGTGAGGAGCCGTGGACACACATTTGTGCATTACTCTTCTAGGAGTTTATCCTTGAGGAGAGAAGATGAGAAACGTGACATGTCTCAGCTCTGAAGGGTTGTTAGTGCAGAAACCTCCATGTACTGATTTCAATGACGAATGTGTTCAACTTGAGTCATACAAAATCTGCTTTAAAAATTCATATTTCCTTTCTCCTCCTGCTCCCGGTGGCTCAGTGTGCTCTTTGAAAAATGACTCACTTCTCTCCAAGACCACTTGATATTCAAACAGCTAAACTGCTGCTTTTAACCAATGGTTTATTGAAAGATTCCCTCCAGCCTTGCCAGCTCTTTTGGGCAAACATGTTTTCTGCCTTGCCTTTCAGATGCATTTATGTGTCCCATCAAAGAGCCCAAGCAAAAGGTTTTGAGGTAATTCTTGTCAAACAGCAGAGGTGAACTTTAGGTTGACATCAAAGTCAGGCCAGGAAGTGAAAGCCCTGGTATGCAGAGGGTGACATGTCCTGGGCCAACCCAGGTGTGGTGCAGCTGTCTCTTCATGCTGTGTGTGCAGCAAAACCACCCAGCTGAAGAAAAGGCATGCTCATACAGTACAGCTGATGGCACTGGAGGGGCTGGGTATTTTGGCTCCTTTGGGTTATATTGTTGTTTTAATTAGATGCTTAGGCAAATTTTGTATTCTAAACAATGACTGCTGGAGACAAAAAGCTGTTGTGAGTATGTCTGAGAGCTAGTGTGAAAATGCTGTGATCACACTAAGAAAATTTTATACCTTGTTACTCCCCAGAACAGTTAGGAGTGGACAAGGTTTAAGTTGATCACAAATGTTCATAGATTTTGCTGTCTTTCCTGCAATACCACTATCTATATTTGTTTCTGGAAAATATTCTAGATGCATGGTAGTGAGGTTAATTTTTAACTAAGCTCTTTCTTTCATGATATAGCTGTTCTCTTTCTCATTTATCTCTTGAGTAAGTGTTGATAAATGTTCACATTTGCAGTAAAATTCAGAGGCAAAGACAGTTTCATCTTGGTTTTGCAGTGACCATATCTGAGCAGAGACTATTAATATTGATCATCACAATCTAATTCAAAGCAGAGAGCAAAATGCAGGGATGTTAAAGCCGTGGGCAATTGTCATAATTTACTGTTATGGAGAAAACTTTATGGTTAGCTGCCTGGATTAAAAATCCCTAAGAGTTTTCCACAGGAAAGTTTTATTAAAGGCATGCGGTGTAGTTAAATGTAGTTATACAACACTCCCTCCTCACATATATAGTTACATGTATATTTACATATCTGTAAAACCAAATTTCCTTGCTCCTGTTAAATGACATTTTAGATAATTTGAAAAAGGAAAAATCTTTAAAATACCATATAATTCTTTGTATCACTTATGTTGCTTTTTAGTAATATCTTCTATTTCCTTCAGCTCAACCAAATGCTTTCTCCTCTAAAAAATCCCCCAAACCAGATCCAGAAGGACCAGTCAGCTTCATTCATTCTTGTGACCATGTCTACACAGAAACATTTATCCAATCATAACCAGTTTTGCACCATGGCAGTATTTAACTCAGCTTGAGAAAACCAGTTCAATGCTCTCAAACACCAGTTTGGTGCTGTGAGCTGGGGTGAGGCTGCCCTTGCTGCCTGGGTATCTCTATTTGGTGCACTCAGCTGGCCTGTGAGGCAGGACTGTCCCGGGAGAGGGAGCACAGGTTTCCCTGCTACCACGTCCTGGAGCACGGCAGTGCTCGGTCTGGACTGTGGTGTATGGTGATGAGTTTTGTCAGGAGAGTGCAAGCTGGAGCTGACACCAGCCCAGTGAGCCTGAACCCTGTAATTGGTCTGAGAGAGGGGCACAGTGCAGTTCTTTGCTGTCTTCCTGAGGTGGCACCGCGTGTCCTGCAGGGCTTTGGTCATAGCTGGCGCATGCACAAGACCCCTGTTTGTGAGGATCCAGGATCTGTTTATGCATCATTGTGTGCTTGGTGAGGTAGAATGCACCCTATTGCAAGAATGAGGGGTGTGACTTCTGCAGTTCAGGTAGGGGTTCCCAGGTTAAACATCAGCTTAGTGAGGAGCACAGCCAGAGCCCTGGGGGCTGCAGCGGGGCTGTGGATGTGGCCGGGGAAGAGCTGCATTTGTCCCTAAGTAGCATCAAACTCTGTGCCACAGGTGGTCTGGTCCAGCTGCCTGTCCTCTGGGAATACACACTTCACCTACAGGTGTGTGTCCACATCTATGACAACATTTTAGGCAAGTGTAGATGGTGGCAAAGTTACACTCTTGTTACAGGCTGGCAGAGTTACATTGTGCCCACATTTACAGAACGGGTCAGACTGCATGCTGAGAATTTTCTTTGAATGATAGATTTCGAACACATATCACCCTTGCCAGGCAGGTTTTTCCTATCTCAACCTCGTGCCTGAATTTTTTTTTCTCTACAAAGCCATGGAAAATTGTAGCAATTTAGCTGGATAAATTTTAATTTTTCTGTACATAGAACTGCCAGCAGGTTAGATTTAGGATCCAAGGATCTGGAATCCCAAGTTTTATTTCCAGCTGTGCAATTTGCTTGTGCTCTAACTTAAGGCAAGTTGGTTTCGCCTTCATTTTTTATTTTTTCATTTTTTTGTTGGATCAACAGGAACAGGATGCAACCTCACAGAGCTTAATTAATGTTTGTAAAACATTTCAAGGCTTTTGGATGAAGACAGGAGTCATTGCATATGATAAT
This sequence comes from Falcunculus frontatus, assembly GCA_013398115.1. Taxonomy (NCBI): domain Eukaryota; kingdom Metazoa; phylum Chordata; class Aves; order Passeriformes; genus Falcunculus; species Falcunculus frontatus. The sequence goes on from VZRV01002858.1 coordinate 1,598,766, forward strand.
CATGATGTCTAATGGCCAGGCTCAGGGAATGCCAACCCTCTATGTGCAGAGCAGGCACTCAGACAATGGTACCAACCCAATAAATGGTCTGCTTGGTTCCCTTCCCTCCATACCTCAGCCACCTGTATCAACCTCCAGTTTCCTCTCTTGTGCTGATCATGGTAAAGCACTAGCTGTATTGATTTTAGAGCAAATATAATTGATTTTAGAGTAAATCTCCTAGACATTGCAGGAGAGATTCAGAGTCTATTTAAATCACTAGCAACTCCTGATATGCTTCATTAGATCCAGGGTGAGAAGGGGCAACATCTGCAGCATAGTAGTAACCAGATCAAAGCTCCAGCTATGTTAATACATAAGACCGTGTTGAAAAGGGAATGCAGCAGCCAGTGTTCAGAGCAGCTCCTGGTCTTGAGGGCTACATGCCTGTCAAGGCAACTCAGAGCTTGGCAAGGCTCAGAGGTCTGATCCACTCCCTGGCCTTATGGCTCAGGCTTCACGGTGAACTCACTTGTCTTTGGGTTTGCCACTTGCTGGCAAGAGGCTAATATTAGCATCCTTTCCCAGCAGGTAGTTAACAGAAAATTTTTGGCTGCAGACATGGCGGTTGGGATATCAGTAGTGGAGCAAATCTTCTGATGAGACTCTTAAATCACCTGTCAGAGAGCAGTTTGACTTAAACAGGAGCTAACCAAAGCCCAAACTGGAATTTGGGCTTTCCTAGAAAACCACAGGAGCCATTAGCACAAACAGCTCCCAGCCCTTAGCTGGCCCAGCAGGTGGGGAAATGGCAGGGGCTGGCAGACAACTGCCAGGGCACTGTGTGCAGGGCAGAGCCTCCAGCCCAGCTGGCAATCCCCAGCTTACCCCAAGCAGCACATGGGCGCAGGCCCACAAAGAGAAATGGCTTAAAAGTTTAAAATGAATCATTCAGTACTGCTTTGATTTGTTTTAACTACTGCAGAATGTGTGTCCTGCCACATTATTTCGACCTTGGAATGAAATACAAATAGATGTGATTCAGACTCTAAATATTTAAAGCCAGAATCTAATCTTAGATACATTGTGGATGCTGTCATCTCAAAAATCTGCTAAAGAGAGACAATGATGGACAGCACAGATTGAAATTAAATTCAAGCTCCGTATTAAAAAACCTGCCCTGCTAATTCACATGAATGATTAACCACAAAAAACTTATGTCTGTCAGTGACAGCAGTGCTGAAGTGTTCTTTGTCGTCACTGTCTTGGTTAACTTCAGAAAAGAATAGTCCAAAACCACCGCACAGGGAAAGGACGTCACCTCCCCTTTCTCCCTATTTTCTTACAGAGATGCAGCTAAGCTATTAACATTTTCCAGTTAAATGGCAAACAAAACATTTCTAATCTTCCTTTCACTGAAAAGAAAGATAAAATCACAACTGTAACTTAACTCAAAAGCTATAATAGTGCTTGGGCAGTTACAGGCTCTTACTATAGATAGGCAGGTCAAAGCAATCAGCATATGAATCTTCAGACACAGTGAGCAAAGCCATAACTTGACACAGCTCCCTATCGAATATTATTGTAAGAGGAATAAGCACACCAGGGCATGACCCTATTAAATACCAAACCTGTAGCTCCAAGGTAGCACAAAACCTTAGATGGATGATCTCATCTCCAGCAATAATGTACCAGAATACAAATAGAGGATTGTCACTGCTTCAAGTGCACAAGGAAACAAAATAAGACCATGTTAATATAAAGGGTGGAGTATACATTGACAGCTGAGCAGAAGAGGAACCTGCTGCTGCTGAAAGTGATGGCGGTCTTTCTGTTCCCTTTGCTGGACATTAGGGCCTCATTATGAGACTTCTGGATATTATAACTGTACAGCAGCCTAACAAGACAAACGTTAGTCCATTAAAAGAGCAATGAGGCCAAACACCCACACCAAGCAAGTGAGCTGTGGGTATTTAGCCTTATCTAGAGGCTAAATGATGTTAATATCTGTGTCGCTTTCTAGTTTAGGGCTAGCATAGTGCAGCCACCAGTCCAGGGCAGAGTGCTGCAGACTTTAGGTGGAGCTCAGATCAACTAAGGAGGGCCATTCATACATCAGATGTGAATGTATGTACCTCAGATATCAGTAGTAATGTACTTGCAGGGTGTTTATTAACAAAACAATTGTGTTTTACCCTAGACAGATGGGAGTATTTTATGTTTCAGTAAGGTTGTCTGGTCTAGCACAAAAAAATCCACTTCTGTAATTTTCCAGTGAGCTGAGCCTGGGAGGGTCTGAGTGCCCACGGGGTACTTTGGGGATGAAAAGTGCATGATTAATCCAGGCAGTGATTGTTTCCTTCCTTGGGCTTTCAGAGGAATGTAGCATTGTGGTTCAGAAAGTGCCACTGAAACACAAGGTGAAAACCCACACGAAGGAGGATCTCATGAAGGAAGATGAGAAAAGCAGCCAGACCCACGATAATAATATTCCAAATAACATCCTGGAGGCAGTTTTACAATTGTGAGGATTGCCATGGACCTAGATGTACCTGCAGGAAACATGGATTTGGGTTTGTTTTAAATCCCATGGATTGGCATCCAGGCTCTGCAACTAGCAAGTATGATCTCTTAGTGAATAGGAGCATAGCCACAGGAGAGAAAAGATTAAGGGTATCAAAGGAATACATTTTTTCATTTCACTCCTTTCTTATTACAGTAGATTAAAAGAAAAAAGTGAGTTTTGTTCAACATTCAATTTTGAGGACAATTAAATAAGCCAAAAACATTGTTCAGAATTAGAGCACTGAATAAAGGATTTCAAAAACACAGTGTGGGGTTCATGGTGGGATTTTTATTTCTTTTTAAGATGAGCCATATACAGCTGTATGAGATCTATTGTCCTCTGTCCCACTGAAGAAATAGTTTCTTTCTGAAGCGTCCAATCTGTTAAGACACATAGGCTCTTTAAAAGCTTAAAAAAAGAGGGAAAGCACTCAAACTCTCTTCTGGTTCAAATGGCAATTATCTGAGAAGCAGCAAAGAAACAGGAATACATGGGTAAATGAAATAGCTTTTGATTGCTTGGCTATGAATAACAGTAGGATTTGTCCTCTTTGGTAATGACAGCAGCAGCAAGCAGTATGCACCGGCAAGACAGAAGTCAGCCCTGACTGTCTGGTACAACAGCAGTGATCTTTCACAGCATAGATGGTTATTACAAGCCTGCACAAGGGAAACCACTTTCTTCCCTAATGGATGGAGAAATGTTCCTTGATGCTGAGGCAAAAGGGGACACCATTTCAAGGAAACAAAACCTTTGAAAACTTCCTTGTAACTGTGGGTCTGGAAAGTCTCTTTTCCTTCTGTTCTTCAGGAACTGTCAAACACCAAGAATTCCACCATCACTTTTAGGCCCCATCAAGACAAAGGCCAACAAAAGAGGGAGGCTAAAAGACCAACTCTAGTTTACAATTCCACCTTTCAAACTCATCATTCATCAACTGAAGGAGGGTTTCTCAAAATAGAAAACCACAGACTAGGTATGTAGAGTCTGAGAAAAAAAAAAATCTCTGATCATTATAGCTTATGTGCTGCTGTCATTCATCCTCCAGGGAATCCTGTGCTCCAGGCAGATCTGGCAAAACAGACAACTAAGAGAGGAGCTTGTGTGATGGAGAACCTGGAAAGCTTCAGGCACAGAGTTTGCCTGTATTGAGCTTGGAATGAAGAATGAAAGCAAGTCACAAGGGCAACAGTGCTTACATTTCCAGTGCATCAACTCTAGTGACAAGAAGTGCCAAATTTCAACTCCTCTGACTGTAAAGCAGAATAACACAGGGCTCAAGTCAGAGGTTGGTAGAAAAATGACAGGGAGACATCCTCCTTTAAACCTCTGAAGCTGACTGTCTCACTGCTCTGAAGGGGATCTTTAGAGAGAGATAAAAAGGAAAAAAAATCCCAAACAACTTCCCCTGTAAGTTTTTTCTAAGAGAAGACAACAGACTTGGGAAAATCTTAAGCAATCTTGTTCTCAAGATCAAATTCTTTAGAAAGGAACTCATCAGAGAACTGTTACACCATATGCTTCGGTGCAAATGGGAGCCCTGACTAGAACCATTATTAGGACAAATAGAGGTGCTGCAACCCTAGGAAGCATGTAAACGAGGGGTTTCCCTATCAGATTCAGAGACTGGGGTTTTTTAGGCCATGTAAGTACACATCATCAAGGGCATTCTATGGCTGAAAATGGTTGTGTTACTAATAAGGCTGGAGAACCTGGAATAGTAAAGGACTGGCCACAAAATCTCATCAGTGCTGGTAAGTCCAGGACAGCTGAATTTCAAGCTTAGAGCCATTTTAAGTCTTTATGCAGCTGGCTAAAAATCCTCCCATGTTACTACAGTTCGTGAATTTGTGAATTCCAGTTTGAATTTCTGAATTCCCTGTATGGTTTTGTTTATAGTGATGGCTCTGTTTATTTTCAAAAAGTTACCGGGAAGGCCAGCTTTAGAGAGTGCATGTAAATACAGCTTGGACTCAGCAGGCTGAGAAATGTGTCCAACACACTAGGGTGCAGAAGAGGGAGGCTCAAGTAGGCTGTAACAGACTGATCAGAGAAGTCATCTTGAGGAGACATTATGAATGCCCCACATATGTGAGCTAGCCAAGGTCCCCTCCACCCATAACCACTTGCTTATAAATCTGTAGCATATAGAGAGCAGTAAAAAGATCAAGTAAGGTGTCAGAGGGAAACCTGGCACTAAGGAATAGAGAGTGAATTCCTGACCAGAGACAAAAAAAACCCCATTCCTGTTCAGTCGGATGAGTTATTACATATTAAACAAGCAGGTGCAGGGACCTTGTCCCATCATATGAGATCTCTACTTGCATGTTTGCTGGTGAGGAGGCAAGCAAACCCTTGGAGAGGCGGCTGTCAGCAATGGGATTCAGACCTGCTGATCGTGGTCAAATGCCTGTACCAGCCTCCCATCTAGGTGTGGGAGATGTCCAAGCAAGGGAACTTTGCTCACAGCTGCTGCTATGGAGTAAAGTGACTTCTATTATGCAGAGAGAAGGCTCTTGCGCTTTAAGAAGTGTCCCTTAGAGGGGCTGCGGAAGTGGTGAAAAGGAGGGAGACCCCCAGTGAGCTTTTTCCTTTTATCTTGTAGATGAACCAGATGTCAGAAGCAGCAGAAACCAAAGAAGGAGCATGAAGGTTTTAAGAATCAGATTGCTAAAATGTAATGAAAATGGAAGCCAAAAACTAGGCCTGGACAAAACAGAGCACCAGAGTGGAAAAACAAGTGCTGGAGTAGCTTAGCCAAAAGGGGAAATAATAAAATAAATGAGCTCAGTTCTTCAATTCAAATTCCAACTCTGCTTTCAGGACAGGAGACTTGGAGAAACTGAAGAACTGGCATTATGTCTCTTTCTAGCTGCAGCTGCTCACAGTTATCTGCCTCTGTGTTCCCTGGCAGGCGACAGTGCAGCACCGATAGCCTGCAGATTTCCCAGGATGTGAGAAAAGGCCACCAAGAATGACAAAGGGATCCATCATGAACTCGCACATGCCAGCAGACACACATGCCACTTCCCTGTAACAGGTAAGATCCAGCTGGAGCACCACTGCATCCCAGAGCCTCAGCCTGCAGCTGCTCTGTGTCAAGTCACTGGTGATGGGGGACATATAATGTTCCCTCTGAAAGCCATACTTACTCAAGCAGGGCTTTCTCGTCTCTACGGAGAGATGCTGCTGAGCCTGTATTTTAATTGGCTTTCAGGTCCCAAGATAGATCAGGCAAGACGACCTCACTCTGGTATGTTGCACTACATCCTTGCTTCTCCAGAGTACTGTCATTTTTCAGAGCAAATGCCAATAAAAAGGGCATGATGTCAGGCATTCCATCTGCAGGATGTGCTGTGCTCCTCCGTTCCCAACCACAGACTGATGGACGCTGCTGCTCCATCACTCCCCGAGGAAGCATTACAAATCATTTCAACACCCATTCCCCCAGTTTCAGTAAAGATCCACTGACACTTGGTGGAAAAAACAGCATTGTATTTGATTTACAATTAACAGGATTTACAAATAATGAAAAAGAAACAGATTAGCCATGAAATTATGATGCCTTTGTTGATGAAAGAGTAACTGTCAAAGCACCTTCCTGTAGAAGTCATACAGCTCAGTCTTAAACAGTATAAAATAACTTACAGCCCAGGCAGGTTCAGGAACGATTATAGACAAATGCAAGAAGTCGAGTACAAAACAAACAAAAAAACTGCTCACAGCCTACTGGGCAGGACACCAGTTTTGGTGAGGCTTTTGATTTTCAGAAACTGAAGAAAGGCCCGCTGACAAATACTAGGAAATTTTCAAAACGGGAGGAAAAACAAAGTATCAACAGACAGTAAAAGTCAGTGTGTGACAACCTACCAGGCAGGGAGAGCGGGCAGCAGACACTGCATTAGCTTGCTGAGAGTCAGCAGAGTCCGGGTGCTTGGCAGGACAATGAACGAAGGAGTACAGATGGCAGCACTTCATTAAAATGCTACTTTACTGCCAAAAACTTGCAAGACAAAGAGAAGTAAAGTTCTCTGATGTGCAATACAGCAATTTAAGAAGACGTACCTAACTTTTTGATTTGTACGGAGCTTACCTATATTGTAAACACACACTTTCTGACAAGTTATTTCAATTTTCTTTGCTATGGATTATAGTGTGTATTCAATCAAATGCAGCATTCCAAGGCTCAAAACTGACCAAGTGGTTTTCAATAGACAGGTATACGATTTTTCCAATATCATACTAGTATTTTACATCACAGATACAATAAAAACAAGTGATGGTATTTCTAGGATAGTTCCAAGATTCAAATAAAAAATCATCAGAACCATTCTAAAATAGGATATTATACATAATCAAATCATGTTAAACAGCACACTCTCGGCAAGCAGCTAATTACAAGCATTCTGCTGGTCATGTTTTTCACACAAAAGTCATTCAATAGCACATAAATACTTATTTTTCTGATCTGCTTCTTTTTACAAAACCATTCATCAGATTCACAGAATTAGTACAAGTAAGGCACATTAGCATATATCATAAAACTCACAATAATAACAAAGAGTTTTAAAGTTTTAAGGACTAATTCCTTCTTTGCAGTGATTTCCGAACTGAACAAGACTTCATCAGTAGAACTCTCCTACACAGACATTACTCTTATTTCTCTCACAGCCATCTGCGGTGGGTGCAATACTGTGCATCACCATTGAGATAAATAATTAAATTTAGAACCTCGTGTGGTAGCAAATCCCATTTTTAGGTCTTGCAGAGAAATCGGACACTTTGTTCACTATGTTCATTATGAGCACAGACCAAGTTTTAGAGCTCTATGGAAGTCAATTTCCAGTTATCAAAATAAAAGGGGATATTGCATGTGTCTCTGAGTATGTTATTGTTTTCCTTGTACAAATATTGCTTAAGGTAGAAAGGATGCTATTGTATTGAATTTACTTGCATAATGAATCCTAAATGCTGATGTCTCAGATTCTACTAAATCAAATGAACTATAGGTTTTTCTTCTTCCACCCCCCACCCTGCCCCCAACCAAAGGACTCTCTTTCCCACAGAAGATTCATTTACACACAACACAGCTTTTAATTAGAAGCATAATTTACAGTAAAAATTCTTTACATTACACCTCTGCTATCAAAAAACCATGAAATCTTTCATTTAAAGTTGTAATTATACATTAAAAAATAGAACACTATTTCCTTAACAGGAAGAATGAATTTGAACATCTTCAGATCAGATTTCTTTATTGCGGCTTTTGAGTCAAAGGTCAGTCACTTTATTCTCTAGCGCAGCTGCTATTTGCTGTAAACGGAAGGCAAGCTGCATTTTTTGTGCAGCTGGATCCTCTTCAAGTGCATTTATAATCTGGAAGATATAAACAGAGAAAGTTTAGAATAATTTAGCTTAAAATGTATGACATAGTTCCGAGACCAAGTGTTTGATACTACTTTGGTTGTAAAGAATCTTTTGCATTCACTCTGTACCAAAGTCCATCTATTAGGCCCCATGTTCTATTTTTACAAAAAGACAGTAAAAATGATTGTCTCTGTTACTTTATCTAAGTTGCTGTAATGTTTCCCATTATGTTGAGATACAAGCAAATTAATAGGTAGTACTTTATCTTGTAAAATATTAAATTCCAAGATGGAGCAGGCAGGGGAAAAATTTCCTTTGAGCTATTTAAAAAACAGTGCTTTTGCTTACAGTGCACCCTACAAGGCTTAAGGGTTATTTACCATCAGTAATTATATCCCATCCCCATGAGCTTTAGTTATGAGATGCTCCTGGGTGGTCCATGCACAGGCATATGGTAGGACAACGCAAGGTCTCCTGTGTCTGTAGGCAATACGAGGAATAAAGCCAGCAGCTCCCCTTTAACTCTCACCAAGAAGTGCCAAGACTCTGGCCCAGCACCACATAGCTCAGGAAACCAAAGATCTCATCAGAGGAGCCCCCAGCATCCTACAGCCTCTGCTGTACAGAATATATATCAGAGGATATGACTCTTAGGACACAAGGGATTTAAAAACAAGAGCTAGAAAAGGTCAGCTGTTATGAGAAGACTTTTCTTCAAACAGAGTTTTTTAGGGCTACCCAGATCAAATTCAAAAGGTTTTGAAAGGTTTTCATTTCCACCATCCTTTAGGAAAACATTCCCACCAGCTGTTGGATTTCTCCATTAGAAGAATGTGTTACATGACAAAACCATTCCTTTTGTAGAACTGGCTTTATTAATATGTCTGACAGCGTAATCAAGCAGAAACCTTTAGCACTGCTTAAATACTATATAAACTTGCAAGTACAAGGACTGGAAAAATGGAGTTTGCCTGTCACTACCTGTGGTTCTTATTACTTCTTGAACATCACTGACAATGGAGATTAATGTAGTCAGAATCAATCTAGCCAATAATTTCACTTTGACGGGCTAGTATAGTATATGCATTTCCAACACTGGAGCAAATTTGTTTAGAAATAATTATTTTAATGAATTTGTTTTTAAAGCATGAAAATATTTTTACAAGACAGACTTAATAAACACTTATTGCAGTATTTAAACTGGGCCTAATTTAATTTGATATTGTTTCCTTAATTTAAACAATTATATCTAGCTGTAACTCCTCAAATCTATGCTAAATAATTCATGATTATCTCTACTGGTGAATATATCCTTCATATAAATGTGGACAATTAGAATGTACCCACTTAGTCATTGTCAAGCCCTGCAGAGATGCAGAAGGTACAGCACATGCTGGGAACCACTGTGTCAGTAATAAAGACAAGGGCAGCTGCAAAATGTTCCAATTTATGCAAATTAAAACATCTTCATGGAAAATAAATAAGCTTGATTAATTTTACTGAATGGTTCTTGACAGATTATCTCTACAATTCTGAATTAGCAGCCTTTTCATCAGATGCACCTCATTGTTATACAGTGATGTACATGGAAGGGAAGAGCTGCAGCTATGTACTGGGGTGTGCTGGCCTGCCACTGGTGAAGTCCCACAGGCTGGTGACTCTGCCTGAGGTGTGGATGAATCAGGGATTTACAGTTCATCTGTCATTCAGGGTCCCTGAGTGTTTTTGTAAGAGGTCAAACTACGGACACATTTGGGAAGGTGCTGAAAGCCAGTATAGCACTGGGGATGAGGGGTGAAGGAATGCCATCGGGTTGGCCTGCATTCCTCTGGCTGCTTTCCCCACTGACCATCATTGCAAGACTTCTCAGGGTGATTTGATTTTCCCTGCTTGCATCTGTTTAAAAGCTGCGACGGGCTGGCTGCTCCTGTATAAAGCAGCTGCAGTGAAGGATGAGACTCACTGTCTTTAGTGCTAAATATAAGTGAAAATATGAACTGTGCTGAGGTGCAAGACTAAACGAATAGAGCTCACATGTGCTGTGCTCCTTTTTGATTCAGCATCTGTTCTTACTTGCTTTAATTCTGAGAGTTTTCTGGAGGCATTCATTTCCATGGAAACCTTTGAATAAAAGTTTCCTTCTCTCTTTTTGTTTTCAGATTAAGTTTGGAGAGCCATAGCCACAGCCCAGCTACACTGGGATATTCTTTGTCCCCCTTTCCACAGGGTGTGAAAAACCAAAAAAAACTTTTTAAACTGAAGCTGTGAGCCTGCTTTTGAATCAGGCTACATTCAACAGTTACTCTACTTTGGTTTACCTTAGGCAGACACTTCACTTGTCATGGCAAAATAGGGATGGTACCGTGCATGGAAGTTTTAAGAGCATTTTAACTAATAAAAAGGACATGGCTCCAATTCCTAAAAGCAAAACAAGTTTAATGGATTGTTTCTAATAAAAAAGCACACTGTCTTGAAACCTGATATAACTCTGATGACTTTTTGCTCCGTGACATTCTTATATACTTATTAGGATGGTAGAACTGAAGAGAAATGATTTTTAAATCTATTTCTCTTTCAGATCTTGTTACACTGTCCATTAAACTATCCCTACTAAAACCAGATAGTCATAATGAAATTGTTCATTTATAAGGACATTCCCTTGACCAGTGTAATTGCCAAGCAGGGTATATAACTGCAAGGTTTTTGTTCAGCATTGCTTTTATGTGATTATTCAGTGAAATCCAGAAGACACTCTTTTAGACTAATGTTAGCCTTCAAAACATTTTACCATTGATACTAAAGCATGAAAATAAAAGCCATAACTTACCTCATCATAGTATTTGTTAGTGTACTGGTAGAGTTGGTGTAGAGCCACAAGTGTGTTTAAGGAATCAGTATGTGCCTGTTAACACAAGCAGGCAGCAAACATGTCAAAAAAGGATCACACACAGCTGAAAGTTATGCACATGCACAACTGTTGGGTACAACTGACAAGATTTCCAAATGCAAGTTCTGTGTTTAATTTTTGTTAAATGATGCTTGGGGCAGAGAAAAGGATTGAGAAAACTTTTGTTTGGTGATTTTCAGATCAAGACTTCCCCTATGGTATTTTTCCAGCCTGCCCACAACTCTTAGCATTGGAGGTGGAAGATATTTTGAACTCTGAATGTCAAACCACAGGCTACAGCTCAAACATCTGTTAGCAGCATGGGTGTGAAAAGCTAAAGCATTTACTCAGTACAATGTACATATTGTTGAGATATTAAGCATTGGCTCTGACACAGTCATCAAGGGTGTTTGAAATCCTTTCTCCAGCTCTTTTTACATCCTAGAAATTATTTGCACCTCCCTACAGCAAAGGTGTAACTCATCAGTATCATGAGCACATGCACATTTGGAAAAAGCCACCTGAATCATGAAGATAGAAAGGCGTGGGGGGGTGTGGTGATAAGAGAGAGAGAGAAAGGACTCTAAATGAAGCAAGAAATAGCCCTTCCATTACCTCATCTTCCCCCCGCCCCCTACACATATAACTTATTTAGTGAATGTGCTCTACCTGTCTGAATAGATGTTCTTCATCCAAACGTGTAGGATTCAGGTCTCTAGCTACGCCTTTAGTCTTTTAAGTTAGTTAAGAAAATGAAGAATTGCAAAATATTGCTACTGGCATAAATGATTACCCAAGGGATAAAGCAGCAGAGAAACATCCATCTTTCCTTGCTCTATAAAAGTCACTTTTAGAGCTGGTCAAAATTTGCAGTGTTCAATCACTCCTTCCATATTAATTTTTATCATAATTTATAATGAAAATAGAAAGGAAGAACATATTCTGCTGATGTTAAAACGTTATATTGAATTTACTTTTAATCACCAAACATTCTAATTTTATATACACCTCAATTTGTGTAATAAATAAAGTGAACTGTAAAATGAAATGTCACTGCAGATGAGTTTTGTAGTGAATGACTGAAAATAGAAATGATCTCATGAGGATGTTGATCTGCAAAATGTTAGGTCCTAAGGGCACTGAAATAAACAAAACGCAAAAAATTCCCCAAACATCCTCCTTACACTGGAGCTCTTCAACTAAATTAAGCAAATGAGCAAACCAGCCGGTAAGTATGCTGCCTTCTTGCTCAGGCTAAACAACATCTTTAGGACTGGTGAGGGACTCTCCTGGTTCTCCAAGTTAAATAGAGTGCTTCAAAGGCAAAAGCCTGCTCGAGCTGAGCTGAGCTGCAGGCAGACAGGCTCTTTCCAGACTGAATCAGGTTTTGTAATGACTTTGTTCCACCAGTCTCCAACCAAAGTCCCAGACAGCAACCACCCCACTCTGCTCTTCTCCATGTGAGGTAACCCAAACAACCTACAATGCAAGAAGTGCCACCGAGCAAGCACATGATGAACTTCTCACTTGTAGCATAAAGCAGAGGTATTGCCCCTGTATAGACAGTTCTAAAATATGCTATACTTAACATGCATGCCTCTTCAATTTCTGGAATCTAATTTTTGCTGTGGTAGCACTGTGAATTCAGTCACTACTCGTTATAAGTATGATCAATGTTACAAATCCCCTATATGCTGTGGAGAGAAAGCACGGTTCAAGAGTGCTGTAATTTTTCCACAATGGATGTTAAAAATCCAAACACTGTGCTCTATTCCCTGCATAACTTAGATAGATTAGTGACAATAAGGATTCTTGATTCCATTCAATAATCAACATTTCAAAGGTCTAACAGGCACAACTACAATAAAGAGGAGTATTTCAGAGATTTATGAAATAACTCATCTGATATATGCACATACAAAAATCTCCATTTGTCCACATAGAAAGAGAAGACAACAAAAACCAGTGCTACACTTTGCTCCAATTTCAGTACAAGAAAATGGATTATATTCTTACCCTAGAAATCTCTGCTAGATGGGTATTCATGTCTTGGTCACTCACTGGCACCATTTGACGAATACCTTTGTAGTAACTGCAAGAGATTAAAAAAGATTTTCAGTTAGGTGAAATAAACTGTGTCTTTCTGGTAATTCTGTCTTTCAATTTTGCCATTATTTCAAACGTGCTTCCTTACTAACATCGGAGATACTCACAGACCAATGATTCCTTTAGTAATCCTGCCTTCCAACATTAGTACCTTAGCAGAAGAGCCAAATCATACCTGATTGTACAGGAATGTACCACACAAAAAAAACTATACCTGCAGATAATGATTATTTTAGGTCTTAAAACTGGCAAGAGTTTTGTTCTGCGGCAGATCTTCCATTATATTAACAGAATTCCCAACTGGTAAATGAATTAAGTCAGAGACAGAAGAGAAAAAAAAGTTTCTGAAAATGTTTCCAGGATTTGGTCTCTACTGAGTTATGGAAGTGCAGCATTTGTTAGACAGATCGTGTGGTAACAACTACAACTGCAGAAAACAGCATCATATTTTCTCCTGAATAAATCTATTCATCAGTCTGTACAGACAAGAATACACACTGGGTCATAACGGAGCTCCATTTCAGCTCTGCCAATGCCACCACCAAGGGGATGTTTAAAAACATCTGGGTGTAAAATTTTTAATATTTGACAGCTGACTGACTATTTCAGCATTCCCTTTTCCGCTTACACAGCCTTAAAATCCTAATAACTGAATAAGCATGAAAAGAGTTGATACTTACTCTTCCACCATTTTCTTATAGTTAGAGATTTCTTTTGCATAAAGCAATTTATTACTCGGAGAATCCTGGAAAATTTAGAATACAGAAAAATGTAGTTATTTATGAACATTTCTAGGAAGCAAAAGAAAGCCAAGAACGTAAGAGCAAGCCTTTATATTCACATACACTTGAGCTTTACCGTTATTAACATTTGGATACTTATTAACATTGGTGGGATTCTTTAATAAAAAGATGAAGTTTACACATGGCATTACTGCAGAGTTTTACAAATATATCAATGCAAGGTGATAATAAATTATTGGTGGACCTGAAATAATCAGTTCTTAAACGTGCTCTTTATAAAAGCAGCTGCTATTTTCTCAGTTTTCAAAGTATCAATTGGCAGACTACACAGCAATACTGACAGTTCACCAACCTGTTAGGTGGTGAAATGTTAACTTCATTATAAAACTAAAGAGAAACGATCAAGGCTGTATCTCCTCAGAGAATGGGTATTGTCTGTGAGGATGCCCTTTGTCTCGTCAGACATGAGCATAGTCAGGATGTAGAATGCAAATCACTTACTCTGCTTAATTTGTGCTCTGTTCTTGTGCAAGCATCCATGAAAGTCTGTGCAATGACTGACAAGGAAGCATCCACTACTTCATGAACATGAACATCAAAGATGAAATGGGGATTTTTCAGTATGTTTACCCAGAATCTAAGAGGCAGGCTGCAAAGCAAGGGAAAAGATAAATAATCCTTTTTACACAATAAATATTCTACAGCAAGAAAATAACATGCAATTAAGTATGGGCTTTGCATTTTGATGTCCTCACAACAGTGATGTTTAATTTTGTATTTCAACGTTTATATAAGCTTGTCTGTGTTTCATGTCTGTAAACCAAGTCTTTACATTTCTCACAGAAAAACTCATATGAGAAGGACCTTTAGTGCCCCAAAATAGCAAGCAAGGATGTCTGTGAGGTCAGAGAAACTATCAAGTAGTATGTATTAGATTTTGTGATTTGACAGGTAAATCTAGTCCTATTTGCCTCTTGCTTTCCTCTTCTCTGAGGAAGGACAAAAAGTAAAACATGGTAAATCTGCCAGTGACCATCCCGTAGGTAAACTAGTTTTATTTTCTGCAGCTTCTAGGCTTACAGGGAATCTTTTTCATCATACAAACGTATTATCTCAATTAAAATGATTCTGAGGATTATAAATTAAATTTACTTTGATTTGTGGTAAGAGTGCTAGTATATACCTGGGAATTATACTCTTATTTCTCTGCAGTGCAAGTATGACTCTGTTCATACTGTACCTGTTTGTTTTCCAGATGTGAATGGTATCTTCATCCTTGATGTCATGTTTTTCTGCTTGCTCATCAAGAAAGTCAAAGAAGTACTTCACAGCTGGTGGCACCACATGGTTTGAGTTGAGCACACTATGAAAGAAGTCATCTACAAACTGCTGAAGTGTCCCCTAAAAGCAAATTTTAAAAAATCAGTTACATTTGTATTACAAGCTGAACTCAGCATCTTTCATTCCTATTGACATAATCCGGTTGCTGTCACTGATGGCCTTTATCCTGAGTGCTAAGAGTGACAAAAAGCAAGCAAGTTTTTAGAGCAGTGACTTTGTAAACTGTCAACACAGTAAAGACCTTCTAGAGCACAATTTTATGTTCTAGATTGAAAGGTTGTGACTTCACCAGCGATGCTATGCTATGGCTATGGTTTACACACAAAGGTGTGCCTTCTGCTTGACAGAAGAAGCAGAAATTGGTTGCTATATTTACACTTCAGGGTCGTTGTGCACATAAAATAATTTTTAGCCACTTTTTAATGGTTTTGCAGCTTCCCACATCCAGTTTCTCTGACACCAGAGCACCATGCAATTTTTAGAAAGAGACTGAGAGGAAGAAGTACCAGTGAGCATTTGCCCTTTCTGTTTAAGGGCAAGCACTTGGGCCTTATAGACACCCAGTCTGACTCAGCTTCATGAGATCCATGGAGCCCAAGGAGTGAAGTGTCCAGAAGGGACATGTTCTTGCTTGGATTCCTACATCTGCCTGCATCTTAGTAACAGCAACCTCAGAGACTGTCCCCTTGTTTTAGAGATGACCTTGTTCAGGCCACGTAGAGTTCATCCCCAGTCAACTGATTGGCCTTACAGACACCTTTGAAGGGCTGCGTCCTCTTTCCAACCATGACTCCAGCTGACAGCCTCCAAACAGGGCAGGGACCCGTATGGCAAGGAGCTCTAAGACATTCTACTGTCAGCAAAACCACACTGACAGTCCCTGGGTTGTAGGGGTAGCTGTGATCCCAGCAGTAACACCTCACCAACACTTTATGAGTCAGTAAAGATCCAGACTGGTAATAATCTATAAAATGGCTATTGGGAATATAAAAGCAGTGGCTTTATTAACAGAAAAAGGGGATGGAAGCTTCTTTCTGGCTCTTTGTCCTGAGTCTATGTCATCTCTCCAAAGACTTTCCTTCATATCCACTTCCACACTTGGACAAGTGGCCTTAACTGGAGCCAGACAGCCTTCATTTTCACAAAAGGAGCCTGGCTTTGTAGTCATTAAACACATTATTCTAAATTCTTTCTCCAAAGAGAAATGTTTCAAAAAATTATTTTGCTCATGATCAGTTCTGCAGTATAGGCACTAAAAATACTCTAAAAGGACTATTATTATTTGGAAACTTTTTTTTTGGCTTTTACTTTAGCATTGATCACATACAAGAACAGGGAAATGTAAGGCTCTGTAGGAGTTTATAAAGCATTCAGTTCAAAAGAAAACCCAACAAAATATTATCTAAACAGGTGGCACAGAGCAGAATATCCATCTTTGTCTTGCAAGGAAAATCCTTATTTAATGATCACTTAATCATGGTTCTCAGCATTGATCAGGAGTTGTACTTTATCTCTTTTCCAGTAATGTTCCTCAGGGCATGTTAATCACTTGGAGCCTTGAACACCAGCTTGTATGGTGTGACACATATTCCAAATAGCAGCGTAACTAATATTTGCATCTATTTCCTCAGTTGTATCTCAAAATTTGTAGAAGTAAGGTGTAACTATAGCACATCTGAGCCCTACCTTCACAGAAAGAAGCCTGGTCAGGTAGATTTCTGTAATAGCTTTGGTCCTCTCTTTTTCTTTCACACTGCCCCGCTTTGATTTGCCTTCATCCATTTCATCCACTGGTCGGACTAGATGCCAGACCTTATTTTCATCTTCCAGGAGTGCATGCCCTAGAAACAGTAATTGCAATTATTATAAAAAACACCCAACCCCAAAACAGAAATACAAAAGTAGTCCTATACATATGTACATGTACCCTATTCTTAACATACCTGTCCTCTTGCCAAGAGGATCTAGATTACTCTGTTCCTGTCCAACGCATTCAACTCAAGTACTAAACATTCAGTGCCACAGAGCTGAAAAAGCTTGCTTTTGTCAAGATCAAAGGGAGGGGAAGGAATCACACAATAAGAAGACTCCTGTTCGGTCATTGTCCTGGTTCAAGCCAGGACAGGGATAATTTTTGCAGTAGCCAGGAGGGGTCATGGCTGGGACACGGAGGTTGTTCTATATCACCTCATGTCATTGTCACAGGTGGGGAGAAGGGAGTCTCCTCTGGGAGAAGGGGTTCCTTCCAGTGGAGTAACTGTGGAGGGAGCAGCGGGGCAATGCCAGCTCCGAGCTGGAGGGAGAAGGGCCATAATGCTGGTTCTGAGCCACAGGGAGTGGGTGGGTAATGCCAGTTTCAAGCTGGAGGAAGCAGTAGGAGTAGCATGACAGAGGGAGTGGTCAGGTACTGTCTGTTGTTGGGGTTTTCCATGGTGAGCAATTTTGATTTCTTTTCTTGTACCCGCTGTCATTAGTATTGTTGATGTTACTGTTCATTTTCTTATCTCATTGCTGTTTCCATTAAGTTGTTGTTATCTCAACCCATGATTTTTACCTTTTGTGCCTCCAGTTGTCCTCTCCATCCCGCTGCAGGGAAGGGAGAGGTGGAGGAGAAAGTGAGCAAGCGGTGCATGGATTGGAGTGGTAGAAGACTAAATTGGAGAATACCATTCCTAAATCACGACAGTCATGTAAACACAGTATGTGTATGTTTTGAGGTCCACACAATCAAGTTCTCTGCTTTGTGAATTCTCAAAGACATGATCAAG
Source organism: Falcunculus frontatus (assembly GCA_013398115.1). Lineage (NCBI taxonomy): Eukaryota > Metazoa > Chordata > Aves > Passeriformes > Falcunculus > Falcunculus frontatus. Next base: position 1,616,523 of record VZRV01002858.1, read on the forward strand.
TTATAGAATCTTAGCTAGGTCTGACCCCATAGCCACCACAGAAATACCAATTGCAGCCTACTCCTGGTACAACCTCTTTTCTAGGTAACACCATTACAATTCACATCTTTGCCCCAGTTGCTGAGGTCAAAGTTTGGTACCTGAGTTCAAACCTTCCTTTTATCAGCATTTGGTAAGCACCACTTGACTCTGTAGCTGAGTGGAGGAAAAATGCATCCCTTCACTGAGATGACATGAACTCCAGCAGCCAGAGGTGCTTAATTTGACTGAAGCAAATTCATATCCATTATAATAAGATTTTTAAAAAATTTGTTTGTCAGTATTCATAGTTTAAACCAGAGGGAGAGACTCACATCAAGTGTGTTACAATAAAGCGGAAGCAGGAGTAAGCACTTGGATGCTGATGACAGCTCTTCTGGTGACAGTGCCTCACTGTGCTACCCGGGGCTTGGCCATGCAGCCGGTCCTGGGGCCTGGACCAATGATCCCACAGGGGATAAAAGCAGTTTTGCGTTTCAGCATCAACATTATTGTTCAGACAGACTCCATGCCTAAGAATCTTTTGTTACAAACAGTTCTAAAAGAGATGATACAATTGTTTTAACTTGCAATTAGTATTCCTTGAAAAGAGTTTCTGTGTCACTTTCAAATCTCTTGGTTTTGTTTAGTCTTCCTTTAATTCCTGAACTTTTGCATCTACTTGGCATAGTCCCTAAAATCAATGGTGCTTTTCCAGTGCAAGTTATTGAATCAGTACATTTAAAATCATTGACATCTTAAAAATATGAAAGTTATTTTTCCCATAAAAATTGTCATTCAGCCCCACTGTACAAATTATTTTTCACTCTGCTAAGTTTTATGCTTTAATATACATCTCTAACATAACTGAATCCCAGTTACAGCACAAAATATCAGTTTTTAATTGCATTAACTTTGACCATTATAGTTTATTAACTAACTTCCTCAACAGCTACATTGAATTTCCCAGCTTGCATGTACATTCAATATTTTACATCACAGGGGAAAACAACATTTAAGAGTAATCTGGCTAAGCCAACACTTTTGCTTGAATCTACTTTATACATCCTTATGAAAAGCATTACTTATGCAGTCTTCTGGGACATTTACTTCTTTTTAACAAGGTAGGGAAAAAATATAAATCCCACATTAAATCACATTGTCCTTTGAGAGTCCTTAATTCAACTTGGAAGTTTATGTGAATGAAGCCAGAAAACATAAAAGCTATCACTTTATTTTGAAGCAGTTGTGATTTCACAATAGATGCCATTCATGGCAATCATCTGCCAGTGCAGTAAGAAACACTGCTGAGCATGAAGTATGGAATTTCTTTTGCAATCCCTGTTATTTACTTTTGGACATTAACAGATCAAACAGTTAGACCAGAAACTATATTCTAGCGTTATGATTGCTACACTCCTGCTTCCTCCTTTGATTCAAAGGAATTTATTCTCTCTTTGCCCTCCTGATGGTGTATGGTCCAATTTAACTTTGGACAGGAGAGGAAACAACTAAAGGGGTTTCCACTGAGATTACTGGCTCTTACATGCAGCTGAGTTTGTTCTGTGTTTGTTTAGCACAGTAGAATTGGCTGCTAATGGAGTAGTAGTTATTTCATAGGAAAGTAAGGATTAAGAGACAACAGCTCAACCAGATGAACTTCTGCAACCCTAAGATCTCACTTCTTTGCTATAAATAGCAAGAAGAAAGAGGAAGAGAAATTCAGAACACAGAGCAACAAAACATGTTAGCAATATGGTTGCTAAGAGAAAATAACAGTTCTATGAGATAAGATTTTCCTTAATGGGAAAGTAGGAAATGAAAAAAATAAAAGATAGGGGGAAGTACCCCCTTTTTATCTCCTTCACTATGCATCAAGCTGTAAGCAGGGAGAAGATTGTGTCCAGGGGGTCAAATGCTTCCCCCTGAGCTCTTTGTCTTGGCCCTTGGCATTCTTTGGTCAATATAAAATAATTCATGGGGGAGTGGAGGGGGTGTTAATGGCAAAAATAGACTGTGCTGACTAATTATAATGGTAGGAACCATGATGTAAAAATCAGGCAATACAGCCCCTCTCCCCTTGTGTGACCTGCAGCAAATTATCTTCCTTCTAGTCACCCCTGCCCCATGAATACTGCTCCATGGAGATGAAGGAAGGGCTGCCCTAACAGATCTGCTAATTAGTATTTCTGATCTACAACCCTGTGTCTATTTTTATTCAGAATTAAAAAAGGAAAAAACCCCAACAAAACAAAACCAAATATCAGAAAAAACCACCCAAAATAGAATGTGTTGTTTCGGTTTATAGTTCAGTACAGAAATACTAGTATGAAATCACTGGAACCACTCTCCTTCTTGATACAAATTAGCAACTGCATTTATCGTCCTCAGATGCAAAAGATGCTGCATTTAATTTGTCACAATCTCCAGCTTCTAGTGTCTTCCTGTTAGAAGCTCTGAATAACAGCAGCATGGAAGCAATGCCAGGTTTTAGAGCAACATCTCTGAACATGGTTTTACATTTTCGGTCTGTGCAAAGCCTCCTACTTTGGCTGACAGTCAATGGCTTCAGCTGACACTTCTCAATGCAAAAGGTGCAAGTTAATGAGACTGAATAAAACGAAATCCACTTTGTCACAAGCCTCATTCATAGTCAGGATAGGATTTCTGTTTATTCCAACCCTGTAAACCCCTGTAAGTCCCTGTTTATTACAACCCTGTAAATAAATGTGTATGTGTGGGAAGGGAAGCCTCTGATCCTCTCCTCTCCCTTTTATACACAGTGTCTCACAACTCACGGTCACGGCAGGCTCTCACTTTGTATCAGCTTTGTAACATTTTATAGCTTTCCAACAGAACAAGTTGGCACCAGTTAGCTCTGAGGACCTTACGGTGCTAAAGAAAGCAGGGTAGCTTGGCATGAAACAGGGTCATCCCAAATTTGTACACCACCATGGTGCAAGACAGGGTGTGGAGAAGAAACACGGTGGAAGCTGTTTTCACATCGTATTTTGGGATCTGAATTCTCTGCAGACTTTTCCCTCATGTACAAGAGCCCTCATGTGACAGCGCTGTCCCCAGAAGTCTGCTTTTCCTTTACAATTTAGTATGCCACACAGATAACTAAGGAATTTACCTTGGAGTACAGATCATGCTTGTTCAAAGAGCTTCATCATACTGAATCATATCTAATGATATAATTGCTGAGAAGGAGGAAAGAAAAAAACCCAAGAAAAAAAGAAAAACACATGATCTGGTCCTCTACTGCCTGCCACAAGGGCAGAGAGGTGAGGAGGATGAGGACTGGGAGTCCAGAACAGAAAGCTGACCACCATTGTATATTAAGAAAGCAAAGCAAGTTAAGGACACCAGCGGGCTCCATTCACAGTCCACTCCACTTCTTTAGAGGTGAGGTGAATACAGCCCCAGCCACCAGTGCAACCAAACTGAACAGGGACTAGGAATCAGCTCCTCGCCTGGCTGCACTCCACTGCCTTCTGTATTGAACTGGATGGCTTTTTAAGTTAACATGCTAGGTTGGCACCTGCTGTGACAGAACAGTCACTGCTTGGCCAGCTGTGCCAGGCATTTGCAGTAAATGGGTGAGAGGATAGCAGCAGCAGGGTAGACATGACCATTAGAAGACTCTTCTTTCTGTTGGAAAAAGTCTCAAAGGAAAGATCCAGGAGGACAGAGTAAAAAGTAAACAGCAAGTAATTCTGCCTGTCTTAATTTCCTGTCCAACACTCAAATGAAATGAAAGTCTGAACCTTTCTGCTAAATAGCCATATATGTCAGAGCTATCGGCTGAGACCCATCTTCTTGAAAAATGTACATTTCTGGCATATTATTTCCAACCTGTTTGACTGCCCAGCCCTTGAAACCTATTAAATCTAACATCAGTAAATCTGTTTAAAGGAATGAAACTATTAGGTGAAGCAATGGCCTTTGCAATCAGTGCTAGACAGAAAAGCATATCAAATGAGTTCATGGGAGTAAAATGATCTCAACAATTATTGTTCCATAAATCTAACTTCTACCTCATATAAAATTACTGAATATAAGGATAAAAAAACCCAGAGAAACTGAACACCTGAAGTCAGTAAAGGAAATACATGTGACAAAGAACATATATTCACAAATAAATATTTCTGTAAAAATCTGAGTGCATTCAAGGCTGTAATGGATATTGTGTCTCAAGATATTTTTAAATATAGAAAATTGGTCTAGACAGAACACTAACATGTAAAAGTTAAGGCTTTTAAGATGGGTTCCAAGCTAACAGGTTGTCTTCTGTGTTGCGAAGTCCAGCATACTGTAGCAGGCAGAAATTCAAGAATTATGCAGCAGATGCATTAGTGATGTGAAAGAGAAGAAACATTACAAGGAAATTCCTGATGCTCACTTACAGAGGATTGAAAACCTCAAAAAGAGCAAAGGAATTGTGAAAACCACTGCATCTAAAGAGACAAAATGCGTGGAACGAACAAAGCCAAAAAAAGCCCTGGGAAAAAACAAGTTAGCATAGCTGCTGAAACATCACTCAAAAGGAAGCGAGACACAAAATCTGAAGGTACAGAGATGAGCTTGCAAGGCAAAACAGTTGCAATAAATGCTACAAAAAATTACATCAGATCAATTATGTCACAGAGAGGGGAGCTAGTCTCCACCATGGTTCATCTAGAACACTGCATTTAATTCTCAGTTTAATAAGTGAAAGAAATTTGAAGAGGATTGTGAGTAAAGGCTGAAGAAAGGAGAAAAAGGGATAAATCTGGTTTCATCTGGAAAGATGAAATGTACAGTTTGAATACAGATGTAGTGTGATTAAAAAAACAAAATATGGAAGGAAATGTTTAATAAGAGTGCATTCTATTAAGTTGGGGTATGGACTCACAGCAATTATGGTTAAAGTCCTAGTGTTTAAGACCTTTATAATGAGGGCAAAGAAAACCATTGCAAGTGTACAGTGGTAGCACACAATGAATAAACCCTATATAGTCTGATGGGGAATATCTAGCTCCATTGTGTGGAGGAAGTGCTTGATAAACAAAATCAAAACGGCAGCATCACTCTGTGGGTTTTGACTTCTGGTCATCTTAGGAGGTAGGGAAGCCACAAGATACTCACTTTCTCCTGGGACATCTTGCTGATTATCCTCTGGCTGCTGGGAAATTCCCATTTTCGATAAGATGAGCGTGGCACCATCTCGGACCTTCGAAAACACAAACACAGAGATGTTCTTCGAAAGAACCACACACTGCTGAACCTCTTTCTTAAACCATAAGCGGCGGTTTCTGTAACTGGTTGCAGGGAATCTATAACGAATGCTAACCTTCCAAGGCTTCTTGGGCAACTGCCTCTGCAATTCAGAACAGACTCCCTCCCATTCTGTTATTAAAAGATCACATCAACATCTCCTCTGAGATTACTGAAATATTAGGAGCATCTTGAAGGCTTAAGTGGCTCCTCAACCTGGTGTGGGTGCCCTTTGGACAAAAATGGGGTTTATCATAAAGAATCAGACCTGTTTGTTTTCTGAGGGAAAACTAACCAACTTCTCTCTTTTCTAATCAGGATTAACTGTTGTTAGAAGGAAATAAATAGCATAAAAAGGAAAGATAAGTGGATTGCAAGTGTGTGGTAGAGTGCACAGTATGAAACCTAAAACAGATGGTACGAAAACGCCAACACCTGCTCTCCTGACTGGACTTTTGAACAAACCAGACCAACTCAAAATCTGTTTAGCAGTACAGCAAGGACAAAGACAATTCTCAGGGGTAGAAGGTGGTGGAGAAAAGAAAACATGAACATGAGACCTAGCAAAAACAGCTTCTGAATGTTCAAAGTGGAATTTGAATACTTCAATGATGAGGAAACCAAGGTGCTGGTATTTTGGTTTTGTGTTTTTATATAAAATGCTTAGGCAGAATGCCTAGACCCAGCCTTTCATCGTCCAAACCTCTTACTGACTAGACCCAGACCCATGTTTTTCTTTGGACTCTTTATCATAGAATCATAGAATGGTTTGGGTTGGAAGGGACCTTCAAGATTTCCAACTCCCCTCCATGGGCAGGGACACCTTCCACTAGACCAGGTTTCTCAGAGTCCCTTCTAGCCTGGCCTTGAACACTGCCAGGGATAGGGTATCCACAACTTCTCTGGGCAACCTGTATGTAGCACTGAAGTTTTTCTAAAAACAAATAAAGATTTTTTTATTATAAGAAAACAGATAACAGGTGCAAACAACTGTTTTGAAACACCTTACATTATAATGCATTAGTGTGTTGATGCGTTTCCATCTGCCATCTCTCTGGGATGTTAAATCCAAGTCTGAGAGGATCTGTGCAGTAGAACCTGGACGCCATTCTAAGGGGTAATTCAAGTGAGAAAAAACAGTTTTTACCATGTGCAAAAATAACTACTCCAAGAATGTTTTACAGACCCACTGACACATTGTGGAACATCAAAAGAAGTAATGTAGAACATGTTCCAGTGTGGTTTTTATTGCTTAATCATTTGGTCTTTATTACAGAAGTTTGCATGAACTATTCCTAACCATGCATATGACTTCTGATTATCTTCCATAAAAAGTTAAATTCCTTCACATAGAATTCAATAAATATATATAATAAGATCTGCTATCGGTCCAAAAAAGAGTAGGATTTCATGGAATAGAAAAGATATTTTTAGGGGATATACTAGGATTTTCTGAAGAGCAAGAATTCCATCTTCTACTTTCAGATTAATGCAGTAATGAAAACACTGAAAAAATATTAATTGGAGCTTTTATTCTGAGATTATTAGACCTTTAAGGAACACCGTTTTTTTTTTGTCAAGAAGAGAACAGCTATTTTGAAAGCCTTCAAGGAGGATGATTTTCACAGACTAGGTGGTACATCATCTCCTAAAAGTGCAGTTCCTGTAAGTTATAATTCTTTTGAATAACCATCATAAAGGCAACTAAAATCAGTACCAGTTTCTGAAATTGCATCATTACTTCTCCATCAGTTAATTATCCATGCTGTCATTATCACATTAATTAGTACCTGAGATACTGACTCTGTCAGGCATGAATTCATTTGTGCCAACAGTCATTAACAGGCTCTTGCAATGCTGATGACAGTATACCAAAACTTTAAGAGTCAAGAAAAACTAACTCTGTAAGAAAACATTAATTTTTAAGGCAAAATGCTGTATTCTTGCATGAACATGAATTTTCATGAACATGAATTCAGCTTTTTTTAAAAAAAACCCCAACATACAAACAACAAACCAAACCATAACCAAGCAATAAAATCCTCTTATAGACATTTTTTGAGAAAATACAAAGTCATACAACATGTCTCACCTGTTCAATATAATATCACAAGTAACTACCTACCAAGAACTACACTGTCAGCTTTTGGCCACTGAGAACACGGCAGATTTCGATAGACTTGGTCTATTATCTTTTCCTTTACTTGTGATATAGTATCACAGTTCAGCACTTTCACAGGTATGGAATCATTTCCTCCCTCTTGCACGTATACATTAACTGTCTGTGAAGAAAAGAATGTACGTGGTTATTAAGGCAAATCAGTGCTGAATTACCTCTGAATCTGTTTTTCTGGGTGATTTAAATGCAAACAGTATCTGAAATTCACCATGCAATGATTATTGCACAGCAACACATATTTGCAATGGGAGTATGGATTATTTGAAGGATTATTTGAAGGATCTTTTGCTGTTACGCAGCCAACCAGCTATCATAAATTCCAGTTAATTTCTCCCACTATGACAAAACAGAAAAGATACAGAATAGATTTAGTCATGTCTAATATGCTAATATTATTGAGTCTTAGGAGTTTATTAAAGAGAAACACACAAGAACAAAGCTGGACCCATACACATTTACATGCTTCTCATTTAACCTGATAATCCTAAACATAAAAAAGCCCGAGTATTGCAGTTCCCAAATTTCATGAGTTCCTGATAATCATTTGAACCACACTTTGTTGAACTCCTAGAATAATATGTGCTTTTGCCTTCCTTTATGCTTTCTTCATGGCTGTGGTTTTAAAGATGAGCAGACTACTTCTGTACATATGGTAATTTAACATGGCTCAACTGATGAGCAGTGAGTTGTTCAGCTCTCCAAACTTTACCTCCTGTGACCAGCTGTTCAGTAAATACACACACACACATACACATATATGTGTACATATAAAAGTAATTTCTATCATCTTATGTGTTTGAAAACTTCATTTACTGCTTACTGTTGTCATAATAACTCCAATAGCTCCAGGGAATACACTTAAGTAGCTTATGCTAGTTCTAAAATATTACTGTTTTCTCATAGTATCGACATGGTTTTTTTAATGTTAAAGAGAACTTCTTGAAAGCCTGTAATTTTCTGAATCTAGACTGATTTTTTTGAAAATAGCTTTGCTATGTAAGTGTCAGTTTCAATATAAACAAAAGCAAGTAAGAAAAGCACGGCCAGAAAACCTCCCCAGAAGGAAAAAAAAATACAAAACAAAAAAACCCAAGCAGATATTATGAAAAGCCTCTTTCTTTCACTAGCTGAATCAGTACAACAGCTCAAAGCCCTCATGGATCTTTTGCCAGTCAGGGAACTTAGGAGGCCAGCACATATGAAGCACTGCAGCTCTCAGATACATATGGTCCTGCCAACCATAATTCCTGAATTTATCTCGTCAGACCTCAAAATAAACTTGCATAGCTGGTATTTTGAAACAGTGTAGAAAAACTATGCCATACGGCAGTCAAATTAAACATGATTGCACTGTCCCTTGACAGAACTCTCAAACTAATCATGAGATTTCACCTTCCTTTTCCTATTAGCTTTATGGTAATTAGACATGATTGTTCTGCTGGTTCAGTATGCAGCACGTCAGTGTAACCAGTGATGCAAAACAGATTCATCTCTTAAATAAGAACAATTAGAGAGCAGACAACTGCTCTGTGCTGTACTTACCCACCTTGTCTCACTTTCAGGCAGAAGTGAAGGAATTAACTCATGCTTTAACCTACATTGGTGCACAAATGCTCCCTAACGGTTCAGTTACCACAACATCATCATCGTGCCAAGGATCCCAAAAACTTATGACAATAGTAACCCCTTCATAATCTTTTATCATATATATAATATATAATCTTTTATCATATCTATATACATATATCTCATCAACTTCCATGCATGTACATACATAAAATATTTGTTTGATGGGAAATCTGTAAGTCTGGACAAAATACTGCTACTGTACAATGTCATAATGTTTAATATCTACCTAATATGCATGTTGTGCATGATTGCATACATGGATTTTCTGCTTTCACACTGATTCATTTAGCTTAATTGTAGGCTTTTTTTTTTATAAAAAGAAACAGACTGAATAAAGAATTATTGCCATTAAGTCTTATATGATGTATACTGCAAATAAACTTTAGTCTCCATACACAACAGAAATTATAGCCAGCATTGCCAATCAGCGTCTTTTCTGTGGGTGGCATTTTTGGCTTAGATATAAAGACGGTAACTCAACTGATCCCCAAAATATCAGTTGAGCTTAAAATTTCTTCTTGCCCAACACACTCTTCCTCCAGGCACTCTAGGTCACAGTCTGGTGACTCCACTCCGTGAGTGAAAGTCCTACAGTACTCTCCCTCACTTGAGCCCTCCCATCAGCATCCCTTCAGAATACATAAAATGGTGGTTTGGTTTTTTTTTTTCAACCCGGGACTTAATAAAGCTTTTTATTAAATTTCTTTTCCATGCTGCATGTATGTCACTGCATCTTTCTCAGTTGAAGACAACTACAAATGACGCCTAACATGTCAATAAAAAAGAAATTAGAAAGGGAAAAAACCCCATGATTTGGTCTCTGAAGGACAGTCTGTGCATCTTTGATATTCACTACACTGTATCCTGAAGAAAACCAGCAAGACTGTCACAAAGAGTAAAACTAGATTTTTGACTCCCTGAAGAGCTAAAGAGTAGGCTGCTTCAGTTGTTCCAAAGGACAGTGAATCTGTGTTCTGGAGGATGTTTGAAAAGTGATGGAAATTTCAGAACAGAATTAAGTTAAAGAGGAATTCATAACAGAAAAGAACTGGACCATGGCACTGGTGATCAGATACAGGGGGAAGTCGAGTTCAGAGCAGGAGTTCCCTTGCCAGGAATGTCCATTTCATCCCACTTGAGGCTAATAACATGGTCTCGAAAATTATGTTCAATATGCTGATCAGCGGCAATCACAAGGGAGAAAATCTGAAGTTCAAGCATAATGGTGGTGCAAGAATTCTGCAAAAATCAATTGCCAATGAATTTCTATGGGAAAAGGGGAGGAGCCAAACATCCTGACCACTTTTCAGACAGACTGAAAATTATGAAAGGGATTTATTGAAATGGATTCCACACTGGCAGGATTTGAATTTTATTTTAGAAGATACTTTATAATTCTGTTTTCCTGCTTGGAGTCTTGTTTTGGTCAAACTACTGACAATCCTGCCCATGACCAGAATTTCTATGCAGTTCACAGTAGTCTAGAAAACTGTGTACAGACTTAAGACTATAGGAATTAATTTTAAAATAAAAAATGATTTTATAATCTATTAATCATGCTTTGCTTACCAACTGTGTGTACTCTACATCATCTCCCAGTAAGCCTGTGTCATTCAATGTATACTTGGCTTTCTTCAGTACAGCATCCACTGGGCCTTTTTCTACCTGGTGTTTGATAGCCTTGAACAATTTATAAAGAGGCTCCCCAGCATTGTCCTATGTAAAGGAAAGGAAATGAAATAAAGCAAAACCAAAAGACATATGCAGTGCAGTTTTTTAAAGTATTACTGTTTAAAAAAACCCCCACAGGCAACAGACTTCGACTCTTACCTTGAGGTACTGATATAAACAAATAGACATCCAGTTAGACAACATTCTCTCAACAACCGTTTCAGATCTGAAAAAAAAACCAACCCCAAATATGGTAAGGGCACTTAATGACAAGGTTTTAAAGAAAAACATTGCTTGCTTGAAATATAATATTTTTACATGCTTAACTGCATTCAGTCTCCTAATGCATTGATTTCCCTATAGAGTCTTGAAAGCATATACTTGCTTTAGGATAAGTGCTTTGTACTGCTTATCATTCCTGGGTAGGTACCTTCATCTCACTGCTGAAAAGCACACATCCTTTATTCAAAATCTTAAATAGGGTCTACGCTGTGAGAGCTGAAAAATGAACCCAGTTGTGCAGGTACTGGGAAACAACCCACAGGTTACAAAGCTACAATGTACACAGAGCAAAGTCTATTGTAATTTATTCGGGATAACAGCTGGGTTAAAACACAAGAGCAAGCCCTCACAGAATGCACAATGCAGCTGATTATGTGTGCTCATTATGGAGGTGATGTGTGGTATAAATGCTAGATCATTTGGAATAAAGTTAGATTAAAAAGTAAATGAAATGTTCAGTGTGGTTTTTTGAAGTAAGGTAGGTGTTTCTACAGTATTTGAATAAGCAGTCCTGTCCAGCAGTCCTGTCAGTACCTCCCACAGCTGCTCCTGGTGGGCTTGTCTTGCTAATATGCTTGGGCCAAGCTATTTCTGACTTTTATGGATAGCTGGCATTTCAACACAGTCACACTGCAAAAGAAATACGTTAACAAAATGCCAGAGACATGTAGGAAATACGACAATCATTCAAACCTTCTTAGCATCAGCTTTGGGTTTTTGGCCACAACATACTGCTCCATCAGTTCTAAGAACAGCGTCCTCATGATGTCAGTGTAGTATTCTAGTTTTCCATGTAAAGCGACTGTCAGTAAAGATGCAAAATACACTTTAGCCCGAGCAGAGAACTCCCTTTGGTTTTCCAGCGTGTGAATAAACTGAAACAGAAAACAAATGTGAAAACAAGTCAGATGACAGGTTTCTGGAAAACTTCAACACTTGTCTGCACTAAGAAGACAAGCAATATTATTTTAATATTAAATCTCCTAAGCACAGAATCAAAAAGTTTTCAGAAGCTTGAAAAAACTTCTTATAAGAAAATGTTGCCTAAAATTTGGTTTTAGATACACACACAATGTACTGAACTGACCTAAGGAATGCTTATATACTTAACTGAAATCTTATCTAAAAAGGATGTTTTAATTAAATGTAAAATAGTGTTCTGTGACAATTTTAAAAGAGAAAATCAACTCCCCTCTCCCCCAAATTCCCAGTCCTTTCACATCAAATTACAAAGGCACTAATGTAAGTACACCTGGAAATGTACTCTCATCTGCCATAAACTCTAATTCTACCATTAACTAGCTCAGCACTGGATTCTCATTTAAAAAAAAAAGAGAGAGAAAAAGCTAGAAGCCTAAATCTATATTTAGGTGTCTGACAATGAGCCTCAGTTTTTGAGAGTGAGCAATTATAAGTCTCTTCAGAGCTGCTGTGAGCACTCATCAGTCTTGATGAATAGGCCACTTGAGGAGCCTCTGCCTTCACTGGGGCAGAGATTCTGGTAGATGGCTGTCTGCAGGTGACTCTCATGAGGAGCCTGGATGGAATCAACACTCTTTGATCACATTTCTTAAAAGGCTAAACCAAACTTGTAACACCAGTTTTTATGCCAGATTGGGTAATACCTGCTTTTTACAGCCACTGCAATGCTGACTAACTCCATATTACATGATCTGGCACAGAAAGATGATCATGCCTGTCCGTCCCACCAGGAAGCTCTGGCTGTGATGCCACATATCTGCAGTGGTTACCGTGCAATCAGAACCATATGAAAATCACTTATTAATTTTGGTTCAGTTGTGCTTGCAAACCTACTGTCTTGCACAGGTACACACAGGTATGCCTAGCTCAGAGACAAGGTGAATCTACTTCAATACTCACATTAATGAGAAATGATTTGCTGTTGAGGAGGTTGGAGAACTGGTACAAAGCTTGCTCCACAGTCTGGCGCCTGGCCTCAGGAATATCCAGCTTTCCTGTAATCATCACATCTTTCTCGCCGTCTTTGGAGGGCAAGAAGAAGACTCTGTCTGTGTACGTTTTGTAGTCCAGTACTGGAATTCCAGCTTCATTGATATCATTTGTCTGATCCTCCATCTCTATCATTAGATCTGCAATATGCAATGCAGTTTAATGGTTCAGTTTAAAAAGTATGCAGGTTTTTTAGGCAACACAACCTCTTTGAGTGCCTTGTAATAGCAAAAAAGCAACTCAGCAGCAAAACCTCTTATTTCATCTCACATTTTCTCTTGCTATTTTTAGCAATTATCCTGTTAACTATAACCACAGCTAATCCTATGGTGACATGAGGATAACTGCCTTTAGCACTGATGGTTTCCTTGTTGCTGACTATCTGTAAAAGGGCCTTTATGGCATCTGTGTGAGTTCATATATACGAATGTAGGATTATAGTACAGAATCAAAAAAAGACATTGCAATATTTTTTGGTTTGGTTTTTCCTTTTTTCCGATCCACATTCTATACCCTCTGAGTCTAGGTAGTAAAAAAGTTCTTTTAAAAACACAGCAGTCCAGGAAAGAGAGGTTTAAAGTGTAAAGCAAGCTAATTTAATTGGAAGGAAGAGGATGGCAGGAAGGAAGAAGGTTAAATGGTTCACTGAAATTGATGGAAATATTTCTGTGGGAGTCAAAAGCTCTGAAGTTTTTAAAAGGGACAAAAATCAGGGAATCATGCTTTGGAGCAGCTATTCTAGCTGAAGGCTTTCCAATTACCCAATATTGCTGATTGACTGGAATACCATGTTAATTAATATAATGACCTATCGTCTCAGGAGTTTTATTGCTCTTACTCATTCATTTACCTCTTTATTTTACAGCATTCATCAAAGCTGAGGTAGAAAGAATCTTCTGGTTTCCCTCTGTGTGGTATTGTTACTTCCTTCCTGCTGTCCCTTTCCTCGGCTATCTTTGGTCCCATGTATTTTAGACTGTCTGCACTTCGTGCTGTTGACATTACAGTTTCACAGTATGGAACCAGAATGTGTTTTGACTTCAGTGTTTCATTTAACTGTAACTCAAGGTGGATGTAGTTTTAGAACTGAATTACTCCTTGGATGTGCATTCTACTCCCCCAGTGTTTGTACTTTGTGGAGCAGAGAGGAAACCTTCAACCCAACAGCAGGAATGTGTAACTCTCTACTCTTGCCCCAGTAAGAGAAAGGTACCTTTTCCTTTCAGAAATGGCTATGAAGTGCCCTGGGAGAGGTGGAGAGAGGGAGGGAGAACCTTGATAGATCCTCTCACAGTTCAAAATGCAGTTTGAAATGAAGCCCATTTGGGATCGATTCAAACATTTGCTCCTAGTTTGTATCCAGAACCCGGAAGGAGTTGGTTTTCCAAAGAAAGCAAGCTGGTACAAGTAAAGAACACCCTGTCCCAAAAATGCCAGAAAAAATAAGACTGAGGGAGGCTTCCAGCATGGCTGAAATCTTTGAGATGACCTGAGCTTCTTAAATTAATTTCAAACTCTAACTCGAAATTGCTGTTTTATTCAATCTTGCTTTTTAGCCACTGTCAATATGAAATAATGTTTTCTCTTTAGCAATAAAGCATGTGGGTATTTTTTGTAATAGAGATTATTTCAACATGACCCAACAGCAAGTATAATTCAGATAATGAGGTGACATTTCACGGCAATCATTTAGACCAATATTTGCAATGTTTGCACTCAGATGCCTAATTTAGGCGTTGCAATGAGTAGTTCAACATGTAAAAATGCTGAGCCTTCACACCTCCTGCTGCCTTCCCTGGGATGATGCCTCTGCGTTAACACAGAACAATTAGCTAGCTCCTCTAATCAAGCTTAAGATTTTCCCACGACAAACAGAGTAAAATGCTATTTCTTTCCTGTGAGCTTACCAAATTATCCCTTTGTATGCTGATGGCTGCAAATAAATTTTGCAGCTCTGAAAACAGTTTTTATTGTGCATACATTGCATACACGGTCATTGTGCTAAATAGTAAATGCAGTTAGTCACCATAAAACATTCTTATCTTTGTGTTAATGGCCAATCACATTAACGGCTATAAGTAAGCCCAATCTCAATTAGTTTCTACTCCCAGTATCTAACTCTATTCTTCCTTTAGACGAAAATAATCCATTTCTTTTAATAACCTCAGCTACCTCTTTTATTTTATTTACTTCTCTCATACATAATAGCTAAATATCTGCTCTATGTCAGTGTCAGTAATGAAGACTACTAAGATATATTGATTATTTGTTCCCAGAAGACAGTTTTAGTGAGCTAGAATCATTCCTCCAGCCTGTCTTGATTGCTGAAGAGGACCCAAAGCAGTGAAAATATCTGTCATACCTGTGAACTCCTTCTTGCACCGGTCTCTAACACTCTCCTCCAGGCCTTCAAGTTGGGATTTAATTTTTTCATACTCTCGTTCTGCTTGTTGGCTCTTGCGTCTTTATGGAACAGAAGTGAGATTTTAAAAAAGTTACAAACTACAAAAGTAAATTGCAACAGCTCTGAGAGACAAGTCCAAGGACTGGAAGAAACTTTCCTGGCTTTGATTTTTTTAAATACAGCAGAAAGAGAATGGAGGAGAAAAACAGCAACAGTGGCCGAAATCTTCATTCCATATAAAGCAACTTGGCACTATCATGGACTGGTTGCTTCAAAGCAGACTTGGGCCAGTAATTTAAAATCCAGTAAGAAGTAGCTACAAATGCTTTCAATCATATATCAAGTACAGAAACTCAGTTTGTATGCACTGAACGAGGATTGCTTGCAACATGTCCTGTACTGGCTCTAAACCAGGAGTGTGTCTGGGATCAAACTCAGAAGGTTGATGGCGGTTCACAAGAACATCAGGGCTGTACAGCACACGCTTCAGCTGTATGGATATGTACTATAAGAGTGAAATCCAACCCTTCCCCTTTTACTAACCTTAAAATTGGACTAAGTAGGTTTTAAGTGAAATACAGACATATATTCTGGCCCTTTATGAAGCATGAATTCCAACATTAATTATGCAGTTTGTGTGTGGGTAACTTAGCTGGAAAGACGAAAATGACCCCTTAGTCAAATCCATCCAGCCCAGACCTACAGTGCTGACTGAGGCAGCATAAATGTTGATGGGTATTTATACAGAGTAAGTTATCTCCTTCACAAGTGCCATTTTAGCTGCCATTTCGAAAGGGTATGTGTGCAACTCAGTCTGCAATTGTTTACTTGGGAAGCCTGGGACCAATTGTTGTGTTTATATAATAAAGGAGGAACTGGGCTGACTGACACTGAGGAATGTGGCATGCGTGAGACGAATAAATTAGTGCTCATACAGATTTCCAGCTGTAACTCCTTTTCTTAACTCTGCAGTTCATAAAAAAGATGAAGATAGTTTCTGTAGACCGAGCTGAAAACAATCAGGTAGTACCTTGAAAGCTTCAGGGAAACAAAAGCACCTAATTAGAAGAACTTACCTGTAACAGATGATAGAAATGCCGATGATTACTATCATAGGAATAAGGACCAGTGGCAAAATAAGATTCAGTGGGATGTCAGTCACTCGGGTATCATATTCCACCCTTCCAAGGATCCATTCCCGGAGTCCAAATTTTACCTAATTAGATAGAAACAGACATTTGTCTCAAGAAGTGCAAATGTAAGGTGGTCCACTTCTCAGTTTCACTCTAAATTCTTAGTAATTTCCACAAGTGAATTTCTAGCTCGAAGTGCCAAACAAAGAAAATACTTCTGAATATTTTAAACTGAATTTGGGTCACTAGCACTTTGCTCCACGAAGTAATTTAATTTTGCTCAGCTGAAGA
The DNA here is from genome assembly GCA_013398115.1 of Falcunculus frontatus. Classification (NCBI taxonomy): domain Eukaryota; kingdom Metazoa; phylum Chordata; class Aves; order Passeriformes; genus Falcunculus; species Falcunculus frontatus. Next base: position 1,633,360 of record VZRV01002858.1, read on the forward strand.
AGAAAAATCCCCAGTCTGTCTGGCTAGAGTTCTACATTTCTATGTAATGAAAGTAGAAGGCATTTGGCAGCCTTGACACCGCTCTTTATGTGTGACATCTTTTATGCAGTAGGCAGAAGCTGGAGGAAGAAAGAACTGCAAGGAGTTTCTTCATGGTACTACAACAACTTTGGAGAACAAATTACTTCAGTCAAGAGGCACTGTATCAGTGTTATTGATACATGATACTAAATTCTACAGAAAAGGTAACGTACAATGAATTCAGGAAGGTTATTGATGGTATCTCTCTTCTGCCGTTTCTTTGGTTGAGGCTGTACTTCTGGTGGCTCACAATATAAGTCCGTTTCAGTTAGAGTTTTTATGTTGCAAGGCTCATCACCCACAAAAGCCTGGGCCTCATCTATCGTCATGGCTTTGTTCAGGTTACTGCCCTAGACAGAAAATAAAAGGCTAAATTATCATCGCAAAGCCTTGGGAGACAAGAAATACTGAGTTGCAGCTTTCCATTTGGAACACTTTCTGCAGCAGAAATGATTTGCACTGTAGCCTACAGAACGGCAGAGTGATTGGGAATTATGTGATTCCTCTCCCTTCCTTCCCGGTGTAAGATGAGATGTCCCTTCCAGTTCCTGGGAGGTCTATCGGGAGAGGGTATTTCCAAATGCAAATGCCAGGCTCAGCAAGAGGGGGCATCCTCAGCAAACCCGAAGTACGGCTAAAAAGATAGGAACTATCTCGGAGAAGGGGTGTGGGGAGGAAAGGGGAGCAGTCAGTGTTCATCATCTAGCAGAGGTAAAGGATTCTACCAAGAATTTGGGGTATGGCACCAAACATCTGTTAAGGCTTTAAAAAAGGAATGAAAAATTCCATACATGCTTCAAGGACAAAATGAGCAACCACCAACTTTTGACAAGTTTACCTTTGCATTAATAAGTTTGTTGACTTGTTTTTTGATGCCATCTGTGAAGTTTTCAAAGGTTGGGTCTGCGACATAGGCAAAGGAGTGGCTCTCATTTTTTACAACCAACTGATAATGGTCCATTAGAATAATAGTGGTAATGTTATAGTTTTCTGGGTCTTCCAGTATTGGTGGGGAAGAAAAAACCACCGTGGTTTCATTAAGTCTTGTAACAACCTTTCCATAAAACTGTAAGAAACAAGACAAGAAGAAGAACATGCACATTTTAGAGTCTGACTCCTTTCTGTACGTAACTGTTGATAACTTTAGACCATAGGAATAAAACCACTGAATTTATATCCTCTCCATACAGCAAAAATACCATAGTATTTTTGAGGTATTTTTGAAAAAGAAAATGAAAGAAATTTGTTGATAAAAATAAATCATCGATTTGCTATGTTCTAGCCGTTGCCTGCAGAAAAAGCTTGGGCGATGGATCAGTTTCACTGCCTTCAGTTTCTATGGCTCTTACCACTGGACTGATACCATCAAGTTCCTCTCAAATTAGAAAATTAACATGTCACCCTTAATCCTGATTATCTTCTGTACCTTTGAGTAGCTGGGGTCTATTCTTTTCTGCTTACACCATATAATACCTCATTGAACCTCAATACAATTATTAAGTAAAATTTTGGAATAAAATTCAACAGTTGTCACTCAACTACTCAAGGTAACAACTCAGTTCACCCGTCCTCCATCCCCAATTCAACAAATGTTTTTACCTGGACACTTTTAGTCATTCAGTAACATCAACCACAGGCAAAAAACACTAATAGGAACTCTCAACATTTATTCTATCACCACCTCTGTTTCTCACTTCATGACGCAGTGCAACTTGATAGCTTCTCCCCAACATTCTGATATTGTCATGCAAGTGAAAGCAAACCAAAAGATTAGGAAAGCTTTTAGTCTTAATGGAGAATGTGTGCTACAGGTAATGCTGACTTAAGCTAACAGGTTGAGTATACATAAGAGGAGGTGCAAGAAATGTTGATAAACACTGTCAAGAATGTTAAATAGATTTTCAGATTGTCCTGGGAGTCAAGATTATCAAGATAATTACCTTTTGAAGTTTATGGCCTAAAAAATGTAGGCAGTTTTCCTCTTAAAAATCTTTAGGGATAGGGTTCTAATGGATCCAAATCTAGCTGGCTTTGGCATACTCTAAAAGTTGAATCATGCATATAATAGAAAACATTGACATTACCAATTCTTTATGGATCACAAGACAGTCTTACACTGAAGAGCCAGACTTAGAAAGAGTCTTACAATGTTCTGACTGGAAGATCACTTTTAAGTCTAAATCATGTCATTAAATTGTGATCTTCATTAGAAGAGTGGGAAATTAAGACTATTGGCAATGTCAGTTCTTCTTAACAAGAGAGGCAAGAAGTGGTTTTTTTTAATGTTATTTTCCACAACTTTTTGTGACGTGTTACAGGTGGAATATGCGTGAAGCCAAAAAGAAAAGAAGACTAGGTTCTTTTGACATGTGAGAAAATAAAAGGCACTGATTGTGCAAAGCTGAGTAGTCTGCATTGTCTAGATTTAGATCCTGTTTCAGGCAAATTGCTAATGCTTGCAGGGTGAGAAGAAAGAGAAAGATAAAGAAAACACAAACACTTCCAAATTCTGAAATACACATTTTATCCTTATCCATACTGAATGAATTTAATTTTAAAGCAGAAGATGGCAAAGTACGGGTGAACGTAAGGCAAGATGGTAGGAAAGTCAAGAGCTTCTTCCACAGGAAAACCCTGAACAGACCCAGAAATCTTTTCAAACCTTATTTCAGTCCAAGACTACTGAAGGCCAGTGGGAAAGTTTACATGCACTTTCTGAACAGATTATATGTTGTGCATCCAGTGTTATGCCTTTGGGGGAAAAGAAAGAAGATTACCCTTTTTTGATTCATCCTCCCTGCTTCTGGACGCTCTGCATATACCACCAATGAGAAAGTCTGGATGAGCTCAAAACCGGTTCCAGTTACTGTAATATTTCTCCCTCCACTGCAAGGCAGAATTAAAAAGGAAGTCAAGTCATTGGCAGACTACCACAGCTATACACTGCTTCATCCTGCACTGCTATTGCTTCCACTGAAAAAACCCTATGTACAATGCCTATATGACAATTAGATATCCTACAAAAAGGACTTCTGTTGAAGCTATTGGTGATGAAAGCATTTTGAAGCATCAATGTCAACTTAAAACTCATTTTAAAACAGCAAAATTTAAAAAAAGTACAGATTGCTTTGCCAGGATTTTTGGCTGTTCATTGATGCCAATCTTTGTGTGCTTTACTTCTCCAATGTTATTAAAATCACTCTGCCTACAATACACACATAGAGACAAAGGTGAGAGTGTATTTTCCACAGGCCTATAGGGACCTGGCTTCTCTATTCCCTTTTATTTGCAGCACATTGTTTAAAAAACAATACATTCACGTAAGAAGAAGAATGCATGCAAGTTGCCAGTGGGAATTAAAGTCATTGAAGTGACATGGATTTAGAGGGATAGTAAACCTCAAAGCAATCCATAAAACTAGGCTTTAGTTTATATAGAAGGAAAAAGAAGTCATTCAAATTCCATGGGGTAAATCACTATTGATCTACCAAAGAAAAATCTCAGGCCCCAAAATCACCCAAACCAAAAATGAAAAGGAAACATTAAAAACAAATCCTATTTCATACAAGTGATTACTCAATACTCAAGGAGACAGGTACTAATATCCCCAAGAGAAGTCACAGTCAAATTTATTTTTAATGTTTTGTTTGTTAGATCATGATGTTACACTTTTTAAATGATCTCCCTCTGCCAACTGTACCCCACTAAGCAGAAAGACCAGAACACTGGGGAACAGCAGACACCAACATGAATCAGGGTCATGTTTGTCCCTGTACTGGTCACAGAATGATTTTCAAAACCAGAGGTATGCTACAAAGGCTATTATACAATGATTTGCCATATTGCTACTAATATAAGAGTGACATACATTTCTTTGATTTCCCAATTATTACTAGGTGAGCTTTTTTCCAGAACGAACAGCTACCAGATAGGGTGCTAGTGAATACCACCATAGAACATAGAACAGAGCACACCTTCTAAAAGCATTACTGAACACTGGTCCAGATTTCCTAAAAAGGTACTCTTTTTCCTCATGAGACAAAGAAAGAGATGACAAGCCATAATTTTTCCTTTATTTCCAGCATACTTATTAAAAGCTGGATAGAAGAACTGTTAGAAAGGTCTCCATTAGAAACTTTTTTATTGGTTATCTAGTAGCATAAAGATTTGTAAGTAATGCAATGATCATGTTGTCTGACATCATGCTGAAATGCTTCAAATCTATTTCTTTGACACATCTCCATTTAAAAGAAGCTTATTGCCTTCTCTGCTTTCAGGATTGACCTTTGGAATGGGATGAAAATTTGGAAGTAAACAGAATACTTTCAAACATCAATTGCAGTTAAGACCAAAAACCGTATGTACCTAAATGTCTGCGTGGATAGAGTACAGGAGTTTATTCCAAACCATTCCATATTTAATATTTTTATTACATTTTACACATATTTTAAGCCAGTGGTAAAAAAAGTTATGACAAACATTTCATTACCTGCTGAAGCTATTTACCGGCAGGAATTTGGTGACAGTAGGATTCTCACTGTATGTAAACAGCTGTGGTACAGTAATTGTCGTACCCCCATAGTTCATTATGACTGAAACAGGTTCAACCTTGTTATTACGTCCTGTAATGCAAACGATCTCATCTCCAAATTCAGTGCTAGATGGGAGAAATAAAAGAAGAGGTAACGTCTTCTGTTACTAACATTAAGGAGTTCTGTATTCTTCTACTGCATACTCCAGAACAACAAAATCAGGGCTCTGTTTTTGCTGGGTACCAAGTAGTTATGAAAGGAGATAACACTTCCTTCAGATCACTTAAGCTTTTTAAAAAAAGAGATATAGGATATAACAATGAGCAGTGTACAAACACAGGAACAATGCAATGTCAGCACACTTAGTGTCCTTCCTTTTTTTTGAGAAAAGAGAAGGGCAGCAACTAATAAACGGAAAAAGGAGGGAGAAGAACAAGCCATGGGAGACTAGAAGATTAATATTTTATACAAAACCACTGAGGAGATCCCGAGTGAAAGCATGGGTGGGTTTGAAGCAGCCAGTCTAGCAGAGAAAGCCAAAAGTGGAGAAATGTTTGGACATCTAAATTTTCCCACTTAAGGTGTTTTTATACCTGTTCCTTCTGCTGAAGGCTCTGAGTGAGTTTCTGTCTGAATGTTACATGCAGAACTCCATTGCATGGGAGGAGTCACAAAGAGATAAACAATGGATTTGTTTAATTTATAAAGGGCAGAAAAGGTTGGTGCTTTTTTAGGACACAGCTCTGTATTGTTAGTTACTCAGGCTACGTACACATTGCAAGGCTGGCTACCGACTGAAACTTGAATATCCTTCTTGGAACCAGTGGCCAGATTTATACCAGAGATGGTAAGTCTGGTTCCACCCGCTTGTGGACCACTCTCAGGTCTTATTTGAGAAGGATGAGGTTCCTGCAAAGAGAAGATGGTCAAACTAAGTGAGAAAATTAAAATAAAATTTATACCAGTATTATTTAGTTTAATAGATAATAGAAGTTTAATATTACTACCTGAAAAAGAATAAAGCAATGACAGACAAATCTTCTAAAATAAAACAAAATCTACTACTCATGCTGAAAGAAGTAACAGATAATGTGAATGCACTCTTTTCTTTACTGTATTTTATGAGGTTTTATACAAGTTTCAGTTCCCTATCACAAAATGTAGTTAGCTGCCATTAAGTTTGTGAGACCTTCCTGTTGGATTTCCTGGTTTCATACTTATTTTAAGATTTCTCTCTTCTGTATGGCTGAGTCTACCTTCATCTTTCCTTACCCTTTTCTACATTCTGTGTCAGCTACAGGAGACAAAGAACAAGGTTTTCAAAAGTCGCATGAAACAGAAAGAATACAACAATTCCCTTTATCTTGTAAGGCTCTCAAAAACTTTGGTAAAACTGTTACCCTATTCTTGAGCAATAAACTTGCAAAGAAAGAAAATCAGAAAACACTCAAATTGTCTTAATGTACCTAGAACCTTGGAGTGAGTTCCTTAAAACCAATTAAATCAAGCAGACACGGTTCAAATTGTTATAAAATTTGTTTGATATTTAAATTTCTTAAGAAATTTCTCTCCCTCCTTTTGTTATCAATTCAGTCTTTGTTTCAATGATTGTATTCTGGGAACTCCAACAAATACCGTAAATTAACAGTGAGGGCTTTTCATGAGCAGCGTGATTTAATTACTTCGTCGCTAAGTAGTTTCTGCTTCCAGTTGAGAAAAACATCCTTATTCAGGACCACAGTGAAGCTGCTGAATCAAGAGCATGACCGAAGCCGAGCAAGCCGCGTGACATGGGCGGCCAGCCGGCTCCGGGTGACACTGCCCGCTGACCCCACGCCTCAGCACGCCTGCAGACGTGCCACAGCCCTCGCACCCATGGGGCCACAGCTGCTGTGCCTGCAGGCAGCACTGTGCCCTGGGCTGGCAGCACCACGGTCCTGGACTGGCAGCACCATGCCCTGGGCTGGCAGCACCATGGTCCTGGACTGGCAGCACCATGCCCTGGACTGGCAGCACCATGCCCTGGGCTGGCAGCACCATGGTCCCGGGCTGGCAGCACCACGCCCTGGGCTGGCAGCACCATGTCCTGGGCTGGCAGCACCATGCCCTGGGCTGGCAGCACTGTGCCCTGGGCTGGCAGCATCAGGGTCCTGGGCTGCCAGCACCATGCCCTGGGCTGGCAGCACTGTGCCCTGGGCTGGCAGCACCATGGTCCTGGACTGGCAGCACCATGGTCCTGGGCTGGCAGCACCATGCCCTGGACAGGCAGCACTGTGCCCTGGGCTGACAGCACCATGGTCCTGGGCTGGCAGCATCAGGGTCCTGGACTGGCAGCACCATGCCCTGGGCTGGCAGCACCATGGTCCTGGACTGGCAGCACCATGCCCTGGACTGGCAGCACCATGCCCTGGGCTGGCAGCACCATGGTCCCGGGCTGGCAGCACCACGCCCTGGGCTGGCAGCACCATGTCCTGGGCTGGCAGCACCATGCCCTGGGCTGGCAGCACTGTGCCCTGGGCTGGCAGCACCACGCCCTGGGCTGGCAGCACTGTGCCCTGGGCTGGCAGCACCATGGTCCTGGGCTGGCAGCACCATGCCCTGGGCAGGCAGCACCATGGTCCTGGGCTGGCAGCTGGCAGGGGCACTGCACACACAGACAGGATGCCAGTGTGCTAAGTGTGTGTCTGGTGCATTAGGCTGAGGCATTGCTATGATGGATCCTGATCCTGCATTTGCTAAAGCATACTAGATCAAGACCTTAAAGGAGGCTGTGAATAGGTGATGTCTTTTCTGATGTACAACTGGGCTATTTCACCATATTAAAACACAGGTTTTTCTTAAATGAGTTGAAAAAAGTAATAAGCTTATTTCCCAGACTCATGTATATTTGTAAATGACAGCTGTTCTCCTCCTCTTGCATAATCTTGCTAAAATGGCTGACTGATAATAAAGTCCAGGCTTGGGGCTATTCCATATGATGCACATGCAAATAAAGAAAGAGCAAAGAAGTTTGAAAACTTCTGTTGCTGATGAGGGTTTCCTTGATCACTATCACACAGCACTGATCTTCCACTTGAAGGAGGAAAAGCCCTTCTCAGAGACAGAGAACAACATGCCCACCTCTTCCTAGTCAAGCAGCAAACCCCTTTCTCTCACATCATTTTGCTCAGGCACAGCCCATCTCTGTGACAGCTTACAGCTACAAAACCAAGGGCCCACCAATGGCAGGGAGGAAGGGACTGATATATCACATTTGGTTCAAAGCTTGGTGAGTCATCGACAGGTTTTTAACAAGCAGCAGGAATCCATAAAAATGCATCCACTTGACTTCATGGTTACTTTACAAATTTTTTTTTATTGCAGCTCAGATATTATAGAAGCATGGAGAACTCTTACGTGCTCTGCTTGTTTTATGCTTTCATGTCTAAGCAACTTCCCTCTGAAGGAATGCATCATGGTTCAGCACACTTCACAAATCCACAATGACAACTGTAATTTGCTCTCGAGTCATTGAGCTTTAGGAATATGCTTTAACTAATTGGGTGTCAATTGCTTTTCTTCCCTGAGAGAAATCTGTTTGTAAACCCTTCACTCCTCAAGAGTGAGCATATGACTGCTCTCATGCAACTAACCTTTGATTTAGCTTTAATTTAATACATCACTCAGGTTACAAGATTTTATATAGGGAAGTCACTCAAAGTAATTTTAAAGCATTTTAAAAGCTCATTTAGGTCTATATAACCCTGTCTGTGCATCCTCATATTTGGATTTAATTGCTTGCTGATTTAAGCTAAATTGAGACAAGTCACATGAGGGTAAATGAAAAGTTTTAGGGGGTCAGTTTTAAAAATCATATTTGAAGTTTAAATTAGAATAAGTCTACATATGCACTTTATAGGCAAAACTCATTTGTGCTTTTTTACGACAGAATCTTGTTGCTAAAAATATTACAATCAAAACTGTATATGAAATACATGGTCAATAAATAGTTTATAAAAATTAGTCAAATACTTTAAGTGTAACCTTACCACACAGACAGAAAACCTTTTATTAAGTTCAAAATAAATCTTAATTCCTATAAATTGTTAACCATGCTGGACTTCTGTATTATCCACAGTAATGCTTAGCTGCATAGCTTGCTTAAGATAGCTTTCAGATTCAAGTATTCCTCAAGAGCCATTAAAGAATCAGTATAGACAAATTCTTTCTCCCCGAACCTCTGAAAAAATCTATTTAAAATTTGTAGCCTTTTACCTAAGTACTATCTCTACTGGAAGGCTAGGCTCCAAGGACAGGCTTAGGAAGGAAATGAACAAGAAACCACTTAAAGCAAGCCTTTAAACATAGACTTAAGAAACAAAGAAAGAAAAAAAGTTTCTGAAGCATCACAGACACTATTCTCTGTAACCTCAGCACAATGAATGAAAGGAAGCTTGCTAAGGACTGCAGCTGGAGAGCCATATTCCCTTCTCTTAGCAAAAATGTGAAATAATTGCCCTGTTACAGCTCTGTTGGGTTATCTGATGGGTCCCTTTGGCAGGGCTCAGCTGTCTCTGTTGCCAACAATCAGTAAATACAGAGTGAGCCACAAACTTGAAGTCGAACCGCTCAGCATCATTGTCTTTGGGGGACAATTATTAGTTAGTGGTGGCCTACGTTTGTCTCCCTAGGAATAGGGATGTACAGCTAACAGCAAAGTTATCTCTGAAAAACACAGCTGTAAGGGGGAAGTGAAAAAAGTATCTGTTCTGTTTTCCACAGAAACTGGGTTTTTTTCTTTCTTCTTAGAAAGACTCCACCTCTTGGAATTTAAAGCCCAACTGCACCAGACAGAAGAACTCACCACCCACCCCTCATGCACCATTGTGCAGACACATCTCAGTTGCACTTCAGTCTGAATGGAAAACTTGGGCCAAGAACCACTCTGGGAACTAACACATGGAGCAGCCAAAGAGGAGGTGGAATGGCTATGGTTAACCCTAATTTCATCTTTAATTGCTGATCTTGCAGCTGTCCCTCAAAGGACTATTTTAAAATCTCTTAATTCAAAATATTCATATTTAATGCATTTAAAGTAATTCTGCAAATACCAGGAACTCTCCAGGAAACAAATAATGCGGACGCCTCATAAAGATGATCTAATAAGGAGAAGCTGAACGATGCTTTGTGTGCAGAGGAATTCTTCAGCATGACTGCTAACACTTTGTTACTGTAAACTTGGCAGGAATATTATTTGATTAATTTTAACTTGCTATTTTCTGTTTCATATTTTCCCTCTTTCCCTTCCTCTTAAGGACCTGCCAGAAAAAATGAGCAGCTAAAATAAATTATCAAGAATTTTAACAATTTAAATAATCATTTTATTGCAAAATAAATGTGCTATGAGTAAGTTTTATTGCTCCTCTAAAATATTCATGGATGGCTCAAAGAACAACGCTCCATTGGCCCACCTGGCGGTCCTAAGAGTACCAATAAAGAAAACAAGCTGGGTCATACAAATATTCAACCAGAAAGCATCTTTCAAAAATGCAATTAGATAGATAGGATCAGGAGGAGAATGATATTTCACTCAATGCTAAGTTAATCTGAAAAAGTGCCATCAGTGGTGATACAAGACTTCAACAAGAACTGTGTTACCTAAGGAGAACGTAGCCCCTTCCCATGGTACTCACCAGTCAGACAGACACATACAGACCCTTGGAAGGTGCCAGCTCTAGTCTCATCTTACAGAGTTTTATCTAATGCAGTTTGGCAAAGCTGCACCTGACCCCCAGCTCTCTGCCGCTTACCAAAGTCCTACATAAGATTCCTTCTCCTTGCAGAGGAAAATGAGGGGCAGACGGTAAATCCGTCAGTGCAAACCTTGTTTGAGGGATAATAAAAATGCTGCTTTTACCAAAACGGAAGGACCTTTAATTTGAACTCGACCCTGAGCAATACCAAATGTTCAACTGTTACAAATGGGACTGATAAGCCTTGAACCTCAAGTGCTGCGGTATCAGTGACGTTTTTTTTTTTCCAAATCCCCTCAAGGATTTCTTCTCTCCTTCTTTCTGCCCTGTTGTCATTTCAGTCTCTGAATCAGAAGTACACCTGCTGTCATGATAAATAACCTTTCTTTTTCAGCCCTCTGCACCTTGAGATCTTTGTCGGCTCTGTCAGAAGACACCTGGGGGAACTCACACTTTCTATAACATCACTGCAGTGCTCAGTGCAATTATGATGTTAAACAGAACATTTGATAATGTGTCTTGTATGGAATTTGTAGCAGTCCTGTAGTAATTCTGGAAAACATCAGCCCTTTTGAGGACCTGGCAATACTTCATTTCTCATGGACACAGTAAAATTTAAACAACCCTGCAAATTCTGATTTAACCCTTGTTTTATAATTCCTTAAAGTGTAGAAAATAATTCAAACATATTTCAGTTTTTTTCTTATTTTGCTTGAAATGGAGGAATGTTTTTTCAGGTCTATACTTCTTTTGTTACCAGGAAAATATTGTTCAATGTTTGAGCATAAATATTTTCTGCAATAACAGGCTACCTCGTTATGTGGGCTTTTTGATAGTCTAGTTTGAAATAGCCTGTTCCAATGTCTGTCAGCTGTTCAGTGGCCTGGTTTTTGCTGAGTCTGGTAAGCCGTCTCCCAGCAGAGGGACTTTGTGCCACCAGGACTCCCCACTGCCTTTCGTTCTCATGATCATGCCCTGTGTTTGTAGAAAGCGGATTTGCAGTTTTGATAAAACCTATGCAAATCCACAGCTATGCTATTCAGAATAAAATTCAATACAATGGTTCAGTTGGGAGCAACCTTCAATCATCATTTAGTCCAGCTTGTTACCAGGTGTAACTTCCTCCCTACTGCATGATTTATCCTGAAAAAATTATTTGATCTAAACAAGATTTCTTGCTTGTAGGTCTGAGCAAGGTCTGAGATTGAAGTCTGTTTGTCATGAGAAATTTGAGCACTTTACATACTTTACAGATAAACCTTCTTTAAATGCTACCGAGATGTAATAATGTTGAGTTAAAGATCTCAAAGTCCACCTGCAACCCAACTTTTCCATGTTGTACCAGACCGCTGGGTAAGTATTCCTGAACTGATAAGTAGTTTTCCCAGTGCTTTGATAACAACAAGGCTATTATCCTTGTTGGAAGGACAATAATGCTACAAAGAGGTTACCTCTTGTGCTTTTATACCTGTGGTTAGCACCCATCCTGTTGCTATGGTTTACTTGGAAGCAGTGGTTATCTGCTCCAAGCAGTGAGACAACAACACTTGTACATTGCTTTTGTACCTAATGTTCAAATAATGCTAGTATGTGTAGTAGCAAATTCATTTATTCTCTTTCTAATACCAATGTAATACCTTATGTGGCACTTGCATTCCTGTGTGCCACTGTCTTATCCTTGCTTCATCAGCACAGAAGTACTGGAAAAAAAACCCAAAGAAAAATATTGACAAAAAAAGCTCCAACTGGCCCAAGTATGTATATGACTTCACATTCAGGCCATTTTCCAGTGTCCTGTTTTCTTCTTCACAGCCAGAAATCTCTTCTTTGCTTGCTTTGTTTGTATCTTTTGCCCCCTACTTAAAAATCTGTTCACAGAAATGTGGATATATTTTTCATTCTAGTTTCATGCTTTCTGTGTGCTAGGGGGTAAATTATCTCCACGTCTGTTCCACTTATAATCACATTTAGACATGAACTTGCTTATTAGCAGTGTACATGACTGCTGCTCTTACACAGCTACTGTAGATGCTGTGAGCATTCACATTTAACTCTTACATTTTTCATCCTGTTTATTAATCTAGAATGAACTTTTTAATCTTTAATATTTTATGAGTAGCAATTAGTCTTTTTGCAGAGTTAGGAAGGTGATATCTTATTTCTTCAGATTTTTGTACTTCTATTTTAATAAAAAAATACCTTTTGTAGTATGAAAATTCTTTCAGAGAGCTCCGAGCATTTTAAATCTCTATGGTCTGCTGGTGTCAAATCAAAGCCCATCTTTTACCTGGCTAGGAGTGGGGTTATTCCTATTCTTCTTTTATTTTTTTTTCCTGGTTCTTTACAATTTTCTTTGCAATTAAAGACATGTAGGTGTAAAAGAGAACTATTCCCCCAACCTCTTTTCTGCTCACCCATCTTGCATCTGGGATTGGATTTTCCAGACGGATTCATGTTCTTTTTCACTCATTCTGTTTGCTCTGCTGCTTTCCTGGTTTGCACTGTCATGTCCAGCCAACTCACTTCGGGTCCCTCGCACAGTATCCAAGAACGAGAGGAGTGCACACCCATGGAGCATCACCAAAGTTCTGCATGTCTTCTTTTTCCATTTCTCTGCTTTTCTATTTGTCTGTCATCAAGCACAACCTCATCTATACCAAGTTTTCGTTTCCTTTTCCCAGGAGAATTCCTGGACATCACTCTGTAAATAAGGATACTGTCTACTATAGTATCCATCTGTGGTAAGCAGTTTCTAGCCCACGAACTATACCACTGAGATAAAATTGGTTGCCCTTTATCCTTCACTAATGCAGAAAATCAAAGAGAGAAACAACAGACCACCAAGGAGGCTACTGGTGGATCACAAGAGGGGCCAGAAATTGAAGAACAGTTGGACAGCAACAGAGGAGGGGAGCCTAACAGAGATGCACGAAAACCTTGGCATGAAGTCTATGCTTCAGAGGGGGATGTTGGAAAAACCACAACTGTGCCAGATCACAAGCAGAGAGATAACTGGGAAGGGAAAAGAGGGTGGTGTCACAGTATGTCCCCATGATGCTGTGAGAGGTGCCAGCTGCAGCACAAGGGGAAGCCAGCAACAGATGGAGGTGTTCAAACGGACATGATGGGCAGCAAATGGCAAAGCCACCTAAGCTCCCTTCTCTTGGCTCCTGTAGACACTGACCTCCAGTTGGGGGTTTGCCTTTGATGCAAGTGCACTTCTTCACTAGTAGGAATGGGCTCTTGTGGTTCCACACAAGCAGAGAACAGGGATGCTGTTTCCAAGGCCTGATGACAGCTCACACAGATGCGGGTAAGATTTTCACCAATGTAAAGTCCGTGTTGTTTCTCTGCATCTATTGCATCCATCTTTCCTTCAAGTAACTCGTCCCTCTCCTCATCCTGGTTGAAGCTGCTGTAAGTTCTGGCTCTTGAAGAAGTAATTTTTTACCAGAATTATCTGCCTCACACTGAAAGCCAAATTATTCTGCCAACTCTTGCATATTATGCACACAAAAATAAAAGGCATAGCCTTTTATTGTGTGCATACAGCACACTACGATGTGCTGTAGACACCAGCCAGCTTCTTGGAGGTCAAAATGTCATTTCATGGACTATAAAGGTAACCAACCACAGGAGCTAAATTAAACCTCTGAATGGGTAACTCAAACCATGTTCTTTCCCCCTCCACTTCCCTCCTTTCTCAGACTCAAGGGAGCCTGTTTCTTGTTTCTTCAGACAAGCCACCCACTCACAGGATATTCAACCAGAGAATTTCCACTGCGCATTCTTGGCAGCCTGAAGTTCACTCCAGTGGCTGACCTGACCCACTGGCTTGCCTCATCACAGCATCCATAACAGAAGTCAGTTCCTAGGTTATTTCTGCAACAGCAGAGAGATGAGCTGAGTCCTGCCTTTCTGGGGCTGCTTTGTCCAAACCTTACAGCACGTAAGCTGATCAAATGCTTCCAGGCACTCCAGGTCCCCAGGAAGAGCATTTGCCTGGCAATGCACATTGTGTGTTGGCTGCTGTGGATGGGACTCTTTTGCAAAGCGCTGGTATGTTAAACAACTTTTTCTTTGGCCTGAAAGCAGCATCTTTTTATCATGCGGCAGACATCAAATGATTTTCTGAAAAGACCACAGGGCTTTGCTGACAGGTTTGATGGAGAAATGGAAGCATGCATGACTGGAAAGTCTTCACTCTCATACATCCAGTGTTTACTGGCAGCTCTCAAGCAGAATCACGAGCGCTGTATGGTGGGATGTATTTAAACGCATGGCTCAAATGATAGAGAGTAAAGACTAACAGTATACACATGAAAAAGGGCCAACTTCACTAAAACTCTCAGCTATCCAAGAGGTCTCCTGTCCCCCATGCAGACTGACACACAAACAAGATTTACTGCAGGACTTAAGAATAAAATAAGATCCTCTGGAAGCAATTCCAGACTTGTGCGGATGTGTGGTTTATCAGCATCAATCATAATGGCAACAAGCATGTAATTTTCACCCCAAAAAACCCCACCCAAAGACCCCAGCTACAGTGTAAAATGAATGTACTGAGGCAAAGACTCAGGGAGAAAAATCAAGGAGTGAGCTGAAACTCTCCATGAAAGCCTTGAGTCACTGACCTGGTGAGAGCTTCCAGTGCAATTGCTTCAAACATCAAGAAGCAAAGCAGAGGATGGATGCAGGTAAGAGGAAACTGCCAAGTTTGGGAGTAGATTAAGGTGGAAGACTGCACCTTGTTAAATGTAACTGTGCTATTCATTTCACATTCAAGCTTCCAGTATGGTGAATAGTGATGTTGATGTTTGTTTTCAGGTCAGATTCTAATTAATCTTCCCTTCTTCCTCTTTTTGGTTATTCATCTCATTTGTTTAGGTAAACAGACTTCCTGGTTTACAAGAAATAATTTTTTGCAAGCCAGTTCCTAAACTATCTTCAGCACCTCAGAAATGTATTACACTTTTGCAAAGTTCTACTTCTAATTTCACCATCTTAGATTTATCTGAGCTTTCTGAAACCCTACAGTCTCTTTACTCTGCACAGCCTAAACCTCACAAAATTGTTCTGACAAACTGATGCTGGAGATGCCAGAACCAGCTGCAAGTTCTTGTCCTGTGCCTGGAGTCTAAAGAAGAGGTGGCCTGAGAAAAGACTCAGCACTTGTCTGGGATCAGCAAATCTGGGCCATATAACTTGGAAAAGCTTAACTCCTTCCTTTGAGACTACTTCTCACTGCCATAGTAACAAGCAAATCAGATAAAGTTAACAACAAATGAAAAAGCAGGACTGGCCTTTAGCCATGTTACTGCTCCACCTGCTCAGAGACCAGCCAAGCTGTCAGTGCTCCAGATGTACCGCATAGCTGGATATTAAAATTTAGCATAAGATCATTTCTATTTCACTAAACAGGAGAATGGTTATTGCCTGATCCTGCCTATAGTGAAACAATAGAAATGTCAGCAGAGGATGACTGGGTCATCAGAATTTAATTTCACTGGGACTGTACTTGAACTGCACTCAGGTTGGACAGAAAAATTGTGATGGGTAGGGAGACATAAAGCTTTCTTCTCCTATTATGCAACAAATATAGGTATTTACGGTACAGCACAGACACTTGTGGACCAGGGCATTTTTGTTCAGGAACAATTTTAAATTGAAACCATGGCTTCCCTTTTAACTGGATTTTTGACCCATTTCATGAAGGTCTTGCACATTTGTCACTTCTGAAATGCTCTGTGCTGGCAGACAGGGAAGAAGCATGAGTCTGAGCCCCAAATTGTTCTGACTATTGATTCTCATCAATCCACCTTTAAAAATAAATCACACCATTCAGACTGGATATCAACAAGAGCCAAATGTAGTGCTACTTATAGAATCACTGAATGGTTTGGGATGGAAAGGACCTTCAGTGCTCACTTGGTCTAACCCCCCCTGCCATGGGCAGGGACACCTTTCCCTACATCAGGTTGCTCAAAGCCCCATCCAACCTGGTCTTGAGCAGTACCAATAATGGGGCAGATACAACTTTTCTGGGCAACTTCTTTTAGTGACTCACCACTCTCGTAATAGAAAAAATTCTTCCTTATACCCACTCTACTTGATAAGTACTTTTGGTGGTAGATACTAATCTCATGTACAAGGCTGAGACAGCGGGGCATATGGTGATACATCTGGTGTATGCAGACACACCAGGATGAGCATCTCCAGTGTCTCCTTGTGCACTTCTGCCCTGTGATGCTGCACACTGCATTTAGAATAGTCACTGTTAAAGATGAAGCTATTCTGCTTCAAGTGGTCAGAGCTCACACTAAAAACAGTGGTAGTTACCAGCAGAACGGTAGCCATCCAACGTGCCAAAGAAACAGGGAAATACATAAGAGAAAATTTGTTTTAGGAGGGTTCTTGGAAAGAAGATTATTTTCTTTCCTTTGTGTATACTGAGTAGAAGAGGTTTTACACAAAGCACAGATTTTGCATGTCTGCTGAAAGAAGTCACCAAAGAACTGTCTGAAAAAAGCACTGAAACAAGATTGCAGCTTTTAAGCCAACATTAGCTGATGCAACTGTCTGCTCTGATCTGCTCTGATCGTCTGTTCTCATGCCAAAGCATTCGTGTCACACTTGTAGAGGTGCTCATCAATGTGATGCCCCTGTACTGACTTCAATCCTACTGCAGTCCAAAGTTGGCTTCATTTTCTTGTGGAATAAAGAGAAATTAAACTAGAAACCAGTATCACCAGTTTTAAGGTGTGAATTGTATTACTTGTCATTGCTTTGCATATTGTAAACAGGGTCCACATGGAAAGATTTTTTCAGCAAATAAAAATGCTCTTTATCAGCAGTTGGCTAAGGCATCTGATTTTTCAGTAACCTCAATGCAGGCAGAGACTGACACACAGGGACTCTTGGACTTGCAGGAGAACATCCACCTAGTTAATGTTGGTGCACAGCTACTTCTCCTAGCACCTCCCTGATAGGCAATTAAGAATCTTTCCCTGAAGTGGCCAAAAGCAGTGGCTCCTTATGTCCCTCTCAGATGCACTGAGCAGGGAATCACACCAAATCCAAGGACAGGCTTTGAAGCCTACCTTTGAAACCCACTCTATCATAACTCCACGTGCTTTCCACGAAAATCATGGGAAAATATACGCGGAAGGATAGGAGAACTGGTGCAAAATATACCCAATAGATTCATGTCAAAATCTCACGTGGGGCTTACTGTCATAGTCTCTGTCCTAGAGACCACAAACATGCACATGGGAGATTATATCGTTGTTCTCTGGTTAAGATCATAACCTACATTTCTGCAAAGGAACAGATGACATATTGAAGCAAAAAGGGTAGGGTTTTTTTGCAGTTGTATCACCAAAGAGAGGAGGTATTTGCTCGGAAATAGAAAACCCCTTCTAGCCCATTTTATGAAAACAAGAATATCCTCTTCTCAGTTAAATGTCATTCTTGACTTATTCCACTGCTTACTGCTGACTCCTTTCCTTTACTTCTCACAACACATCAAGAATTAATGAGACAGAAGTTTAAATAACAGAGAAGATAAAAGCCTAACACACAAGTAATGTTTTATAGTTTCACAGTTTATAGGTGTAATTTTAAGTATCAGTATGGGGACTGATATTATTTAAACCTCTCAACTATCACATGATCCTATAAAATTTGAAGACCTCACAGATACAGATAAAACTCCTTGCTGCTAAAACCACAAGCTAGACCAGCTATAAGCTAGGGCCACATTTAGAGCAAAGCAATTAACACAGAAATGAAATTCTCTTTCATAGTCACACTGAAAAGAAAGCATATAAGTAATATGAACACACATCACGCTGTCTGTGGCTTTGCATGCCATACTTTTGAATGAAATAAATTATTAAAGAAATTAATGTAACTTCATTACTTATTCTTCAGCTGCTCTGCATCCATTCTTCTAATTAAGAATATTGCCTAGACTAAATATCGTGATTAAAATAGTGCACCAGGTGTCTAGAGAATACCTAATTTTTTGCAGTGCTGACTTCTTTTTTTATTTAATAGTGAAACTTAAGAAATATTACATCACTAATGAGTAGGTTTATTCCAGTTGCTTTTCTACCACATCTTTTTAACCTGAATGGCAAACAACATCATCCTAGTTTGAGACTATGGATCTATTTACCAGAATTGATTTTTGGTACACCTTTTGAATATAGAATTGCTGGAATTAAGTTTTTTCTAACATTCTTGAATGACAGGGCTATTGATGAAACAGTAAGACAAACACAGCCGATTCTGTGCTTAACTTTAAATTAAGTCATGGGCAAAGTATAAAACAGGTCTCTGAAAAAAATGCACTTACCTGGTATGTAAACAATACTTCACTTGGTGATTTACCTAATTTTCCATTGATGTTAACTTCAATTTGACCTTGTTGTGGTTCATTCATCGGTCCAACTTGACACACAATCCTAAAAAGAAAGAATGCAAGCTTATCTGTTAGAAGTAACAGCTGCAACACCAATGCAATGTATATGAGCTACCACACACACTGCCAGCAAAAGCACCAACTTTGCTTTATCCTATACAATGTAATCCAATGCTGCCTCAGATTCCCAGCAAAACCACCCAAGAACAGTTTGCTCATCTATCTAAAGGCTGGGAAAACCGAAACCTGAGCACTGTACACAGCAACTTTAGCAGTCCATTAGTAGAAGTGCCTTCTGCAGAAGATTCAAATTCAGCCTGTAAGTCAGTTGAACCTCTGCAACCAGACACAAGATTTACAGTGGACTTTGTGATGTTAAAAAAAACCAAACCCACAAAGGAGCCCCCACCTCCTTGATGCAAACATCAGATCATCAGCTATCTTAAAATTTTGTGTGTTTTAACTGCTGATAATTTCATTGTGCCTCTTGCTACCTTTCACCTTCAAACTACTGCCTTTTCACACCTACGATCAAAATCCTTTCAGAATTACTGTTCTCTGAAAAAAAATTCACAGATGACACATGCAAAAACAGAGGTCAAGGAACACTGGCCAAGAAAACACTGCCTTAGAACTAACACTGTTGCTGAGTGATAGCTAGGATGTTTAAACTTTTATTTCAAACAGGTAAACCACAGAATGAAAGCATGAAAAGGCAATAAGGATTTGACACACTTGAAAACTGGGACAAATGCTTAATGGAGAGCTGATAATACAGTTAGATAAGGAGTATATAGTGCTTGCAGCCTGCTCAGTAGACAGTTTCATATAGGACACACCCTGAGGATCATGGCTCATTTCTGTCACTCTTTTCCTCCAGGATTATTGCTAGTCTTCCTTAAGCAGTGCACAACTGCTTAAAAAATCCCAAAGTAGCAAAAAAACCCTCAACTACTCCAAATTACTGGGTATAATGTACTTAAATCGGGACTTGTAATAAAAGGATTGTCAAATCCCTCTGCAGATCACTCCAGACTTTTTTCCTGGGTACTGGCAAATGGACAACATTCTCTGAATTCTTGCATGTCCTGGCATGTGTATGGCTGCCTGAGCCTGTTCCTCATCATCTCTCTACTGTATTCTTGGAAGTTGTATCTTCATGTCAGGCAGAAACAGGAAACGGTGCCTTTGGAGGAATTTTTACCATATGTCAAGCTAGGGAAAGCAGTCGGGGGCCGGGGCTGGGGGCTGTGGGGGAAACACCGTAGCAGGGATTCTAACTGGAAAAGTTCCCTCCCCTCCCCAGCGCTGGCATTGCCTCCCTTCCCCCACATTACTAATGGAAAACTACAAAGAATGAGAACAGACTTCTGGAAGGCCAACAATTAAATCACTGCAGAGCCAGAAAGCACCCTTAACTGTCTTAAATCTTGCTGTGCATGGGAGCAACTGTCTCCTAAAAAGACTAGCTTTTTACTGCAGGAGGATAGGGGAGCAAGACAATGCGCTTTCTATTATTTTTAAATTTAATTTTAAAAAAAAGGTAATAATAAAACAAAAGAACAGAGGAAGGCAAAGACAGAAAATTATAGATATCTATTTGAAGATTTTGATAACTTCTTTTCTAAGGTTTTCCTAGTCAAGAACATCCTTCAAAACCCACTAATTTGTTGATAAATGACATGATGCAAGTTGCATTTGTTCTCGCCCATTACTACACTGCCAGAACTTAGGAAACCAGTAATGTTGCTATGATACAAGGAACCAGTCATCTCAGTTCTGGCTCCTTTCCAGGTATTTAAAAATATCAAAAAGCTTTAGAAAGAGCCAAGAGGATGGGGAAATTCTTGTAAGACTATGTTGCAATTCAGTGCAGCTTTTGCAAACACTGAAAACAGGGAATGGGGAAAGATGACTTTAAAAAAGTCTGTAATTCTGTGGATTGGAAGTACATGTAAATGCAGGAGTGATGGCAATAAAATTGGGAAGCAGTAAGAAATAAACAGCTATTCTTTAACTTCTTCAGTCCTAGAGGCCTGGGAAGCTTCTAAATGCCTGATGCACACATTGACTAAGTTTAAATATTTTTCAAAAGCTAAAAAAAAAAATCACTTAGGTATCTTCGAAGTCCCTCTCGAAATATGCCACAGGAATAGCAAAAGTTACTGTGTTACACTTTAATTTATAAAAAGGGAAAGAAAACCAAGGTTTCAATTGCAGCTTTCAAAAGTGAATGAAAGAAAAATCACACCACCTAAAATATGTCACTACTCTTAATTATACTACTGAACCTTCCTGCTATGCTTTTCATCAGCTAATATCAAAAGAGTATTTCCCTTTCAGTATTTCTTGAAATTAGAAGCTTGATATAATCTGCAGTAAACACCTACATACCTACCTAGAAGAATTTAGGCATTCTGTTTTAATTTTTGGCACGGCTTGAGTGTGACAAGTAATCTGCAAAACATCTACCAACCTGCTATGGCAATTCAAGACCCATGGACTTGTTGGCTTTGAGATGAAACTTAGTCATCTACAGGTAAACCTGAACTCTGGGCTCCCTCCCTGGGCCCAGGAAAGAAACTCTATAGCTAGACTAAACAGATTTAAGCTTCCTCTTGCTTTGCCTACTTTCCCATAAATCTTGTATGCTTGGCTTCACTGTGGTTCAGATTTAGCAAAGTTTTAATGACTAGATGTACATGTAGAATGCCTTTAATTTAAAAACAAATAGTCTTGATATACCTACAGTAATAGTTTATGAAAGCTTTTCAATCAAGTAAGGAAAAAACTTCAATCAGAAGCAGGATGGTAGTACACCATTGTAAATTTGTTGCTGTATTACAATCTATAAAAATTTTAAATAAAGAGTCAGACGTGTTACTATGAAATATTGCAGGTATATCACACTAATTCTTTCTTCAAATGGTAACATTTGTAACCACAAGAAGATCATCCTTTCTTGAAAACACACAGAAGCTCCTTTTTTCTTCTAAAATCTTGTGAAAAGCATCCATCAATTACCTTGTGGAAACAGAGTAGAACTCCTCTTTAAAAAGACATTCCTTGTCTGCCACCGTTATATTTTTTACATCTTCTGCTTTTATTCCCAAATTAGATCCCATTATGGTCAAAAGAATTCCACCATTTAGTGGTCCGGTTTTTGGCTCAATCTGTGTTTGCATGAAGGACAGGGGAAAAAAAAATTAAAATTAAATACTGCAGTGACTATGTTGCTCTTCTATATTATTTAAAGCTACTTTGACTTACCAACATTTGAAATGCAGATGTTTCTTGTAGGACATACAAAAAAACATGCTATGCAACTTTTTAATGTTAATTAATCATCTGTTAGCTCAGAACTAGTATTCAACAGCTGCAGATTTCATGTCTCCTGTGGCAGACTGTTATGTACAAAACCCTTGCCTGGTGTTTATTCTATTTGCTTCCTCCACTAAAGTCCTGTAATCCTGAAAAGCAAATGGATTGCACTCTTCCCACAATCCTTCCACGGACCTTTTCTAGCATTTTGTTGTCATGATTTTATCCCTTTAGGTTCACAGTAGAGCAGTGCACCTTCCTAACACACAGTGCTGCCCCACATAGTGCCTTCAAAAGTTCCTCCAGTCCCTTGATTTTCCTTACTGCATCTCATGGTAGGGTGCTGCAGCATGAGCTGATGCTAATTGAGTAATTTACAAATAAAATGAGGACAGAGAAGATCCTGCCGTGGCAGTGGACTCCTCAGACTGAAATATGGCCCTAACAGGCACTTAAATTAGGAATATTTGTTGGGAGGCTAACCTGCTTTCCTACATAATGCTGGCAAGCACCTCCAGCAAGACCTTTTCAGATCTGCAGCTTTGGAGGGCTATGAGTTTGCCACCAAGTCAAGGGAGGTTGCATTTCACTGTCTGCTCCATCAAAATCAGTCTCTTAGGTCTAAGCAAGTCTGAGCACAGAGATGTGGCTGCCTCTGCTGGCTGCCTAGCCCAGCTCTAAAATCACTTGCTCCATTTTCCCACTGCTTCAACTTCCTAAACTTCTGCCCACTGGCTGTCCATTTGCGCTCAACCCATAAACAAACCAGCTGAAAAATTACTCAGCTGTTTGTCTAGCTGTTTCCAAATGTTATGTTCATATCTAAAGCTAATGTAAGCTCTGAAAACCATTAGGGTAATTAATATTTTATTATCTTTTTTTAATACACAATTATGTAGAAACAGTATCCCAGGTGAAAAGACTTTTTTTCTTAATTTTCCTTTTCCTTTCTTCTCAAATCATTTTTACCTGGGCACAGATATTACACAAGTATTCTTCTCCATGCTTTCTGTCGAGATTCCAGGGTATTTACCTTCCTTGTCAGACTTCAACTGCTTAACAGCCATTTCTTCTTAGCTTTACCCTCACGGCCAACCCTCCCCAGTGTACTGCAGGTCTGCCAGTAGGCACAGCCTCCAGGGTTGCAGTGTCTCCACCAGTCTAAGCCACAGGTTTCACACACAGTTCCTACTGAGTGAAACATCCCGGTTACAACTCTCAATCCCTGTCATACAGTTACCACATCTTGTGATGGCTTGGGATATGTCCTCATCAAACAATGTGTCTGAGTTCGAAGTACTGATACCACTCCCGCAGCAATTTAGATTTGCCCAGTGGAAGAGTGTATCACTCTTTTCTCAGCAATTATGCTCATAAAAGCAGCATTTGGCTTGTTTCTGAAAAGGACATGGATTTATGACTTTCTTTGCCTGCTGATCCACCAAGGTGGAAACAATATTCCCTGACCCTGTGTGAGAAGGCTCCAAATGCAGAGTAAGTCAGGGGTGCACATCTGGCCTCTCTGATTTCTTACATTCAATTCCTACAGCCTTGGGTTTGATGCTGGTGTGGACTGAAAAATATCACTACACCCGAAAAACATTTTGTGACGCAGAAACAATCTGCTCCCTTATTAAATACTTTTTAAAAGTCTAGCTTGAAGCCTGTAAATGAGCCTGTTATGTACTTGTAGTTCCAGGAGCAGTAAACCTCTCTTACGGACTCATTTCAGGTAGAAAGGACTTCATGAGAGAAAAAATCCATGCTAAGAATGCAAGAATCAAGTGCCACATTTTAAGCATGCACTGCTAGCCTGGCTTCTGACACAGCGAGGACAAGGCTTGAAAAACAAGGAGGCTCAAAGACTCCATTCAGTCTCTTGAGTCTTTACAAATCTCTCACACACATCACTACTGACATTATTTCCTTTCAGCTATTTCAGAGGCTTACTTAAGACCCTAGGAAAAAAACCTGCCTTTCAGTATGAGCTTGCTTGGCTGCTTTCTCCTGAAAAATATTACACTGGTAGGGAGAGGAAAAAAGCAATCTTACGCGAGTGATTTCTGGAGGAGGACACGTGTCGGTGGGGGGAGCCTGACAGAGTTTTTCATACATGCACTTGCTGGGCTTGCCATCTTCTTCACACCAGACACACTTATAGTTGGGATCGGCAGCAAGGCATAAGCTGCAGTCGCTTCGTCCGTAGGAGCAGTTGTACAGAGTCACTGAAAGACGAACAGCAAACACACTTAGACATTCATCTCTGTTTCAAGGATATTCAGTGTCCTTTAGGAAGGAAAACTAACCCCGTGTATAAAGTTCAGTGGAGTTGCGTGAATTATACATACAGTCTGTACTTAACCCCTGAATGATGCTGAGAGAAAGTTGTATTTTTCCTCTACGGAAAAACCTGACATTTATCCATGTGCAGAGTATGACTACTATCAAGTAAAACCCAAATATATTTTTGTCACTCAGGCACTGTCAAAACATTCAAGTACAAAGTCCTTACTTTGACTAACCTCAATAACATACACAACTGTTCAAAGATTAATTCAAAAATCAGGTCATCCTGGAGCATCCCAAGTCAGATATGGGAGGTATAAACTCTGCGTGGGTGTCAGAAGGGGCAGACATCAGCTGGCATGGGACCTCTGCCAGTTGCAGAATTAAAGGAAGAGAGCCGCCTTTGTAGACTGTTTCCAGGACATTAGGGACTTTCCATAATCAACACTAATGTCTGAACCAAATAGAAAGTTAACACTTAATAAAGTGTTAACCTTTGTTCAAGTTAATACCTCTGCATTTCTTCATTCTTTTCTATTTTCTTGCTTTTGTTTTCCTTTTTGTCTTGAACTGTCATCCTGATGTACAACTCATTCCTTCTGCAGTGGGGTTTAGTTCAAGCTTTTCTGAGCCAAGAAATCCCGTCTGATAGTCATACCTCTCTTACTGATGAAACAGAGACCAACTCTCCCAGACACTAAGCTTGTTTTGGCCCCCATCAATTTCTAGCAAGATGCACAGTCACTGAATGAAATTAATTTTCCCAAATAGATGCAAAACCTTGAGACATATCTCCGTGGTTCAACACCATAATGAGAGCCCGGGTTTGCAAAAAACCATATGGAGATGCGCTTGAGAACTAGCCCAGAAGAAAACAGACTGAAAAGATGCCACATGTTTCTCCAGGGAAAGTGTGCAAGTTGCACAGATTATCCAGCATGTGAGTGCTGTGCCTCCCCAGACAGGTGAGATGATTATTGTAAAGAGGAAAACATCTTGCTCCCTGCTCTTCTGCTCCTTCTTTTTCCCCTGCTTCTCTCCACTCTTTGCTGCTCTGTATTTCTGGCCACACAGCCTCTCACCCTCTGCCACTGAGGCTCTGGCACTTTCTGAGTCTTGTAAATTAACTTACCAGAACAGCAGAAAGCTTTTTAGGTTTCCTCCTATGCTCTTTCAAGAGTTAAATGTGCTTACAGATGGGAATGGGGTATACAAGACAGAGACTCAACATCTTCTCCTTCCCTTCAGTAAGTCTCAAGAAATAGTCGCCTTAGTGATACTGGAGTTTTTTCTAACAAGGTCCGTACTTAAAGATGCAGGAAGTACAGGACAGTAAACAGATGTGGACAAGGGTAAATCCCTTTGAGATGCATATAGTAAAGGCCATTAAAAATGTTTATTTCAAAAAAGTTTTTACTCTCAGAGGAGCAGGACTCTAGGAAGGACACTGGCAAAACCACCCTCCAGTGACTAACATTTCAATACACTTGGTAACTTCCTAGATAACAGCAGCAGCAGCAGCAGTAGCTTTTGAAATCTAATTCCAAGAGACTACCATGTTAGATTTCTATTGAAATGAAAACGTAAAATGAGAATGTTAGTTTTCCATTATTTTTTCAGCAGTGGCTTTATTCCCCTGCCAGGCATGAACAGCATTGCAGATGCCCAAATCTTGGCTAGTCTCTGCCATTTGCAGGAGAACATGTAATCCCATACATGCAGTTTTTCTCTGAATGCTGTATGTTTTAAACCCTCAACATTCAGTTTCACAGCTAATCTTTAATACAATGACAGGTTTTTTTCTTTCTCTTACAATGAAGAGTTAATACAACGATGAAGCCTGATTTTTACCCTTCCTATGTCTAGTCAGCATATCCACTTGATTTCAAGTAGCTTTACCAACAGAAAATCAGCTGAAGTATCATTAGAGGTGTATGCAAAAGTGAGGGACTTTGGCATTTGTAAAAATGAATCCATGAGAAAGAGATTGAATCAAATGGATGCTCTATCTTGAATTTCCAAGGAATTGATGAGCACAAAGCAGAAGTAGCATCATTTGCTTCATAAACTGAGAACATCAATACGGAAGGCACTGAGCAACAAACATAAACCAAGCAGTATTTCCTGCAGTTTGTGTGTCAGCTATCCACTCTGTATGCTGGATGTAGACATAGGGCTGGGGAAAAGCACCAGACTGACAGCCCTAGTAAGCTGCTGTTTGCTTTGTGGACAGTGGCAAGGAAAAGTTTCCCTGCTGCGAATCACTTTTGTAGGAACCACATTGCTTTCTTATTCCAGCACTCTGAAAGATTGCCACTGCACAGACACTGGAACAGGAAATGTTGTTGAGAAAACCTTCCCCTTGACTTCCTAAACCTGGCATTTCCCACCCAGATGATCACATGGCCACCAGGTACAGCACGGGAATATGTTTACTGAATTACTTTATTATCCTTCATTGGCTGGACAGGGATTTTTATTCCATTCCTCAGTAAACAATGTCACTGCTGCAAAGTCTTGATGTCCCTCACATCCAGTTGCATGAATGCAATGAAGAAAGCCACAGCCTTAAAGCATTAACCACTCCCCTTGTTCACTGATCAGCTCATTATATGTACTAGCAGCAAGCCACTCATTAGATTCAGACTCCTATCCATCACCTTGAGACACCAGCTGTGATATCATTGATAAAAAGGACAAAGGATAAAAGGGATATATTCGATTTCACACTGTTCAGAACCCCTGATGGCTTGAGATGTAAAAATGCTATCATAACTTAGTATTCACTAAGTGTTATACAAAGAAAGAGTTCTTTCACTGGCAGGTTCAAAGGTGCTTCTCAGCAGCAGCCATATACCCAAAGCCAATTCTTTTCAAGATGCGTAAAAACACATTACGCTCTGGATTTCATATGGCAAAGGAGTTTGAAAGTCAGAAAGAATTTGGATTTTAAAAAATCCCTTTTATACTAAAAAGAGACATTTGTTGATAATTTTTCAATTCCCCTCTTGCAAGGGTTCTATATTTCCATTTGAATGATAACATTTCTTTAGTAATGTAACTACCTTTTTTTTTTTTTTTTTTTTTAAATTCCCAGCATCTTTTCTCCCCGACTTGGAAAAAAAGATGTGAATATTTGGTCAAAATTTTGCAGTTTTAAAAATGACATGACTGAAATGGAAATTAAGACAGTGTGAGATTGTAGTATGACCTCCCTGTAACATTCATGCCAGGTCCTCTTTTAAGTTTTTTAACACTGCACACAGAGCCATAAGGAAAATCTTCTAAAAACATAGTTCATGCTTCCAATATGAAAGGGAATAAATTTAAAGATTGTACAGTTGGAAAAATATGGTCTGAAGATTTAATCTGCAGAGGAAATTACTTAGGGTACTAGTATTTTCCTGATGTTGACTCATAGCTCAAGTAACAAGAGGGTTGCCTCACAGTCTTTGCAATATTCTACCTTAAATGTCAGTCCAAAGATGTGTAAGGTAGGTCTCAGTTCCTAGATACTATTCCATTGATTTTGAAGGAGCTTCCTTACCTCACCTCAGGACTAGACTTACAGACATAATTGCTTCATTACTGTATGTTGGAAAATTAAATTTATATTCATAAAGAGATTTTTATCAGAGGCCAAGTCTTTGTGCTATAATTTTTAATTTATTTTTTGATAGAAATAAATGAATACAGTAATGAGCTGAAAACATGCTGAATCTTTCTGTGTTTTCCCGGTTGCCAGCCAACATAGGGACTGCAGAATCTGTCTGAACTGAGACACAGCTAAGAGATGAGATTTCAGGTGAAATCCAGATGAGTGGCTGTGAGAATAATCCTCTTTCTGCTGCTTGATGAGGAAAGTTCATTGAGGAAAGGAAAAGATCATTGAAAAAAAAAAATCAAAATACTTAAGTGAGTATGAACTGGGAGGCTTTGCTATTAGGACTGCACTTCAGAGCAATAGCAATCTTGAAAATCATAGAATCAGAATACTTTGGGTTGGAAGAGACCTTTAAAGGTCACCTAGTCCAAATCTCTACAATTAGCAGGGACATCTTCAACTAAATCAATAAATTTTTGAGATTGTCCTGTGTACAGCCAGGAGATGGACTTGATGATCCTTGTGTGTTGGGTTACACTATGTGGTGACACAGAGGTAAGCCCTGAAGGCCAGAGAGAGAGCCTCTTTCCTGGGCCCAGAGGTGACCCTGGGACTGTATCCAGGTCACTGGGGATGGGCGGAGAGAGGATTGTGGTTTGTGGACAGGGCTGTACCTGTGAGGGGTGATGGTTGTAGTTTGTGACCTTATAGGGTATTGTTTACCTGTTACCATAATAGACAATATCTGTGCACTACCCCAGGTGATTGGGGGATGCTGTGGTGAACATCTTTCCTGTTTACATGATGTTATATCCTGTTGTGTGTGGGTATTTAGGGAATTCTAGCTGTGTAATAAACGACTTTGGACCTCCACCTTGTGCAGAGTTCTTGCCCATGCGTGATTACTGCACTTGTGGGTCCCTTCCAACTCAGGATATTCTGTGATTCTGTGGTTCTGTGAATCTATGATTCTATAATTCTACGATTCTACACAGAGGCCCATCCAGCCTGAACCTCAATGTTTCCAGGCATGGGGCATCTACCATCTCTCTGGTATCCAAAACATAACCCTGCACTAGCCACTGTGAAGAAAATTACCCCAGCTGAAACCAGCACAGCAACCTGTGCCAGTGTTTCACCAGCCTCACTGTAAAAAACTTTTTCCTTACATCTAGTCTAAATCTACCTTCTTCCAGCGTAAAACCATTACCCCTTGTCCTATCACAACCGTCCCTGCAAAAAAGTCTGTCCCCATCCTTTCTATAAGTGACCTTTAAGTACTGAAAGGCTGCAATAAGGTCTCCCTGGAGCCTTCTCTTCTCCAGGCTGAACAACCCCAGCTCTCTCAGCTTTTCCTCATAGGAGAGGTGCTCCAGCCCTCTGACCATCTTTGTGGC
Source organism: Falcunculus frontatus (assembly GCA_013398115.1). Taxonomy (NCBI): domain Eukaryota; kingdom Metazoa; phylum Chordata; class Aves; order Passeriformes; genus Falcunculus; species Falcunculus frontatus. Next base: position 1,662,738 of record VZRV01002858.1, read on the forward strand.
CCTCCCTACTCTTTATGCATTCCAACAGGTCCATGTCCTTCTTATGTGCCAGGCCCAGAGCTGGATGCAACCCTGCAGATGCGGTGTCATGGGAGTGGAGTAGAGGGAGAGAATCCCCTCCCTCTCCCTGCTGGCCATACTGCTTTCGTCCAGCCCAGGATATGACTGGCTTTCTGGGCTGCACCCACACATTGCTGGGTTCAGCTTTTCACCCCCAAGTCCTGCTCTGCAGGACTGCTCTCAGTCCCTATTCTGGCTTGTATTTGTGTTTGGGATTTCCCCAACCCATGTGCAGGACCCTGTACTTGGCCTTGTCAATCCTCATGAGGTTTGCACAGGCCCACCTCTCATGCCCATCAAACTCCCTCTGGATGCCATCCCTTCTCTCCGGTGTGTCAGCTGCACTACACAGCTTGGTGTCACTTGGCAAACTTGCTGACAACACAGATGTTTAATGCATTAGTTTAGTATTAATAACTTTTGATCTGTCAGATTTAATTGTTTCACTCAAACCAGTAAAACCCACAAACATTCTTACTAACAAGACTCCAAATTATGAAGGAATGGATTTCTGCTTACTGTAATTAATCTCCCTTTAATCCCGTATTTCATACTTACCCATCAGTTTGCTGTCAATCTTGACCTTATCTGTTTTTATGGATAAGTTAAGTTGTAGGGTCTCATTTGCACTATAGGAGAACTGGAAAAGATGACATAATAGAGATGTTTATACCTTCATTTGGCAAGATTAATTTAATGCATTTTCTGTAATTCTCAATAATCAGACCTGTGAAGGTTTTAGAAACTCTCCCAAGCCTTATGGCCTTTTTTTCATCTTGGCCAAACACATTTATAGAAGAATGTTTTAATGAGCCTAATCCTTCACAATCAGAATTTTCAAGTACCAAGGGACAGCAATATCTGAATACTCGCTTTTCATTAATTTAATTTACATTTGTTTATAAGTATCAAAGCAGCAAAAGTACTGTTCAGAGGCAGTAAGTATAGCTGCTGACCCTGCTGAGTTCTCCCTTCCCACACCATCTGGCCCCATTACTTCTGTGGGCACAGCACACTCGCACCACATGGAGGGGAAATCTCTTGCATCTTTTGCAGTGCAACCTCCTCATTTTACAGACAAATCACAAGGTTCACATGCTCCAAGACATGAGCTTCTGCTCATGCTGAAAGAGCAGCAATGAGAATTGTTGGGAAACAAGAAGAACAAATAAAAATACAGAGGCTTTATAAAGCAAATGCTTTGTGCTAGGCACAGATGATACATAAATGCTCATTAATTCTCAAATCTACTGTTAGTGAGGTTGTAAGACATAAAGTTTAAAGTCAGCATAACATTTGTGAGTCAAACTTTGAGCTTAGAAAATACACTATTTTAAAAATATTATTTCCTTTCTCAGTAAAACAAGCAAGAGGGAAAGAAGCATAACTACTAGGTAGCCAAGCAACAGCATATTGTTACCATTCTTACCATTCCCATTTTTACAGATACAAAATGGGAAAGATAATGAATTGGAATGTGGAGAGGGAGAGCACTGAAATTCTTGCATTTTATCCTCAATGATTTCACTAGATTGCAGAAAAAAGTGAAGAATAAAACAGTAGTGGTCTCAAATGCCTCCAAAGACAGTTCAATAATTCCATGGGTTACACAGGTAGAGAAATCAAGGAGAAGGATTTGAGGGGAGACTTCAGGAGCTCTGAGCCAGAACTGTTGCCTTTGACTACTACTGCCAAAGGAGAATCTCCATCTGAGGTGACTTTCTTTTCTGAGGGAAACACATATTACCTGTATAATTCTGGACTAATGTGGCTACTGGAACAGTTAAGACGAAGAACTGAGCATATTTGGTGAATCATGTTTTCACATTTACCTCTTTACTCACGAATGAAAACTTTCCTTCATCTGACTCATCAACAGAAGCTTCAAATTCAAATTGGCTGTTTCCAACCATAAATTTTTTCCCCTAAGGATGAGAAAATTTCAGTTTAGAATTTGTTTAGTATCAGCAAGCATAGTAAAATATCACCAGGCGATATCCTGTTCAGCACTGGAAGTAATTAAATCCAAATGGAGAAGGGTAACTGGTTACAGTCATCTTCTAAAGCAATGCTAGTGAAACGCGGAGCCAGAGCAATCTGCAACTTTGCTGCACTCCTCCAACATTCATTCATGGTAGGCACACCAAGAAGTTCAAGGAAAGCAAGATCATATATAGCACTCTGTTTTAGGCAGCAATAAGAAAAAGCTAAGAGATGTGAACGCTGGATGGCTTCACACATCAGATGTGTTATTAAGAGAGCTGTGTCAGTTCTGCCCTTAAAGGTGTTCTTTGTAGGGATTCTGGGCAGAGCACCAATGCAAGAGCTGCATGGGAAACTGGAAGGAACATCTCTCAGCTCTTGCTGCCTTTCTCCTGCCTTACTATGACTCCAGCTGTATTTTCATTGGACAGTCTTTGATGGCAGCACTAATTTAAGGGTATTCCTGCCTCCTAGACATCTTCTTCCCCTCTCTTCTCCCTAGATCCTAAATCTATTAATTACTGTCTTAAGTCCATAGCACATACTGACCTTCACTGCACTGACAAAACTCTCAGCTTGGCTGTGGTGTGATTCAGTCAAAGACCTTAGCTGGCTAAAAAACTCATCCCATGACATTGTTTCTGTGCTGGGTCATTCTCCTGCCCATAGGACAGACATGAAAACAGCTTTGCCAGAAGAATATTAAAAAGACGTGAACAGCAAGGATATTTTCAGACAGTAATGCTGGTAAAGACTTATGAAATCAGAACTCACTGGGGAACAAGACAACCTTCACCTTTACAAAATCACAAAATGAGTTGGGTTGGAAGGGACCTTCAAAGACCACCTAGTCCAACCACCCTGACACAGGCAGGGACATCTTTCCCTAGACCAGGGTGTTCAAAGCACCATGCAACCTGGCCTTGAACATTTCTAGGGCTGGGGTACACACAGGTTTCTTGGGCAACCTGTTCCAGTCTCTCACCATCCTCATTGTAAAAGACTGCTTCCTTATCTATCTAAACCTACCCTCTTTCAGTTTAAAAAATGTTGCCCCTTTTTCTGACCCTACAGGCCCTGATAAAATGTCTCTCCCCATCTTTCTTATAAGCCCCCTTTATATACTGAAAGTCCACAAAAATGTCTCTCAGGAGCCTTCTCCAGGCTGAACTTCCTCAACTCTGTCAGTTTTTCTTCATTGGAGAGGTCCTCCAGCTCTCACCCTCTCTCTGATCATTCCCATGTCTCTTCTCTGTATCCATTCCAACAGGTCCACATCTTTCTCATACTGGGACCCCCAGAGCTGGATGCTATACTCCAGCTGAAGTTTCAGCAGAGTGGACTGGAGGAAGATAAATCACCTCCCTCGACCAGCTGGCCACACTTCTTTTTGATGCAGCCCAGGATACCATTGGTTTTTCGGGCTGCAAGTGCACATTGCCAGCTCACATCTAAATGTTTCATTCCCAAGTCCTTCTCCACAGGGCTACTCTCAATCCATTCAACCCCCAGTCTGCACCGACCCAGGTGCAGGACCTTGTCAGTGGCCCTGCTGGACTTCATGAGCACTTCACCATGGATGCAAAGGACTAGTCCCTGGTTTTGTCCAGACCCATCTGAGTTTTGGAGTGCACATGGCAAAAAAATAATGGTTACTCAATTCCTCTTTTCTGCTCCAAAGGTTAAGTACATTGTCTCCTGCTATCATCTAAGTTTTGTGTTTGAGCATCTTATCTTTTTTATTTGTAGCTACTTCTTCAATGTTGGAATCACAGGTAACTCCTGGGTCACTAGATTTGTCTAATTAATGCAGTGGAAAGCTTTCCTACTGCACCTTCACTATGACAGGTTGGGCAGTGGATGTGAGCCCATCAAGGTTTGGGGCTGAGGAGGACAACATGTTTTAACCGGGTAAAGGACCTGACTCGAGTCTCTGGGCGGTTGTTTTATAGAAGAAAACAAACCTTTTACTTCTACCTTCTAGGAAGCTACATAAAAAATAAGCTGCTGACTGAGCTCTGGAAAGCCTTGTCTGAAACTTTTACAGCCCATTCTGCCTTACAGAAAACATCTATATAGTCCAAGTTTTAAAGCATTTCCTTACAAATATTTTTTTTAATAGGAATGCTGCCTCCTTTTCCTTGCCCCACGTATTTTAATATAACATGTATTTTTCAAAAGTGTTCGAATTCTGCTGCTTCTGTGTAAGGCTTTCCCACATGTTAACAGCAGGCTCTGGGAGAGGAGGGGAGCTTTGGTGTGTGTGACAGCTGATACCTGGAGTGCACTGAAATCAGGAGTTTACTACACCAGGCTCTTGAGCAGAGGGCCACAGAGCTCACAGTCAGTAGTTTCGGTGCAAGAGATGTGTAGCAAACACTAGGAAGCAGGTTACACATCAGACACACATGACAAAGACAAATTCAAATGGGAAATTACTTTTAACTAAAATCTTTGGCGGGCTAATAAGGTTATCTTGATGCCGCTACATCTGTCTCTCCTACTGTGCCAATCTTTCAAGGACTCAGCTGGAGAATGCCTCTCAGAAATTGCATGCAATATGACTGATCAGTACTAAACTTCCCTCCCTCTGCCTGTCCTGGATGGGGCTATTCCCAGAAGAATGACAACAGCTTGGATTTATCTCTCCTTCTTACTGAAATTCTCTCAGAGGAAGGAGGTGCAGAACAGTCAACAGCTTCTCCTCTTTTAGTCCATTTCCCTACAGTGGAAGCTATCATGAGACTCATTCATTGTACTTTAAGCATTTACAAGTCAAGAGGAGCATACAAAATGTGTGAGCTTATACTTCCACCCACAGTGGAAGTATAGCAGTTTCTATACTTCCAGTATAGAAATAATTCTTGATATAGTTCTGCAATAGCAGTTTTTAAAGCCATTTACCTCTCCTACTCACTAAGTAAGCCCTTCACTGTTCATCTCCACCTAGAGATGAAGATGCTTATACACACAATGTTGGATAGTGCACTTAGTCACCCATGATAACGCTGGGTGTGCAATGTCCTTTTAAGTAAAGCACAGATTAAACCAAGATAATAGAACCAGTAGTTCAAAGTGACAACACAACATTAATTTTTTGCTTTTTCTAAGTGAGAATTTAGGCAAGGAAAATAGGAGGAAAATGGATATACCAATGTTCTAATCAATAAAGACCTTAAATGTGCTCATAGCTGCATGACTGCTAGCTTCAAAGATGCTGTAATGCCCAGCATATCCTGTGGCAAAATTGTTCCACATGAGAAGCCAAATGCTATTTAGCATTTGGGCTGTGGGCCAACCCCTACAAAATTATCTATCCATGGCTTCTCCTGAGCCACCCTGTTTTCCATGAGATGTTTACCAAAGGCTGAGTGTAAGTTATGCCGTTACTCAAATGAACTTTCAGTCATCAAAGTTACTGCTTCAGATAGCACGACTCCACAGACATGAGTGTCCGTATGATTACAACTATTTCATGCCTTATTTGTCTGTTATCACATATATTAGTGGTCTGTGTATACAGCTACAGTCATTGTGTGTGTCTATTCAAGTCCTGTCACTAAAGGCATTTTTGTTTTGACTTAAAAACACATCTCTGTACCAGGATATATGGAGCTGATCCCATGACAGACATGACATTTTCACATGGCTCTCATCCAAGAAAAATTGCTCTGACATCATTTGACACTCACTGCTCCCCAGCATCTTTCCAGTTTTGGGACTATGCATTCACCTTGACTTCTTACAGACACTTGAACTCCTCGTAAGCCTCCCAGTTCCAAGTTAAATAAATGCATTCTGTAGGCAAACTGTTAAACATTGCTACCCATGACAAAGCATTCAATCCATGGGATGTGTCTTTGCATTTGTTAAATGCAATTGATATCTCACAGAATTAAAAAAACCCAGCAGCCATTTTTCCATTCTCTTTTTGTTACTAGTAGTTCAGAAAGATTAAACTGCTTATTCATAGGATGATAAACTAGATGAAGGAGCTTTTGCACTCCTGCTGCTATTTCTCCTTGGAGGACAAGGGTCCACTAGAAGTCAAATTCAGCACATCTAGATTATGCATCTGCCCTGAATTTGTTCTAGAGAGAGAAAGGGCTCTTCCAATTATATCAAGGAAGCAGGAAACTATTTTCCTCTTGGGCATAAAAACCAGCTCTTCACAATGATAAACAAAAGAAATACGAGTATAATCTCTGAATACTTTTCAATTTTTAGCAAAGAGAGATGTGGGTTTAGGAGAAGTGTTGTGTGCCACAAGTTGCACACAGCCAGACATCCTACCAGGGACCAGTCCTGACATCTTGGAGAACACACCAAATTCGCCAAATTTGCATTTCATTGTTTGCATATATTTTAAGGTCTTCAAACAAAAATGTTTATTTTTGAACACGTTTTCATAGCACAGTTTTCATATATGTCTATAGTAGTGATACACAACGTGGTCTTCATATGATTATAGTGCTTACGGGTTGCTTTTTACACTTCTCTGAATACCCTTCTTACATTGCTACCCTTCAGGCTTGTTGGCGATTTTCCATCCCTTGGCAGGAGTAGAAAAGGTGATAGAAGGAATTTAGAAGCTATAAAGTTCTTCAATTTGAAAAAGGAAAAAAGAACCCTCAAAAAACAAGAGCGTTCTTTCCCTTGATAGATGGCCAGTAGTTAAAGAAATTGATGCACTCCCCAGTGCATCTATCATCAATTCACATTTACACAAAGACAACACAGAAACAAAGACTAGAAATGGATAACAATACTTGAGCTATCACCTAAAAATGGTTTTTAAGCTTCATTTTTATCCAACTAACAATAACATTTTATGCATTGTCTAGGCTATAAAGCAATTAAGACCCTGGGGTGTATCTGACTTCCTAGAGGCTTTGTAATTTTTTTTCTGGGGGCAAGTACTAAGAAAGAGAAGCCTTTACCATGGCTGAGAAAATACCTGATCTTCTGGTTTGATGGTCACACACACACACACAAAAGCAAAAGATTATTTTACCCAAACTAAGAAACGTTTAATATCTGAGTGCATTTTTGTGTTTGAAAGGTGAGAACTGAATTAAGCACACAGACTGATGTCATTCTAGAACAATAGCAACAAAACCCACCAAGTATTTAATTAGAAAAAGATGTGAAACATTCACAATTCCTACGTCTCCTCTCATTTCATTACATGAAAAATAATTGTCCAGTGTTTTAATAGGTCCAACTTACATTGTTTAAAATGCCCCCTCCATTTTAGTAGTTATTTTCTCCAGCTCTGATTCTCTCTTGGTGATGACTCTACCACAGTAACCAGTATTATATCAGACTTGAATGTGTACCTCTTTTCTTTCTTTAAATTACAAGAAGGATCTCCAAGGCACATGAACTAATGCTTTAGTTTAAGGGTGTGTATGCAGTTTAAGAGGTATTCAAATGACAGCTAGCTTTGAATTAATCTGCTTACCCGATAATAATCTAGATGTTTTCCCTCAAAATACACAGTTGTTTGGTACTCCATAGGTATTATTGGAGGGTCAGGGCCTAGAAACTGTGGGCATTCTCCTTCCTGGGGAGAGAAACATTTTATATGTTATTACAAATAAAAAGTCTTATCACAACAAGCTCCAATGGCCTTTGGACAATAGAATGATTGTTCTGAAGAACTTCATGCTTAAAATACAGTGACAGATTTGATTACACCCTTTCAAATTAGACATGCTAAAAATGACTGCAGCATATGTCAAAGCTATGGGTGATTATCTCTCCCTGCCTTGAAATCTTGTTCCTCCCATTGAAGCAAAATAGTAAAAGGAACAGAAATATCCTTTCAGGAGTCTCACTGCTCCTCCTCAATCACACCCTTAAATTCCCACCCCCACGCTGTCACTAAAAAAAACACCTTACACTTCTGGAGTTAACTTTAGAATCATTTTCAAATCTCTGATTCAACCAACTGATATGAGAGATATAGCAAACAAAATATTGAAGTGTTCTAATAAAAAACCTAATAACCTTATTTTTAAACATTACCATATTTTGTTTAATCACATCCTGTACTGAAGAGGACTCTTCACAGATATGTCTCTTCCAGTCCCACTGGCAATTCCATCTATTGCTTGCACAGGAATAGCATCTACAAATATAACATGGTAGTCATGACAAATTGTCAGGCTTTTTCCCCCACTAACAAGAAAAGTAAATGAAATTCCATATTTATTCATGAAGGGTAGAGCAGTCTGTTTTAGTGTCCTTACTATATTAAGCTGAAAACTTCATAAGTGCAGTTCAAGAACCCCAAAAAGCTATTTTATCCCTTAAATAAATATTTGAGCAAGGATCAGAAAACCATAGCATTTGCAAAAACTTTGAGATCAAGCCTGAGAGGACTGGAAGTGATTTTGATCAACCCACATACATAAGGATGAACAAAGGGTTTGGGCTGGCTGCACCTGCCCTGTTTGAATGCAGTGCAACCCAAAGCACCATACTACTATCATTACAGGGAACAACTAGGCACACAGATGTCCGTGTTGCTCACCTGCAGACACATTAGCAGCTATAGAAATGGCAACACGAACAGCCTTAATTATAAGTGCCATGAGTATTTCTGTTCCATGCTTTACGTTGTTGGCTCACCAGGTGCCCGTCAACCATTTTTAAACTCCATTAAAATGTAAGAAAAAAGATTTAGGCACTGGCAAATTTTGAGTGCCAAAGGCTTAACTATGAAATGATTGAGTAATTCAGGTGCCAGTTACCTAACAAACCAAGCTACAGGATCTAAACACTTGAGAAGCTGAAATACTTACGGCTGATTTTCAATAAGATTCATTGCTTCCTCACAGTCATAAAAAGGGTAAGTATGTGATGCAAAAAAAATCTTGTTCTTTTCAAAGGTTAACTGAAGTGGAACTGAAACATGATCTGTCACAAAAGAAAAAAAATATCCAAGTGGTTGTTGAATTCTTCAGCTCTTGAGCTGAATGATACAATGATAACAGTTTTATTATTTTACAGGACATAAGCAAATATTTAACTATACTGTTGACATTTTGGATCTCATGACTTTAAGTCTGTAAGTTCTGTTTTGTCTTTTTAAGCTTTACAAAATTTTTTGGCACATTGTTCTCAGAAGAAAAGCAAAGAGAAAAAGGGAAGAAGCAAAATTAAAGAATAGCTTTGTCTTATGAAAGTGTTTTTCAGTGGTGCTATCATCATACTAGAATTTTAAAGAGTCTAGAAGAACAAGGAAAACTGAGTAAGGACATAATTGAACACAAATGAAAACTGGCACAAGAACAGTCATTTTAAATAAAACATTTTCTTAAATATGAATATGTCTGCATGTAAAATTACTTCTTTCATTTGTGAATTAAAAATGTTGTCATGTGAATTCAAGCAAGTGATCTTTGTGGTTAATGCCTGACAATGCCTGCAACACTGTTACCACAGGCACTTGTGAGCTTCAGTTTGCCATACACGATTTCTCCACAAATGTAGTTCTTGTCTGGGTTATTACTGAAGAGTGAAACTGTTTGAAATACCTTTTGCAGAAATCATTAAGCCCTTATGACAAGCTATTTCACAAGCTATTGAGCAATTTCAAACTCTGCTTTCCTTGAACAGGTTCTTGGAAGACCATCAGCTGCTTGGCTGGAAGTTACCACTGCCTGCACTGGGTCCCCTTGAATATTTCAGACTCATAGGAATGACAGGGGATTTCCTAACAACAGGACTGAGGAAAGGCATCCTTCCTAGAAATTCTCTTTGGAACCAACCAACCACAGCCAAAGCAACCCAGACTTCTCCAGCATCAACAGGGCTTCCTAACAGTAACTGGATGGCTCAGGACTTTTTGTCACATGCTGTCAGGTACATATAAATAACATGCATACAAATATCTTAAGGGCAGATGTCAAAAGGATGGGACCAGACTCTGTTCAGACAGAACAAGGAACAATGGCAACAAACTGAGACACAGGAAGGTCCATCTGAATAGGAAGACAGATATCTTTACACTGAGGGTGACAGAGCACAGGAACAGGCTGCCCAGAGAGGTTGTGAAGTCTGCTTCTCTGGAGACATTCAAAAACCCCCCTGGGTGTGATGCTGTGCAACCTGCTCTAGGTGAACCTGCTCTAGCAGGGGTTACACTAGGTAATCTCCCCAGGTCCCTTCCAACCCTAAAAATACTGTGGTTCTGTGAATGTTCGTAGCTGCCTGCCTTCTGCTGGTGTTTCTGAGCACCCTAATACTACTTTTGAACATCCTTTCAGTTCTGCAACTTACTCAGAGAGTCATATTATTTCTAGATGTCTTGCTCACTCTAATGTCTTCTCTGACAGGCTTCTAGTCTTACATTTGATGCTGGACGACATCATGATATCATGTTTATCAACCCCATTATTTTATGTCCTGATTTACAAAATATTTAGGGAATGTGAATTGGCCCTAAATAACAGAGTGCTACTTTAACACTTTGCAGAATCTGATACCATTACATACCCCAGCTAGTGTAAAACTCAATAATGAGAATTTAATATAATTACTCTCCTTGCAACTAAAATTAGATTTCTACCTGTTTCAGCCTTAAGAGAATTGAAACTTATCTTAAAAAGTGCTTCCAAGTACCACTCTGACAGTTCATGTCTATTATGATACATATAAAAGACTTATCCTCAGGGGTATATCTGCAAGCTGTAAGAGCACAAGTTTTTTGCTTGTTATTTCTCTTCAGATTTTTAAACTTGATACATAATAAACAGCGTTGTGTAACGAGTTTCATTCCATGTGTTTATGCATCAAGATGTATGAATTAAAGCATGAACAAAGCATGTCTAGGAAGTTGCACAGAATTATGGCTGGCAAGAGACCTTAGGCCTACAATCAGGGGTTGAGAACAATGATGCAGTCTTTAATTATACGATCAAGTATTTTTCCACCAGGCTTACTGCTGCAGAAGTTGGAGGACACACAGAAGAAGAGGCAAAAGGCTCTTCTTGTGACATGAACCAGAAAAAAAGCCACTGAAGCTGACTGGAGCAAAACTAAGAAGTGAGACATGAACTCCTTCACAGTTGAAGCAGGTATAAATCTCTTCCTTCCCCACAAGTCAGAGAGCTTAGGCTTAGATTAGAGTAACTGGTTTTTGTTTGTTTGGGACACAGAATAGCACCTCTCTGGCTCCATGTTTATGTCTCTATCAAGCTACTGTTTCAGGTTCCCAGCGGGAACACTGGGAATGCTACAGCTTGTAAATATATCAACAAAAAAAGTTTGAGCAATTTGACAGTTCAGCAACAGACTATTTGGGGAAAGTCACTGGAAGAGGAAAAAAACCCCACTTTGTATGCACCTCATATAAGAGCATCACATTAGAAACAGCAATCTACGTTCTTTTCTCTTATTATCCATGTAGGGTAGCAATATTTCTTTACCTTGATGTTTTGGTGTTGGAGGAATTATATCAGGTGGATCACAGATAATAACCCCTTCTTTCAACTGAGCAGAATGCACTGTTTCACCAAAGGTACAGCAAACCTTGTCACTCTCAGTCAAAGTTGGCAGTGGACTTACAGTCAGCTCCACCTGGAAACAAAATTTAAAAAGGGTAAAATATTTGGAAGAAATGAGCCAAGACCCAGCAAGACTTGGAGATTTTCAATTTCAAAGGTCATATTTTAGCTAGCATCACAGAACATGGCTCTCCTTTTCAATTTTTATTTCTTCCCACCTGGTAATCTTTTCATCTTAAACCTCTACCAATTCTTCCAGGCTGGGTTTTTGTAGAATTAGACTGATACAAAAACCTCTTGTCCTGTCAATGCATTAGATCAGAACAAAACTGTCTGTACAGATACACCCAAACCCTTTTATTCTTGTCCTCAGCATCCAGTTTAGCAACAGTAAACAGAGTGGTTAATACTTAAACCCTGAAAAAATTAATTAATATTACATGAACTTTAGGTGTTATTAGTGAATAATGAAAACAGAGCTGGATAGGCTGGAAATGCTGGAGTTCGAAAGGGATGAACAGAAAAGTGGCTTCCTCGAGACTCCATGTAAATGCAAAAAATCCAATGCTGAAAAAGGATTTCTAAGTGGTGGTGAGATCTTAACCTCCTCAGAAAAAGAAAACACTTGAGAAACTAAAAGCAAAATAAGATGGGAAAACTTAACAAAGAAAGAGAAAACAATCGAAATGAAATTTGGGATGCTTAATGTTTCAAGTGTGTTAATTATGCAGTTTAACTTTTTCCATTTTGTATTGCCAGTACAAAAGACAATTATCCCTTTCTCATTGCAACCAGTTACAGGCTACTAATACTTTTATTCAACATAGAAATGGCCGTTATTCAACATAGAAATGGCCGTAACACAATGCTGTTTACATCATTTGGAAATGGAATTGAAGTGACTTGAAAGAAAGTTTCTTTATTTGTGATTAAGAGGAATTAAAAGCCATTTTATTTATTTTACTTGCTGAACACCCCCGGGAAGTAATGCTGTGAGGCTCGGTTGGTGGTGATGTCGCCGCGTTATCCCAAGAGCGTCCCTGGCAGGGGATGGCCCCGGCGGTGCCGTGCCGCACGCGAGCTGGCCGACTTTCACACCTGTGCCGATGGAGGCACGGAAGCAACACTCACACCAAGCTCATGTGTTACCAGAGGCAAAGAGTCAGGAGGGCTTCCTCGTGTAGCGTTCCCAAGGGTTTATTGCACCAGCACGAAGGGATCCATGGATGAAGAAGGCCGAACTGAGGGCCGTGACAAATTTATACAGGGGAGCAAAGAGGAGGTGGGCAGAGCACCAGTAACCAATGGTTTGAGGGAACAGGGGCGGGGGGGAAGGCGGGGTTACAACCTTTTAAGGGGTAAAAGGGGCGGATGGTAAATCTGCAAAAACCCACAAAGCCTGATGGGGGAGACTCTTCACCCTGAGGAGTGATCTTAGACCTCTGAGCTGGCCCACCAACAGGTTTCTTGTATATGGGAGCTCTTTGGCTCATGAGCTTCCACTGCTGCTGGCTCAGCCGCCACGGCAGGGAAGCACTCAGTTTGTACTGGCATGCTGCATTTGGAGTCAGAGCAAGCTATGACACCTTGGTCACACTCCAAAAACCCAGTTTTGTTGCCACGGAGTCGTTTTGCACGCTGAATTTACCTTCTCCATGTACCCAGACAGACTTCACTGTGTAAGCAAATCCATTGCTGATTTTAAAGCAACAGCTTATGGCTTCACTGCTTACTTAAGTTCACGCTCAAGTAAGCTGAAAGGGCAGTATGAAACCTCCCCTACCAATTACTTTTTATGGGTTATACAACACTGTGCAACACTTTCATAATATTCAGATAAGTTAAAGTGCTTTATCATCCATACTAGCGTATCACTTTGGTTTACAAAGGTCAGAATTGTGAACTCAACCTGCAAGAACAGCAGGCAAGAAAGAGCACTATGAGAAATGACAGAGACTGAGATACCAAAGCACTCTCCTATTCCTTGTCTCCACTGTGCATAAAGAAATGCAGATATTCATCTTTCTGGTAGTCACATCAATGTGCTTAAAGAATATTTCAGGAAAGCATTTTCCTGTTATACCTTAGCAGGAGCTCTGCGACTCATATTTAGAGGGTCTGCACTAATGATAGTCACACATGTGCCACTTGGACTCCACAGCCAGTGGTTCTCCTTATCAGCTGTTCCACAGTCTGCCTTCTTTGTGCATCTGAAAAAAAAAGGAACAAAACCCAAAGCAGTATTACAGCTGGCCTCTGCTTTCTCTGAACTACACAAAAATTTCATAATTAGAGACTGAAATTACAACACAAGATGACTAAAAATTTGCTTTAATATTTAGTAGTGGAGTTGCTATTAGAGAATTTTTAACAGAAAAAGTGGTGTAATTACAACTGATGGTTTGACATGTCAAAAGCAAGTGCCTTTACTATTCTGGACAGCACCTTGAATTAGACAACCCAAATCCATACAGAAGCAGTGAAGCACAGGAACCATTGGGCAGTGGAGCCATCTGAAATCAAGCTGATAATCTTCACTGCAATATATAACAACGTCCTGAATGAGAGGGCACAGACTGGTTTTCTCTGCAGGTCAAATGGCAGACACCTGTGTGTTGCCACTCCTAAGACACAACACTCAGGAGAGCAAAATGCAGCAGAGAAGTATTGCTGGGGGCATACAAACTTGTGGAGAACTTCCGTGTAACCTCAGCACTAGAAATGTTATTTTGTAGGGAATGTTTTCATTAACTCCTGCCACTATTTAAGACCTCTCCCTGCCAAGGCACTATTACAGTGATGGGAAGACAAGAGCAGTTGTGCAGCCTCACCAAAAACACTGGGAGATCTTCCCAGCTCAAATACAGGAAGAAATGCTGCAGTACAGAAGCTGCATATGTAGCTAAAAAAGCTTGTTGAACTGGGGACAGTCTCATGGGCATTCTTTCCATCGTGTGCAAAGTTTAAGAGAAAATGCTGTAGGATCTCTGGCTGCTGTAGCAGAAAGTCGACTATTAACTCATCAGGGGCTTTAACACAGTGCAGAGGTTGCATAGCTCTGTCAAACCTCCTTTAAACAAATAATTTACATACAGAATCTACATTCATAACATATCCCTAAACACACTACTAAGTGCTGCATGTGAACATGAGACAGAACTGAAACTTAGAATTGAAACACTTTTTTCTCCCCATTGGAAATAAATACTAGCAAATGTGAAAATTCATGTTTGCCTGTTCTCAGAAACCATTAGTATTTTGAGATATTGAGGTCAGTGGTCATATCAGAAACCTGAAGGGAAATCTAGGGAAAATTGCCTTTTTTATGATATATGCCAAGGCCTTCAACTTCCAGCAGCCCAGGAGGAGTTTGAGGTTACATTCCAAATCCTCAGGTTTCATCCACAGCAACTGAAACCCCAGGCTGAAAGAGTTACAGTATATTACATAAACCTGCACACACCACATAAGTTTCTCTGCAGTGCTCCATATTATGCTACATCAGGCTGATACGTAACCCAATGCGATAGTTCACATTTTCAGGCAGGAAACTAGAAGCCTGAAATTCATCTGCATATTATAATTAAACAGCCCCTTTGTTCCAACAGCAAGAAGTTAGAATCATGAATTCCCAACCACTCAGGCCAAGGGGTTAATTAACATAGTAGTCAAAAAGAGAACTGCAGGACTGCTCTTCCCTCTCGGCAGTCCAATCAATGCAGAGTGTAAAGAAGAGACATTCCAGGGCTGTTCAGTGCTGTCCTAGTTTACATGTGCTTGAATATTCATTCAGTGAACCTCTGCAGATAGTCAGCAAAATGTCACTTTCTGCTCTCCTATAGGTAGGTGAGGGTTCCCTGTAGCTACGTGTCTTGATAGATGTTGTTTATATAAAACCAGCACTGGATATACACTATTTTAGACATGGATCAGTTTTTTCTTTTATGTTCTTTTTTACACTTTCCTGATGTACTTAAAATATATGCTATATTTTCTGAACTTGAAATAGGGAGCATTTTTTTAGTTTCTGGGAGAACACGTGACTGTACAGCTCAAAGACTGATAAAACATACAGTTAGAAGATGTATAATCATTCTCAGTACCAGCAGAAAAGTATATATTTTCCCAAACTAATCAAATCTGAAGAAGTCAATAGGGACTTTTTTGTGTGCACAGAATATTGATACCAATGTCTGCGTGATAAAATTAAATGACAATCAGGAGTGTAAGGCTGAGTACGAAGATCTGGGATCACCATGCCAAGCAGTCACCCACAGCATATATCCCAACTTGAGCAGTTGCACTGCCTGCACCCGAGCAGACCCGGCAGCACTCACCTGCCCTCCCTCACGCACCAACCGCAGTACGGATCCCTCGCCTGGGCACACTTCTCACAGTCCGAGTATTTGTGGCAGTCCTGCACAGGCAATCGGTACACCTGGAAAACCAAAAGCAAGGCAAACCTAACAACTGAAGAAGGCACAAGGAGATGGAAACGCACAAGGAGATGGAAACGTTTGTGGACTTAGCTGTACGGTGTCATTGCCTGTGGAAGCAGAAGACTTGATGCTGTATTATTATACTCAGAGCTCAGCCTGATTTTAACAAAAGATGTATAAAACCAGTCTGTTCTTTTCCCCCTTAACAAAGTCTAAATTCACACACTTTTTCCTGCTTTTTTTCCCCACTCCAATATTATCTAATCTGTCTTCAAAGTAATGTAAGACATTTTTATAATCAAGAATTATGAACAAGTCTTACAAACATTGAGCTTTTCAGTTCCTCCAGTTATATTACTTGTGGAAATCTGCACCTCAGGACAGAAACTGCGTCAACGATGCTCTGAATTCAAGAAACAGCTACTGCAGGATGGATACTTTCAAAAGGCTAACTTGGTAGTAGCTAGATCATTTTTTAAACGGAATATTCTCCCCTCCCTATCACTACCATGGAGGTGAAATTGTTTGGAAATGCACTTCTAGCCAGAAGGCATTTCAGAAAGTCGGCAAGTGTGAGAGAGCCAGGGCGCTTTGGGTTACTGCTCTTCTCCGTGCATAGCCTTCCACCATGGAATACATTGACAAAATAAAATGGAAATAATTATGACAGGAAGCAGCAGGGAAAAGAACATCATCAATTCTCATGTCATTCCCCCAGTGAATCTACAGCTTCTGGTTTTGATTTCCTTCGGTGCGGAGAATAAACAACTTTTTCTTTGGCACACAGAAAGAAGAGCCATTCCTTTTAGCTATGCTGCTGCAATGATGCAAGAGGAAAACAGGACATACATTTTCCAGTTTATAACTACGCTTTACTTTTAAACAGCACAAAAAGTGTAGAAACAGTAACTCTGAGATGTTGGCTTTCTTCTGGTCTCATTTTAAACAATGGCAATTACAAAGCTGCTTTGATAGTCTGAGTTTGACCTTTTCTTCATATTCAGAGAGTTAAAGAAAATCACTCAGTTAAGGAAAATATTGTGCAATTTTCTTGCATTTATTAATACAAGGTTTTACCTTTTCAGCATTCTCTTCTTTTTAGCTAACTGGAGCTGAATTACTGGCGCTCTGTCACTAACTGGTACCCATAAGTAATTTAATATCCAGTGAATGACTTTTTTTTTTTAATGACAAAATGTTTCTTTCACAATACTGGCAGGCATAAACAAGCCCTAGAGATCACTGTCTCTGCAAGTTTTGTGTGACCTTAATGACAAAAAAACCAAACCAAAACCAAACCCAAAACCCCAGCTCCTTTAACAGCCAATTTCAAAATGCAAAGAAACTAATTTTAGAGCTTTTCTAGTTGGCACTCTAAATCAAAAAGTGTTAAAAACTAAAACAAGCAAACAAGCTTGATCATGGTGACTGCCACAGTCTTCTGCTTTCCTCCCAGTGTAGTAAGAACCTTAAGGCATCTGGGATCCTACCAGTGATGTACACTTGTAATGAACTAGCATGAGCAGCACAGGGGTGCTAAGCTCCTTTCCAAGTCCCACAAGAAGGTGCAAGGGGTTTCTCATGCTCTCTGTCCAAGCTTTAGGAGCAGAGGGGACTGATTGTTGAAAGCATTTGCTCAAAACCCCCCACTGCTGTTGGCACCACAGCAGAAGCTGGGAGAAAACAGGGGACAAAGGTGAAACAGGAAGAGCTTGATTCTCACTTTGGATCTTTGTACTGTTCTTCCCTGTGTTTCTCTTGATCTGATTTCTTTTTAAAGAAGCTATCACCTACCACATTACCACTTTAACTTTGTTCAAGTGCTTACAGAGCCCAAGCAATTCATTTCTAAATGCTAAAGCAGTCTGCATCTGCCAGGTAGCTCAGCAGCATGCATGCCTATCAGCACAGCCAGCTGTCCTTTACTGTTTACCTTTAACTATTTAAATGCACAAATCAGGGTTCTGATATCTCTATTGCCACAACCCACAGCCATGCCTAACCCAGAAGTACATGTTTCATCATTTATTCTTCTCCCCTCGCTTATGTCATTTTGTTTCTCCCAGCTCTGAAGGCCTCCATTCTCCTCCTGTCTATCTGCTTCTAAAAGTGGGTGGCACTGCTCACTGTAATTAACTCCTGGAGATGACAGTAATGTAATGTCATTACAGAGCTCCCAACTTTAGCTATTCATATTTAAGCTAAACAGGTTTTGTAAAAGAAAACTATTATTCACATTATTCAGAAACTGCAGTGTCTACGAGAGCTACTTGGAAAAGATTTAAGTAAAATCCTTTCTTCAGCAGAAATTTGCTGCATTCTGAATTTAAATGCTTTGTAGTGATTGAATGATTTTTTTTACAGGTTTTCTCTGAAAAAAAAGTTGTCTGTCGTCTTTCTAATTTCTACCATTTCAAGCTGACTGTCACCAGAAGGATTGTCTTCCTTCAAGGTTGCTGCTATCCCTTACACTGCTCAGCTGCTATGCCTTACACTGCTCAGCTGCTATCCCTTGCACTGCTCAGCAGGACACACAGTAGCCTGGTGGGGACCTCAGGGCTTTTACATAATGTGCCAGCTTGTCAAATGGGGTGCCAGGCCACCCAGAGTTTTGTGGACAATGTTGAAGCTTGGAGTTGTGTTCCAAATCTGAACAGAAGCCAAATGAGAATTATCAACTACTCAAAAAAAAAAAAAAAANAATTATCCCCTCAAAAAAAAAAAAAAAAAAAAAAAAAGTAACCTCTCTCTCACATGGTCATATTATTAAATGCTTTATCAGTTGTTTTTTTGGCATTTTTCCCAATGTTGTTTCTAGCCTAAAAACCTTCAGCTAGACTATAACATTCCTGCAGCAGGAATTTATATTAATCCTTTTATAAAACAGTCAGAAAACACTCTTCTTGTACTGTTTTTCCAAATACTCTCCTTTCACAGTCCACTCATTCTCCCTGTGTTACTGGTGCGGAGCATTTCCCATGCTGCATTCCATGTCACTGGCAGGGCTGCAGATGGTCACAGCTTGTCACCCACCTTGTCCTGGAGAGCTGCTGAACCAAGCATTTGAGGCTGGCAGCTCCAGCCTCCACAAAGAAAAGTGTCAGAGGAGGGTTACCCCTGGGGGTGGAGGAGAAATCTGGCATCCCGCTCATTTCCTACTTGCTTTTTTCCCTCCCTTTTTTTACAGACTCCCACTGTGCTTTCACCTCACAGCAAAAAGAAGGGGACCCTAGAAGAGGCTGCCTGTGCCTTTCCTAGTGAAGTTGGACTTTTCCAGCTGCACTCAGTTCTAGCAGAAGCTTGAATGAAAGTGTTTCTCAAATATGTAATTCTCTCCATTGATTCTTAGTTTTTGACAGTAAAACCCACAAAAACTTCTGGTGGCTTTACAGATATGTCAGTGCGAGTATGTCAGCCACCAGCCTCCTAACTCCTGAAGTGCCCTTGAAAAGAACTGATGGCAGCCACAGCACCCATTGATACCCCCCCCCCCCCCCCCCCC